>CM077152.1:88807012-89233762 GCA_039583875.1 Platanthera guangdongensis | reverse complement strand
TAACAACCCCATCAAATTTATCTCTGATAAAGGTAAGGAGTTGTAGAGGTAGCTAGGAAGAATTCTGATTTACCTAAGAAAATGAAAGTTCAACAGAATTCGTCGAAGGAAGCTCGATAATTGCCGAGTGGAGCTCAACGATCTCAGGCTAAATCATCGAACTCAGGCCGACGAACTCTGAACCCTGAACTCTGGCACAGTCGATCTTCAAACGGAGCTTGACGATCTGACCCAAGCTCGTCGAACTCAGCTCAGAGATCGTCGAACAGAGCTCAGAGTTTTGAAAACTCTTTCAAAGGAAAATCAAAGTTCAATCCTAGAGGTTCTACATCTCAATGGTTTAACCCCTATATTGAATGGATAATACCTCCTAGGAGATATCATCCTAAAGGCTATAAGAGTCAACCAGAGATGTCTTTTATTTCTGAATTCAAAGGTTATCAACCTAGGCCCAAGGTAAACTGGGTCAAAAATAAGTAAATTGCTTTATGTGCAGGTGAAGACCTATGCAACATCAAACCAGCAATGGTATCTGGATAGTGGGTGCTTAAAGCACATGACAGGAAGCAAGGATAATTTCACATCCTTTAAAGCTAAGCTTGGACCCAAAGTAATATTTGGTGATTCAAACTTTGGACTAACAAAAGGATATGGTGCAGTCCAGATTGACACAATCATATTCAAGAAAGTAGCCTATATGGAAGGACTGAAGCACAACTTGATCAGTATCAGTCAACTGTGTGATGAAGGCTATCAAGTGACTTTCAGCAAATCCTCATGCAAGATCAAATCAGAGGACAACACCACTGTGCTGACAGGTAAAAGGAAAGGTAACATCTATCTTGTAGATTTTCTTTCAACCAAGGTAGATATATGCTTGTTCAACTCTATTTGTAGACCTAATGAATTATGGCATAAGATATTAGGACATGTAAACCTTAGAACCATTGCTAGGCTATCCAAGGACAACCTTGTAAGAGGACTACCTTCTAGCCCCTACAAGAAGGAAGGACTTTGCAGGGCTTGTCAATTAGGCAAGCAAATCAAAAATAGTTTCAAGTCACTTAATAAGAGTGATTCACCTAGGATTTTGTATCTGTTACATAATCTAAAGGGCAAGACTCCCTATGAATTACTCAAAGGGAAGAAAGCTAAAGTAGATTACTTCAAAATCTTTGGTTGTATTTGCTACATTCACAATAATGACAAGAGATACATAACAAAATTTCAAGCTAAAGCTGATGAAGGAGTGTTTTTGGGAAACTCCATGATCAGTAAAGCTTATAGGGTATATAATAAATCAACTCTCAAAATTGAAGAATCTGTTCATGTATCTTTTGATGATACTAACATGTCATACAAGGAGAAAGAAATTTCTACCATAAGCTCTTTGCAGGTTCCACTATTGTGTGAGTCTATGGATGGACTGAACCTTACCCAAGAGGTATCAAACCATCCCACTCCACAGGATGCTGAAGATAGTGATGAGGAAAGTTAAGAGGAAGTGGCTGAACTTCCCCCAACAGTCAGTATCATTCCCCAAGAGGAATTAAATACTGAAGCGGTTGCTCAACCAACTCCACCAACTGATCTTGTCACACTTAGAGATCACCCTAGATCTCAAGTGATTGGAGACATCTCAGTAGGTGTACATACAAGACATCAACTCAACCAAGACTTGATGCATGCCTGTTTTCTCTCTCAAATTGAACCTCTCACCATGCATGAGGCAGAGCAAGATCCCAACTAGATCATTGCAATGCAAGAGAAACTCAATCAGTTTGAGAGATGTAGAGTGTGGGATTTGGTTCCAAGACCCTATAACTACCCAGTTATTGGAACCAAATGGGTCTATAGGAATAAGTTGGATGCTCAAGGCAACATAGTGAGGAACAAGGCTAGGCTTGTTGCTCAAGGCTACAGACAAGAGGAAGGAATAGACTATGACCAAACCTTTGCCCCTGTTGCAAGGTTAGAGGCCATTAGGATATTCCTTGCCTATGCAGCTTACAAGAGATTCAAGGTCTACCAGATGGATGTCAAAAGTGCATTTCTGAATGGAATATTTTAAGAATAGGTTTATGTAGAACAACCTCCAGGTTTTATCTCTCCAACTCAACCCTCTTTTGTTTTAAACTACATAAAGCTCTCTATGGTTTAAAGCTAGCTCCATGAGCTTGGTATGAGACCCTAGCAAGCTTTCTGTTAGAGCATGAATTTACAAAAGGTACCATAGATAAAACACTTTTCACTAGACATCATAAGGACCAAATATTGTTAGTACAAATATATGTGGATGACATTATGTCTGGGTCTACTGATCCCAAATTGTGCAAGAGGTTATTCTGACCTCATGCATTCAAAATTTGAGATGAGTAGCATGTGTGAGCTTTCCTACTTCCTTGGTCTCCAAGTGAAGCAGCTCCCAGATGGTATCTTCCTCTCAAAAGCTAAATATGCTAAAGAGCTTATCAAAAAGTTTGGGATGGGTGATGCTTCAGGGATGAAAACCCCTATGACTACAAATACTGTTTGGATTCTGATGCTGCAGGGAGACCAGTGGATAAAACATAATTATAGGGCAATTGTTGGATCCCTATTATACCTAACAGCTAGCAGACCTGATATAATGTTTGACACAGGCCTTTGTGCTAGGTTCCAAGTGAACCCTAAAGAATCTCACCTTATTTTCCTAAAAAGAATTTTGAGATATATAAGAGTTGCCCTAGTCTAGGACTCTGCTATCCTGTAGAGTCAGAGTTTGAGTTAACTGGATACTCAGATGCTGACTATGCTGGATGTAGAGTGTACAGGAAAAGTACCTCTGGAACATGCCAGTTCCTTAGTATGAGACTTGTCTCTTGGTTTTATAAAAAGCAGACATCGGTGTCTACATCAACTGCAGAAGCAGAATACATGGCTGCTGGTAGTTGCGGTTCACAAATGCTATGGTTACAAAACCAACTCTCAGATTATGGTGTCAACTTAAATAATTCAACATTATTTTGTGATAATACTAGTGCTATTGCTATAGCACAGAATCCAGTTCACCATTCTAGGACTAAACATATTGAAATAAGACATCATTTCATTTGAGATAATGTGGACAAAAAGAAAATTAACTTGATACATATTCCTACTGATCTACAAAGAGCAGACATTTTCACCAAGCCATTAGATGAGAAAACCCATCTATTCTTTATAAATCAACTGGGAATGATTGATGGAGAAGAGTTAACCTAGTTTCTGTCTGCATTCGACGAATTTTCTAGAGTTCATCAAACGAAGTTCGACGAATCAGGGAAAGTTTGAGAGATTCTCGTCGAACGGAGATCGACGAATTCTCTGTGTGAGGAAACAATTTTGTCGACCAGAGATCGACGACATTTGCTTCAGAAGACATTTCGCTGAACGGAGTTCGACGAACTGTTTTCGATTCTTCTGGATGAGATCGACGAATTATTGTCCATAATTTATTTTGTCGAGCTCAGTTCGAAGAATTTTTATTTTTCGTGGAACAGAGTTTGTCGATTCATATTCTAAAAATCCTATATCTAGGTTTTCTTCGACCTCCGTCCCGCGCTTTCAGTTCCTTTGCTCTTGATCGCCGTTTCTCTCTGTGTTTTTCTTGCAGGACATCAATGGCGATTCCCTCAGGTGCTTTGGTTGAAATGAAGTTTGACACTGGTTTCGACATGGACTTTGAGTCGTTTCAACATTCTGACCCCATCTTTCTATACATCTTAGAACTACTGGAAGAACTCAATTTAAAGGATTTCGTGACCAGGCGCATTAAACTTCATGGAACGGAAATACGAGAATGGGTATATACATCTAAGGTTTCAGAAGAAGATGTTTTGACCGGTAATATAGGGAACACTGATGTTTCCCTCTCTCTCGCAGTTCTCACTGAAATATTTGGATTAGTGAATGGAGAAGACTATCTGGAAATGGATTCTGAGGAATTCAGTGATATGCTGAAGCTAATGGGTTTCTCTGGTAATAACCCTAATAAGTTGTTGAAAAAGCAATTATCCGCCGCCTACCATTTCTGGCAGATATTACGGGAAAGATACTGATGGCCAAGCACTGTGCTCATGACTATATCACCCGTCACCAATTTCTGATCATGTGTGCAGTAGTGAATAAGCGACAGGTTGATTGGAGTAAGATGTTCTTTGAATTGATCAAGAAGAAGAACAGCAAGAAGGAAGTCTGTTTTGGCAGAATATTGGGAATATTTCTCAAAGAAAAGGCTTCTAAATGTATGGTCTCCTCGACCATCTCCATAAACGCCAGCAAGCGCCTCACTTGCGCTCTGTTTGGCAGATGGGAGAGGACCATCTCCAAGCCCTCAAAGGCTTCTTCCTCCTCCCTCCAAACTTCAGAGAGCACAGGGGTTGTAAAGGCCGCTCCCCACCCTGTTGAAGAGGTTCCTCCGTCTCAACCATCTATTCCAGCACCTCTTCCTCCAAAGAAGCCTCCTGATGTACCTACCCCCTTCATCTCCGCCACTTGACCTGACAAACATTCCCTCTCCACCTCCATCTTCCCCTCTGCTAGTTAATCATCAACCCACTCCTCCAGATTCCACTCAGGACATTCCTATTCCTACACCTCCATAGTCTCCTCTTCCCCACACCTATCCACCATTCCATCTTACATTATACCATCAGATACAATCATGCAAGATGCCACCACTCCATCTGTTATTTCTCCTCCCATTCCATCCCCTTCCCCATTTGAACCATCTACCCACATTTCTTTGCTCACCCCTCTCATAAAATCTTTGATCCAAGAGGCAATTACACCTCTTGTGACCTCCATTAATTCCTTATCTGCCCAGATCTCTCTTCTATCTGCTGTCCCCTCTTCATCTAGAGGCCTGGATCCAGGTATTCCTGAACCCAGGCAGGGGGATCCAGGTATGCTCTGTGATGAAGTTGCAGTAGATGCAGATACAACAGCAACAACAGCAGTCACAGCAGTTCCCTCTCTAGCAGATTCAGATTCAGATGAGGATACAACAATTTTGCCAGACTTTGATGCTGAGATGTTTGAGTTAATTCAATTCATGGATACTGACATTGATTTGTATGAGTCAGTTGCACAAATAACTCCTGTTGGTGATTTCTATTTAAATCCCACAGTGAATTTATCAGTTCTGCTGAGTAATTTTGATACTATATATAAACAATCTCTTCCAGCTGATTTTACTAAGCCATGTTTAGCTATGGTACCATATACCTCTCCAGCTAGTCCAGCAGTTGCCAAGCAACTATGTGACAATTTTGCTCTCTCTGCCTGCAGCTCAGAAGTCATTCCAGAAGACACAACAGTGCCAGTTTTAGCACCAGACTTTATTATGGATGTCTCTCCAATGACTACTCTAGATGAGCTTATTCAGGTAGACATTGAAGAAGAGAATAAGGCAGTAGCTGATAGCTCTGTCTCCTTTGTTTCTGAATCTTGTACAGATATTTCTTCTCTTGTTGCTGATACCCCTATTCATGAACCTTATGCCTCTCCTCTAGCAAAGGCTGTTGTTTCTGATAAAGATTTAAAAGCTTTGGATGCTCTTTATGACATCCCTCAAGGTTCTAAGTCAGAAGAAGATGATTCTGATGAAGATGCAGCCAGTAAGAAAAAGAGACTGTTGGCAAAGAAGAGAAAGGTTGATCCTCCTCCAGCTCCGAAGCCAAATCCCAATGCAGACACTCCCTATTATATTCTGCACAAGGTGACTCCATATAAGGGAATGCGAGCATGGATGTGGCTCTCCAAAAACTAGCAGAAAGATAGAAAGAGAAGCAGGAGATACTCCCCTCCTCCAGTGCATAGATACAGGAAGGATCCTCCTCCTCCTCCTCTAGCAGCTGGTGCCAGTGGCTCTAGCTCCCAGAGATCTGCCCCAATGCAAACTTATCAGAGACAATCTGGGAGATCTTCTAGAAGCAGCCAGCAGAGGCCATCCTCCTCAGGTAGTCAACAACATAAGCAACAGCAGCAGCAACAAAGTTCTGAAGTACAAAAAGCTGAAAGCCCAAAGAAGCCAGACACACCTCCAATTCCTTTTGAAGATCCAGAGACTGCTAATACTGCAAGAATGGCTAGGTACCAAGAGCTGATTGGTCTATCTTTGATAAATAAAGCCAAAGCAGAAGGAAAAGATATTTCTGGTCTTTCAGCCATGTCAAAATATAGAAAGGAAGAGCTGAAAAGATTTGACAAAGGTAATAAATTGTTTAATATTGATGATTATATGAAACTTCACCAGAAGCAGTTGTCCCCAGGGCTATATCATTGAAAATTATTGGGGCAGCTGATATGACCATGACAGTGGCTCAGGCTCAAGATCCTAATAAAGAAATCATTTTCAAGAAGCCAGGAGAAAAGAAAGCAGAAGACAAACCTCAGTAGAAGAAGCCAAAGAAGAAACTTTCTTGTTGATTCATCTATGTCTGTTTTTGTTTTTAAACTATGCTATCTGTTAAGCAAAGCTGTGTATATATATATCTGTTGCATGTGTTATAATTCTCTGCCAGATATATCTCTTCTCTTGCTTAGTTTTTCTGTTTTGAGTCTCTATTAGTGACCTCACCCAAATAGGAGGGAGATTGTTGGATCCCTAGTTGATTTGGGCTAGGTTCACTGACTTAGGTTGTGACCCATCATGTATAGCCACGGTCAATTTGTGTCCTAGAGTCTAGGAAAAGTCCTTAGGCTCAACTCCAGATGGACCAGCTTTCGACAAGACACTCAGAGATTCCAGACTCACAAGTTTTCAAGACTAAGTAAAGTGAGTTCGACGTTCGTCGAACTCAGCTCGACGAAAGGAGTTTTGCGCTCGACGATCGTGAAATAATTCTTGGTGCTGAGCTTGACGATCTATGTTCTCTGTTCGATGAAAACTCAGTTTCTACGTCAATCCAAAGTCAGGAGGACTTCAAACTTTTCTAAGTCCAGCCTCAAGCTTCGGTCGACGAATTATATTCTGAGCTCGACGAACTTGAACCTCAAGCTCACAGCTTCTCAGGTCGATGAATGATATTCTCTACTCGATAATTTCTGGACTCAGAGAATCTGTGTCGACACTTAGGGTTTATGTTGACACTAGACAGTTTGTGTCGATACCAGGATTTCAGTCGACACCAGCTTATGTCGACACCAGGATTTTAGTCGACATCAGCTTATGTCGACACCAGAGGATTTGTGTCGACACCAAGATCAATTTGTCGACCCCAATTTATGTCGACACAGCATTTCAGTAGATGCAGAGTATTTTGTCTAAGTCCAGAACTTTTCTCAGGTCTACGATTCGATTCTCAGCTCGACGAATGAAGACTGTCTGTTAGATGAATGAAGATTGTCTGGTCGACGAACTCTATCAAACTCAGCTCGATGAACTCAAGCTTAGCTCGACGAACACAAGTTCAGCTCGATGAATTGTGTTCTTTGTTCGACGAATCCAAATTAGGTTTTCTTCAAGGTTCCCGTCTCGTTTGTTGGCGCTGATTCCTGAACATTTAATTCCAGATCTTCTCGGAATGTTACCGTTAGAACGTGCATTGACTATGGATGATCACATGCCATTTTTCCATGGGACAGTTAGGAAAGTCATTGATTGCTGATTCTTTCCAAGGCCGACTGTAATTACTGCTCGACATTCAAAAGTTTGATTATTCCTCAGTCAGTCACAGACACAAGAGACATACAGATACACAAAAAAAAATAGTGTCACAGTAAGAGAACAGAATCAAGCAGAGTTCAAGAATTACAATACAGAAAACAATCTGACAGATTTTCTGAAGATTGCAGAAGAACAAACATTCCCAAATCACAAGTTCTTGACTGCAATCAGCCTTGAACAGAGAACTTTTGAAGAAGAAGAAGAACAACCAAATTCAATCAAGAGTCTTCTTCTTTCTATTCTCAGGACAACTTCAAAGGACAACAAAACTTTATCAGTCAAAAGAAGTTCCTGAAGTAGTTCTGGTCCAGGCATTCTAGGTCATTGAAGGCCTATCACCCTGAAGTAGTGCTCCAGCATTCTTGACCAATTCAAGATCTCAGGGGGAGCAAGATCTGCTACATAAGTCCACAAGTCTTCTCTCAGACTGTTGACAGAGAAGACACTATCACTCTATCTCATTTCTGTACAGGGTTTTAAATCCCTTCAAAATTATTCTGGTTGCAAGTCTCCTTCCAAAAGACTTGAGGGTTTGGTATTTGGGGACCTGATCAAAACCCATTGGTGCCTAGGACACCTGATCAACTCATCCTGCAGTGGATTCCTACCTAGGGTGGTAGAAGAGTGGATGTACCCAGATTGATTAGGGAACCACTATAGCTCCTTGTGTCTTCTGGTTGCTTATTTTCTTTTGTTTTCTGGTTGTGGTCTGTGATTGCTCTGTGTTTAGCTAGTTGATGTGTTTACTTTATGTTATTTGCTTCCCTGTTCACTTAGGTATACAACAACAGTTGTAAAAAGTTTTTAGTAAGCACTATACTCTATTCAACCCCCCCCCCCTCTAGAGTATATCAGATCTAACCTGCACTTTCACTCTCTTTCTCCCTCAGCCACCAACTCCTTGCTAAGCCCTTGAGCTGGTAGGCGGCGAGCATCACTCTCTGATCGTCCGCAATCCCAGAGTAAGAGAACATCTCTTCAATGGAAATCAGCCAGTCATCCAAAATCATGAAACATGCTTGCCCGTCATAAGTAGGGGGCTAAGTCGCTGAAACTGGGATATGAACGCCATCTTCGGGGGCACCACGACCAAAGGCACGGGAGGAGAAGGAGGTGCAGGAACAGCTACCCCCTCAGCGGGGTCCTGAACACTCGGAGTCTGTCCCACCACCACTACAACAAGAGATTGAATCTGAGCCTGCATATCCACTACCTGTCTAGATAATGCCTCATTACTCTGCCGCATGCTTTCTATCAACGCCTCACTGTGCGCTCCCGACATCTCACCCTCTGATTGGTGAGTCGATATCATCGCAGGACGTCTCGACATCCTACAATCGCACAAGCTTTAGACAAAACCTAGCCTAACAGCTAGAACAAAACTACCCGGTATGGACAAACACACTTAAATATGAACTTCAACTGCTAAACTTACTCTGGGATTTGTTTTTACCATGATGATGTTATGCTTAATCTAAGATGATTCACCACCATAATACTAACTCATGTGCCTAAACCATGAATGCATGTATTTGTATTCTTTTTGACTCAAAACCATGCGTGTACATAAGTCATCATGCAAATATTTATCTTGGCACGTTGTGCTCATGAAATTTTATGCTATGCATGATGTGCTATGCATTCTAAAAAGGCGTTAGTGCATGCCATGGGCGGCGTACACATGAAAATGTTATGCATCCCATACTACATAACATTCCCATGCAACAAAAAAAAGAAAACGTGCTAGCCGCATTCATGTGGTGAGGTTATGCATCCCATAGTACATAACCCTCACATGTTGCCTCCTATAGTGGATCCATATACAAACACATATTATGCATCACATACTACATAATATACCATGTATACTTCTTTATGCTCATGAGTGTAGAGTTTGTGCTTTAGCCAAGACGTGCTGATGACATATCAGTGTGTGTATGGTATGACGCTAACTACTAATGAAAACAAGGGAAAGATTGCCCGACCATTTGCCAAGCAACCTCCATCTGATAATAACTGTCACAACCCGCATTTTATCTACGATTACATCGTATCAGAGCAAGAGAAAATACGTGCCGTGATGCCACGTCATGCAGGGGATAACTGCACACGTTCAGGCAAAACTCCAGACTTTAGATTTTAAGGAAAATCATAGTTTAATATGAAAGAAAGCCAGTTATATTTAATCGCCGTATCACTCGTCACGGTGGATCAGCTAGTCCACAATTAAAAATATATTTATACGCAGCAGAAAATACTTTGGTTAAATTGAGTTGACATCCTAAATGAGCATAAGTGTCCCGAGGGACGACTCATGGTATGCATGACTCTAAGGTTAGTATAGTATATAAAAATGTAGTTTTTTTACGCTAAAGGAAAAGTAGTGTCTTAGTTTTATAAATATGACATGCATGAGATACATATAGTAATGCTTTTAGGGTTTAAAAATATCTAACATACAACCTAGCATAAAACATTCCCAGAAGCAAGTAAACAACCACAAAAAGGCAAAAATAACAGTTTAAGTTCATACCCAGCATTGAAAGAAGCCACCAGTGGGCGTCAACAACCTGACACGAACCCACTGGTGAGTATGCATGTCTATACAGAAAGGTAAAGAACTACCTCACAAAAATCGAGGATCAGCTATCTCAGCTACCTAAGAGGCCACAAGCAAGCCCCTCCGAAGAACTAGCCGCTGAACTGGCTACAACCTAGACCTGAGGCATTCAAGAAAAGAACACCTCAACAAGAAAATAATAAAAAAGGTAAATAGAGCATTAGATTTATGAACAAATAAGAAGGGTTTACCAACCCGACAACAAAATGCTATCAGCAAAAGAAAGGATATGACAGTAAGAAAAGAGCACTGTCTAAAGAACAGCAAAGAACACCAAGTGTGAGTAATAAAAGCAACATGCCCTACAAAAGAGCCTGCAACAACAACAAGACATATACATATATGCCAAGAGAAAAGCCATAAAATAGGAAAGGAACTAACAGTCCTAACATGTGGGTTAATGGCAGGGGTCAAAACTTGGATCTGAATACATAACCAAAACCAGATCCAAAAAGGGCTAAGGGGTCAAACAGTGGCAGCTCTAGGGTCCACAAATGCCAACCCAAACCAGGGCAAAAGGCGATGGCCACAGCTCTCCACATAAAACCACCCCTCCAGAGTCCACCAAAACTCCACCACCTACCACAACCCAAGAGTCGGCATGCAAAAACTAGCCGAACACCCAATGCCCACGCTAGGGAATAGGGAAAAGTCACACTAACAATCCTAAGGAAACACACGAACCCAAGGCAGAAACGTCGAGCCCACTCGACGCGGCGTGAAGTAAGCTCCACTTACTTGACGCCAAAATACTTAGCCGCAAAACCTACGCTGGATGTCGGTGTTGAGTGAACTCGGCTCACTCAACGCTATCAACGCTTTCTATTTAGGGTAAACGTAAATTTTTAGTTAGAACCGCAGCCTAAACTCTCTCAACGCGCGGAAATAGAGAGTTGGAAATTTAATTCCAACCCTCCCTTCCATCCTATCTACTCAGGGCTACCGCAACTAAACTTAAACTACATCTAAACGCAGCCTTACCCTAACTCTAGCTACCCACTGGACACCAAACCGAGACAAAAAGAGAGAAAGCTTGATTTAAATCTAGAAAATAATGAAGCAGCACATGGCTGGAATTAAAGAACAATATACAACAAAGTAATTAGGTAAAAAGGGGTCAAATTGGCAAGGGCAAGGAGCCACTTGCCTTACCACCGAGATGCAGCGATTGCAACACAAAAAAATCTGGCTTTGGCGGTAAGATCGGCCACCTACGTGTCAAAAGCAAAGATTAGAGAAAAAGAAAAGAAATCAGAAATTCTTAACTCCTAGAATCAGGCCTAGATCAAGAATAACTTACATGGAAGGGAAGATCTAGACGAGAGCAAGCTAAATCCGCTATGGCATGAGAAAATCGAGCTCTAACCCTCCTGCAATCCCCGGCCAAACCCCAACACCGCCTCCTCCCAAAACCCTCCGCTGGAAGCTTCTCCAGAATCGGGAACGAAGAAATGAGGAGGAAAAATGAATCACGACATAAAAAGAAGCACTCAGGAAAAAAGTACAGAACACGCCCCAGACACGCCCGTGAGACGCCCGTGTCCGGTCCGACACGCCTGTGTCACGGGGCGTGTACTCACTCACCTATCCACTCGACGATCATTGATCTCAACTCGATGAAACCGGGGTCACGCCATGTGACACGCCCGTGTCACAGGCCATGTACCAACCTAACTAGCGCTCGACAATCGTCGAGCGCAGATCGCCGACCAGGAGTCACGCCCTAAGCCACGCCCGTGTCACAGGCCGTGTTCCTACCAAAAACACTCGTCGACCGAATTTCATCGACCACACAACCGAGAGCTCTGGCCTAGCTCGGCACACCTTAGGTCTCGGCCGTGACCCACGCCGTGACATCCAAACATACACAAAAAAACAGCTAACTCCTTAGCTAAAAAGAAACAAGGCACTAGCCTAACAAGCTCGGCCACACTAGGCCGAGCACAACACAACAAACATTACAGCTAACATAACAAACGTTGAAACAACGTGAAAGCCAATGATCTTGGACTTTCGACCAAAACCCACATCGTAGCTAAACACCCAAGCCACGAAAATAGTGGTGAGGTCAAAAACAACATCTGATGATCTCACACTCGGGCTAACACCTCCTGAAGACAAAACACAAGCATTCCCTAAGAGGCCCAACCGAGTCACCAAAACGGACTCCGGCTAGCTTGGGAATCTTGCTAACAGCCTATAACCAGGCTACACAAGGAACCTAAAGAGCTAAGACCACGCTCTTCAACGGCGAAAGGCCGGAAATTCGTCTTCGTATCGCCAATCCAAGATCAAACAAAACAAAGAAAAACCGGGGGCGTTACAATGAGCGCATTGGTTTTCCAAGATGGATTTTCTCTCGGGGTATTATCAGTTGAGGATACAAGAGGAGGACATTCAGAAAACAGCTTTTAGCTCAAGGTACGGATTGTACGAGTTCACCGTGATGCCATTTGGGCTCAAAAATGCATCTTCAACTTTCATGAGCCTGATGAACAAAGTGTTTGAGCCTTATCTAGTCATCTTCATCATCGTCTTCATCGATGACATTTTGGTCTACTCAAAGACAGAGGAAGAACATGTCGAACATCTGATCTTGGTACTGAAAAAGCTAAAAGAGCACACCTTGTTTGTCAAGTTCAGCAAGTGCGAATTCTGGCTCCAAGAAGTTGCCTTCTTGGGCCATGTGATTAGTGAGGCTGGACTAGCAGTGGATCCAGCCAAAGTGCGTGTCGTGATTCAAGTCAGCGGCGGATGTGCGGAGTTTCCTTGGACTTGCCAGGTATTATCGTAAGTTTGTGAAGTGATTCTCCAAGATAGCCCTTCCTCTTACTACTCTGATAAAGAAATGTATGCCATATGAGTTGACACCCCAGTGTGAAGCTACGTTCAAAGAACTGAAGGATAGACTTACTACTGCACCCATCCTAGTCCTTTCATCCGGGATGGAAGGATTTCAAGTTTACACTGACGCGTCATATTAAGGGATACGAGCAGTATTGATGCAGCATGGGCATGTGATTGTATATGCTTCAAGAGAGCTGAAGAAGCATGAAATCAACGATCCAGTACATGATTTAGAATTGGGAGCAGTGGTACTCACCTTGAAGGTTTGGAGACACTATCTATATGTCGTCCACTACGAAATATTTTCGGACCACAAGAAACTAAAGTACGTTCATACTTAGAAGGAATTGAATTTGAGATAGCGGTAGTGGTTAGAATTTTTATGTGATTATGAATTTACTTTGAACTACCACCCTGGAATAGCAAATTGCATAGCTGATGCTTTGAGCAGAAAGGTACCGGAATCGAGCCCTGAGTCCCGATTGATGAGTATAAAATTAGCTCGGATTCTCGAAGAAATGGATATTACACTGGTATATAAAGACCATTCGGGACGGTATATGGAGTACTTGACCGCGATGAGCATAGTCTGTGATATCCGGGACCGAATCCGGGCAGAGCAAGGAAAGGATGCTGCTCTTGACTGTTGAAATTTGTGAAGTGGAAGTGGGTGATGGGGAGGCCGGGCGGACTGAGCGGCCTATGTGGACTGAGTCTGCGGCCTTGGTGGACTGCTAGTTGCGGCCTGGGTGTTGGCTGTCTTGCTGGCTTGGCTGTTGAGCAGCCTGTGTGGCCTGTTGTGCGGACTGAGTGGTCTGCTGTGCGGCCTGGTTGGTCTATGACCAAGGATGGTGGGCTTCTTGTGAAGCGACCTGAGCGGAGTGCGGTTTGTGGGCTGTTGGCTGTGCTTGTGGATCAGTGGCCTTGTGTTTTTTGCAAGCTCTTATGTAGCCAGGCGGGTTGGATATTGAATCCGCAGGATGCTTTTCGGAATGGCGAGTCCGCGGTCTCCGCTGTTGCGGGCTGGCGGACTGCCTCTTTCGTGTGCGGACTGTTGCTGAATGGGGTTGTGGTTGTCCGTGTGATGATGTTTGAGGACTGTGCGGACTGTGCGGACTATACCTGTCTGCATAGTGTGTGCGGACTGGTGAAAGTCTGCCTAGTTGTGAACATTTGTGTCCTGCTCCTGACGGTTTTCTTGGAATCCGGCTAAGTCCTTGCAGACTCAGCGGACGGGTGTTTTTCTAGTGCGCGAGCTGGGGTGGTGACTCTATTCACTGGGGTGGTGACCACACTCCTTACCTTGCCTATAAATAGACCCCCCCCAGCACGTCTACAGTTCTAAGTGAACAGTAAGTGGGGCTTGGGTTGTTGTTGCGATCTGGATTTTCCTGTCCGCGCGGGTTGAGTAGAGCTGACTGTTTGCTGTGTATAGGTCGCGCGACTAGCTTCCAGGAGCCAGGAGTTTGGCTGTGACTTCGGTCAAGTACTATGAAGGGTGCGGTCTCTGCGGTCTCAACAGGTCACTTATGCGGCTTGTTAGTTCTCTGCTTCATTTCCAAGTTATAATAACATGTCCGCCGGTCTCAGGCGGGTAGGCGTCCTGTTCTTCAGTTCATCAGCAGTCAGTGAATAACAGTATGTCCGCGCGACCTCGCAGTCTCGGCGGACTCCGTGCTTTATTCGGCGTGTAGCAGTTTCAGTTTGGGTGGCTTCGGCGACCTTGACGGCCTGGGCGGTCTCGGCGGTCTCCAGTGCTGTCCGCCCGACTTGTGTTGTGCTTTCTGTTTGTAGCTTGTATACTAGCAAAATCATGTCTCGCTATGTATACCTTGGCTTGTAAAGAAGTGTGAATGAATATAAGACCTGCTTGTTCTTCCATTTGCATTTGTCGTTAAGCTTGCTCTTTGGGCTTCCACATGATCAAGGTGTTAACTGGATAGTTCTGAGAATATTAATTTGGCTTTAGGCTATCTTGCTGACCACTTTGAGAAAATTCAACATGGTATTAGAGCCAGGTTCAGTTGCTTGAGCTGTGTTCATCCTGTGTTATTGCTCTGTGCTTGAGCAGTGATCAACCTGTGTTGTTGCTCTGTGCTTGCTGGACGCTTAACCAAAGGTTGTTGCAATGGAAGGGAGCTATGCAAGAGGTCTGGGTATTGAGATCTTGACCACGAATAACTTCAAGAAGTGGAAGTCGTGTATGAAGAGTTTTCTTCTTGGCGAGGAGCTATGGGAGGTCATTGGTAGTGATGACAGACAGGAAGTTACTGCTGTGTTTGGTACTGCTGAGCAGGTGAGGCTCTGGAGAAAAACAAATGCTAAGACGGATTTTGTTCTCAAGTGGGCCCTGTCACCAAAACTGTTTGATCACATCGTTGGATGTGAGTCTGCTGCTGATATTTGGACAACTATTAATGAGTTGTTCAATAGGAAGAATGTGGCAAGGCTTCAGTTCCTGAAGAATTATTTGGCAAGGGCAACTCAAGGAGACTTTATCATCTCAAAGTTTTTTCTGAAGATGAAGAGTCAGTGTACAGAGATATCAATGGTTGACCCTGATGAGCCTTTCTCTGAGGCCAAGTTGAAATGGCACATAATCCACGGCTTGCAGAAGGAGTATGTTGCCTTTGTGACATCAGTTCAAGGCTGGGCTACTCAACCATCTTTGCTGGAGCTTGAGAATTTGCTTGCTTCACAGGAAAGCTTGGCAAGGCAGATGGCTGGAGTCACTGTCTCTGAGGAGAGTAGTGAAGCACTCTTCACGAGCAAGAAGAAGAATGGATGGGAGGGGAAGAAGAAGAAGGCTGCTGCTGAAAATGAGCCTTCAACTTCTTATCAGTCAAAAAGGAGCACTGCTCCTAAGAAGTATTGGAAGAAGAACTTGAAGTGCTACAGGTGTCATCAGTGGGGACACTTCAAGCGTGACTGCAAGGTCAAACTGTAGCAAGGAGGAAGTGATGAGTCCAAATATTACACAGATTCTTGGACTCATCTTGGTCAGTTTTATCGTCTTAGCACTGCACTTGAGAGCTATAACTGCTTATATTTGCTTATTTGCCTATTTTATGATTAAGTGCACTTTAGGCCCTTTTTCTGTGTGCTTTAGATGTTTTTGTATTTCCGTTTGTTTGATTTGTTCTCTCGCCGTGTCTTGAGAATGTGGTGTGCACTTTTGGTGGCCTATCTGCCTCTTCTGTTGGTGCATGGGTCGTGTGCGTGCTCCGGAACTGCTCAGGAGACCCCGACAATACAGGAACACTGTGCACGATCACTAGACTCACTGCGCCCGACCACTGGTCGTGCGCCACTGATCGTGCACATTACATTCTCCTTTTCCGCAGTTCTGTCTTAGCCAATCGAACGATCAGTGGATTCAGTGCGCACGACCACTGGTCGTGCGCCACTGATCGTGTGCATATCCGCTGATGTTTCTATCCAAGTTACAGGTTTAATTGGAAATTGCGCACGATAATCGACCGACAGTGCGCACGACCACTGGTCATGCGCCACTGATCGTGTGCTCTGCTTATTCTGCCTCCGTATTTAAGGGCCTGCTCCGTGATTTAGGGCAACACTGGTCATTTCTGCGATCGGAGAATGCACGGGAAGTGCCGTTCTACTTCTCCAGCTGCTCAATCCAACTCCACCTTCATCGGGAGTCCGTAGCCTGTGATTCCGAAACTTTCCAAACCCTCCGACAAAGCTCCCAACCATTGATGACCTCAACTCCAAGCTTTCCACCAGAATTGGAGAAGAAGACGACCTAGAGAACGGACTCAAAGGCCTTCGAGGTGACAGCTCGTTGGTACCGGAAGCCTCCTCGGACTAAGCCCGGAAGGGGATTGACATCTCGCTATTCCGGCCACGACTTGAGGTGGACCTTCACCCTCTAGTGGTTTACTCCTCTTCCCCATCCTCCGTTGTATGGAATGATTTGATATTGTAATGAACTAAATTTTCTACTCTATGTCTAAGTGGATGTTTGTAGTTTTCATTTGCTTTTGAGTTGTGTGTTGTGAATGCACCTCGCCCAGTCCACATCCACTCCATACCCTTGATTCACCCGATTGCACTCCGCACAAGAACACTTCCATCCATTAGCTTTTCGTCCACTCGACCAACCGAAGTTCGACATCACGGCCGATACACTTACCTCACCTTACGAAGCGATGCCTTCAACCCGCATAGCCTTAATTAGTTTATTAGATCAAGAAACCACAATCTCACAAGCCCCCTTTGTAATCCTTTCTAAGAATAACCCTCATAACAATATTTTCTGAACTATCGCCGCTCTATGCTAATTGCATTCCTCAAGAGACCGACACCCGGGGATTTATTCCCAAATTTTATTACTTGTGCGACCGGTGCGCTTGCCGATTTTCACGCATCAAGTTTTTGGCGCCGTTGTAGGGGAATGCAACTATAGAGTGACTCAGGATGACTGAAAATATTGTTATATGAGTTAGTTTTTTTGACTGCTGTTTCCTTGTGTAGTTTGCCGCAGTGAATGCAGGATCGAGCCACAAGAGATCTTGTAGCCTACGACCCAGAGATCGAACGTACTCTCCTAGCGCGAAGACGCGCCGCAACCATCACTTTAGCCCCAATGGGAGACTAGCTGAATATCGATGCCGGCAACCAAGTTGGAGGGATACCTGCAGGCGATCGAAATGGCGACGAAAATGATGTGAACCCTCCCCAGGTCCGCACCATGAGGGATTACACTACACCTACCGCCGGGAGCATATACCCCGGTTTCGGACCTACTATCACCAACTAACAGTTCGAGATTAAACCAGATATCCTGAATATCATTCAGAACAACGCTAATTTCTCAGGAATGGCCACTGAAGACGCCCATCTTCACCTGGCAGAATTCTCCGAAATTTGCGCCACGTTCCGCTACGCTGGAATCCCGGACGAAACAGTCAAGCTCCGCCTCTTCCCTTTTTCACTAAGGGACAAATCCAAGACATGGCTTCACTCCCTCCCACCTAGAACATCCACCACCTGGGAGGCTTTGACCACAAAATTCCTAGCTAAGTTCCACCCGGTAGATCGGATCGTGAGCATGAGGCGAGCAATAGCTAAATTCCGGCAAGCCGATCAAGAAAGTTTAGCCGAAGTTTGGGAGCGTTTTAACGAGCTGCTGAGGAAGTGCCCTAACCATGGATTCCAAACGTGGAACCTCATCGAAAGTTTCTACTTTGCTATTGAACCCCACCACCGAGCCATGATCGATGCCGCCTCCGGAGGAACTATCATGAACCTTGCTCCAGATGATGCTCTGAGAATCTTATAGGACATCGCCACCCACAGCGCTTACTGGACCGCTGGAAGAAACATCCCACGTAGCACAAGCGGTTTATTCGCCATGGATATCCCCAAGCCCGCCGCTGCCGCCCCAGTGATGGCAATCTCATGACAAGGTTGTGGAAGCACCGACCACCACAGCTTCGAATGCCTAGGAGTCAAGGTACCAGACGAATCTTCTTTTCGGAATGAGTCAGTTAATTTGTAGCAAATCAAAACAGGGGAGTGCCTTACGGAAACACATACAACCTGGGGGTGAGAAACCACCCCAACTTTTCTTGGAATCCAAACGCATCTGGCCAAAGATGGCAACCGGGACAGCATCAAAACGATGCGTATGCCTCCGAAAGCCAACCGCGGTAGCCTCAAGCAAATTATTCCTAAGGGCCCCCCGCCGATAAAAAAAGATCTTTGGAAGAGATGTTCGAGAAATTCGTTGAAATTTTCCAAACCAACATGACAAATCAAGCCGCCTCGATGCGCAAACTGGAGGCACAATTGGGCCAATTGGCCCAAGTGGTCTCCGAGTGCACCCAAGGCACCTTACCTAGTAACACCGAAAAGAGCACCCATGAACAAGGTAAACGCCTTGGGGAGGAAAATTTGGGAAAAAGCAACAAACTCGTCATTAATTGTAAAATAAAGCACTTCGAAACCCCAACATTATGCGACTCCGGGGCGTCCAGCAGCATCCTCACCCTGTAAGATGTTACGAAGATGCACCTACAAGTCGACACTGAAAACCGAAAGTCGCTTATCTTAGCGAATGGCAATTTGGTTGACACCGAGGGAGGTGTTCGGGAGGTCGAAATTGAGGTCAACGGAAAAAGTATAACCACTGACTTCCAGGTTTTGGGACCAAGGGAAAATAACTCTATTCCTATATTAGGAGTCCAATTCCTGACGGCCAGCGGCACATCCCTCGACTTTTCGAAAGGACGCGTCACATGTCCGGCCGAAGATTCCTCCCACGATAACACATCCATACATCCCTCTCCCATCCAAAATAACAATTTTCTTAGTGTCACTGATACCAAGTTAGATTCAGGACCCCCAACATGGGAAGAAGAAAATCCGGAAGAGAAGACAAAGAAAGTACTCTCCCAGGAGATAGATGAGAATCAAGAGCTATTGGTCAAAGAAGTGATCGAGTGCGCCAAAGCCAAGGCTTCCTTTCTACTTCCCGCCAACTCTGTTTTTGAGCATGGCGAACTGAGTTTTATCCGGGAGAAATTCCTAGACACTTATTTGTATAACACTGCTGATAACTCTGTTAATCGATCTGTAGCTTGGGCAGATTCGGTCACCGTCACGGTGCCGGACAGGATGCCACCAACAACAAAAACAGGAAAACCCACAGACTACATCCATTGGGAGTCTCCCACTATGGAGAAACTAAGAGAGGCAAAGCGTTTACGCGACGAGCGCTGCGCTGCCTTCCGGCGCGAGGAAGAGCGCAATCGGAGTAAGGGGAAACCCCCTTCCCCCAAGGCAAAAAGACAATATGCCGTCCCCTCGCACCCCACCGGTGAGACTTACCACAAATCCGCTTATAGCTGATTGCAATACCATCATTCCACTTACCCTCCTCTTTCCGTTTTCTCGCTGCGTATGGAACTCTAGTTTGCTCTATTTTATTTCTTCCTTTTCAAACTGCAAAGAACTCTTTATTATAATTGCTAATACAGGTATTTGGTCCACCTTAAGGACGGTAAACAAAAAGGGCTTTCAGGAGACAACCCATGTTGGACCATTTGGTCCTGTGCAGTGTTTTGAGCTTTTTCTATATATATATATATATGTCCATCTTTTATTTTGCGTACCTATTTAAATTGCAAGTGCAGGAATTTTTGAGGCGTGACAACTTGACCGCACTTGGATATCTCGTCGCACGACCGGTATGCTCAATTTTGACCATGGGTACTTCTTCCCCTAGCCCTTTATTTTTATTTACATGTTTTACTTTTTCGTATTGTCATATTCAAGTCTGGGGGTGGAGTTTCCTGTGATCACTACACAGCACAGTTTATTGCATACTAGTCTGCATTTTTTTATTTCATGATCACTAATTGCACACACTGAATCACCCACATGAGTGCGCACTTAACCATGCGCGCGGCTCAGGGCAAATGTATTACTTTTTTGTAAACTCTAAAAAGTGGTGCCGACTTAGGATTTTGGGATATAGTAGTTTGAAACTCATGCAGTGCTCCTAATTGAGTACTCATGATTTGCATAAAAATAGTATAGGATTACTTTTTCTTCATGCTCGTAGACATAAATTTATTCAGCAAAAGTAAATTTTGTTTGTGCTACTTAAAATTGTAGAATCTGGAGTAATCGAACTGTAGTGTAGAGATGAGTGTAGCCGTCACTAGACTCGTATTGCTCGAGTCGGGGGGAAGGATCGCCTTTTTCGTGGACTGAGAACTTGCCCCAAGCTACTCTCGAAGCATTGGTGTCTGGTTAGTCGAGTGTCAGCGTGAGGTAGGCCATCATTTTGGCTAGTTTGAGCCTTTTTGTACCTAGTCCAAGCAGCTGACCCTTGCAAGCCAAATTTGTGCCTACCCTCCTTTTGTTTCAGCTCCACCTATATTCACCAAAGCCTAAAAGCCAACCCTTTTGTCACAACCAAAACCTTGATCTTGATCGATTTCAAAAATTTGATATGTTGTGATATTTGGGATTCATGTGACGTGGAGATGAATTCATGAATTGCTAATTTTTAGATTTGGGGATTGCTGAATGAAAAAGAAGAAAAATGAAAAAGAAAAAGATGAATAAAAAAAGAAAATTTAAAATTATTACAAGGAGAATTGCAATCCCCATATTGTGTGTTAGTTTTTGGTCAGGATAGGCCGTGTGCATACCCAGTTTTCAAGACAAGTCTGGGGGTGTGTCACACATGCATTTCTTAGTGGCTGTTTGGGTTTAGCTCTTGTTCGCTCGCTTTGGTTGTGTGTAGCCTCCTTATTTATCATTGACTACCACACCTTATCCTTAGCCCCATTCAAACCTACAAGTCTTGCTGATTCACATTTGAGTCTACTTAGCATCGTGGAGAGAGTTTGAAAGGGTAAGCTTATGGTTCCCGACATTGATGGATTTCTTTGGAGGTGATCACGAACCCCGGTCTTGGGCAATGTTCACCTTAGTGGCCTGTCTACTTTCTACTTTCTTCGTACACATGATCGAACATTTGACTCTATTAACTGGAGTGGTGACGACACTTCTCACCTCACCTATAAATAGACCCCCCAAGCATGTCTATAGTAACTGAGAGAGCAGTAAGTGGGGCTTGGGCTATTATTATGGTCTGGATATTCCTGTCCGTACGGGTTGAGTAGAGCTGACGGCTTGCTGTGTGCAGGTTGAGGGACTAGCTTCCAAGAGCCAGGAGTTTTGTTGTGACTTCGGTCAAGTACTGTGAAGGGTGCGGTCTCTGCTGTCTCAGCAGGTCGCTTCTGTGGCTTGTAAGTTCTCTGCTTCATTTCCAAGTTCTAATAACCTATCTGCCGGTCTCAAGCATGTAGGTGGCCTGTTCTTTAGTTCATCAGCAATCAGCAAATAACGGTGTGTCTGCACGACCTCGCGGTCTTGGCGGACTCCGTGCTTTATTCGGCGTGTAGCAGTTTCAGTTTGGGTGGCTTCAGCGACCTTGGCGGCTTGTGCGTTCTCGGCGGTCTCCAGTACTGTCTGCCCGGCTTGTGTCGTGTTTTCTTTTTGTAGCTTGTATACTAGCGAAATCATGTCTCACTATGTATATCTTGCCTTGTAAAGAAGTGTGAATGAATATAAGACCTGCTTGTTCTTCCATTTTCATTTGGTGTTAAGCTTGCTCTTTGCGCTTCCGCATGATCAAGGTGTTAACTGGATAGTTCTGAGAATATTAATTTTGCTTTAGGCTATCTTGCTGACCACTTTGAGAAAATTCAACATGGACACGATGCTTAAGTCAATCTAAGATGGGACTACTGACGAGTATTCCCTAAAGACGGCCTTGTTCATCTCCGTGGCTGGCTTTACATTCCCAAAGGCGGTAAAATTTGGGAAGATATCTTGAGAGAGGCACATTACTCTGAATATTAAGTGCATCCTGGGATTGACAAGATGTACGCCAACTTGCGGAAGACCATGTGTTGGCCGGGAATGAAGAAGGATGTCAGATATTTTGTTACACACTACAAGGCCTGTCAAAGGGTGAAGGCATAATATAAGAGCCCAGTGGATTATTATAGTTATTGCCCATCCAAGAGTGGAAGTTCGAGGATGTCTCCATGGACTTCGTCCACGGATTGCCTCGCTCACGCTCAGGTAATGATTCAGTTTGGGTAATCGTTGACATCCTGACAAAGGTAGCCAGTTATATTCCTATGAAGAAAGAAGCTCATATGGATGTTTTTGTACGCCTCTTTGTATAGCAGTTTGTACGGTACCATTGAGTGCCAAAGACAATTGTTTCTAACCGGGATGGTCGTTTACCTCTAAAGAATGGAAGGTCGTACATGCGTATTTGGGTTCATGCCTTACCTTCAGCACAACCTTTCATCCTCAGACGGACGGGCAGTCTGAGAGGACCATCAGACCTTTGGAAGATCTATCGAGGTTGTGTGTGCTGGATAGAGGAGAGCGTGGGAAAAGCTCTTACCCTGGTAGAATTCTCATACAACAACAGTCACCAAGCCAGTATCGAGATGGCACCCCATAAAGCCCTTTACGGAAGAAGATGTAGAACTCCCTTGTCATGGGTGCTATATGAAGACCCGAAGGTTCTGGGAATTGAGTACATCGATGATACTGATGTCATTGTTAGACTAATACAGGACCGCATGCCTGAGGCTCAAAGTCGGCAGGATAAATATTATAATGCAAAGCACCGAATGGTAGAATTTCAGGTGGGTGACAAAGTGTTCCTGAAGATCCGGCCGATGCATGGAGTGTCACGGGTATGTTGTGTGAAGAAGCTCAGCCCAAGGTACGTTGGGACTTACACCATATTAGAAAAGATTGACCCTTTGTCCTATCGGTTAGAGTTACCGCCAGAGCTGGAGAACCTTCATGGCATATTCTATGTGTCGTCACTCCGAAAGGCGCTGTTGTGCCCCGATCAACATATCCCCACCATTGATGGAGCAGTAACAATTGATAGATCTATACGACTAGAGCCGGTGCGGATAGTGGACACCAAGACTAGGAGTTTGCTTCGCAAGAGTGTTTCTTTGGTAAAGGTGTTGTGGTCAAATCATGGGAAAGAAGAATTTACTTGGGAGTCAGTGGACTTGATGCTGAAACACTACCCGGAGCTGCTTCCTCAAGGTAAATTTTAAAAGCATATTTTATTTCATTTCGTGCTTTTCTCTCCCCATAGCCTTAGCTTGATTTTGGGGACGAAATCTTTTATTTTGTTTATAGGATTTGTATTGTACTGATTCGCACTAGGCCTCTCGTGCGCACTTTTAAGTCAGGAGAGCTGACTTGGACTCCGGGTGTGCTGCCAGATAGGCTTGCACCTGAGTAGGGGAGGAGGTGTCGATTCCTCCCGATAAGGACACGGGTAGTGACACGGGCGTGTACCTACCCGTGTGGTGCCTTGTAAATTTTGCGCCTTCTTTGTAATCCTTCCAGAGGACACGAGTAGTGCTATAGGCGTGTCCCTACCCGTGTGGTACTTTTGTAGATTTTGTGTAAGGCCACCATTCGTCACATGTCATATATCGGTGGGTCCGGCCGGGGCCCCAAGCCATATGTCACAGACAAGCGGCGGAATTACTTGTGGAAATCAAAATCTACTCGAATCCTATCTCAAAACATTCTAGCGCAGCAGTTTACGTTAACATGAACTCACTCAGAGAATGTCCACTACTATATAAACTCCACATTTATATATTCAAACCGGGAATGTATACAACTCACACACCCAGGCCTTAAGGCCTTACAGATTTCTCTTTGCACAAATACATTTTCGTACATCGGCACGCAGGGCGGCCACACATGAAATCCAACCACATTTCTTCGCACGGCCTTCAATGGCCTTCAGCAGCAATCCTCCATTCTGCTCATTGCTATTCAAGCAGCAACACCTACAATTCATCATCCAATCCAAACAGAAAACAAAGTAACGGTCAGCATTAGCTGACCACTTATAACGACCTCACCCCTTACCAGGGGCAGTGGTTCCTTCCCTGTATGCATAGACATCATCATTTCTATCAATCTATCAATCACAATCCATATCACAAACGTCGGTCTCCACCGGACTCTCCGTGCACTCAGGGCACCTTCTGGGTGTACCGGATATAACAGTCATACACCGCCGATCGAGGCTTTTCACTTATTGGTTGGGCGGTTCAATCCTAGTCGACCAATCTAACTATTGGCGACATCCCATCCATACCACTCAGAGGTACTACCTCGCAGCATTCAGCAGATCGATACACACCATGTAGTGTGACAGGCCATCCTTGTACCCCGGACACTGCCACCCATCAATCGCTCAACCTAATTTGGATCGACCCACACTTTGTAGTGCATCAGGCAGGGTAATCGCTTCCCGGACACTGCCACCCATCGATCTCTGCTTTAAGATCACCCACGTTAGTGGTGTAGCAGGCCGGGTGCTCGCTTCCCGAGCATGCTACCAATGATCTCTCATTACAACCAGGAGCTTCTTCAAAGCCTCCATCCATCCATAACCAATATTCATTCATCCATACACAACCATGCAATCAAAGCATAAACCTTTCACAGCATCAAATCCACGGAGTCTTCTCCGGTTTACCCATGATCATCACCAATCCAGACCACAGGTCCAGATGGGTTTCACATAGCATGCCTATGCCGTACTCCACAATTCCGGCTCTAGATGCAGACTCAACCAAGGAATCACTTCCAAAATCCACCTCTTGGTGGAGGATTCCACGCACATGCATAAAGAGAGGACTTTGAAAGTGCAGCTAGATATAATATACTCTAGAGGGGGGTGAATAGAGTATATGGTGCTTTGAAACTTTTTACAACAGTTGTTGTAATATGTGTGAGCAGGGAAGCAGTTAAAAACCATATTACAGAACTATACTAAGCAAAAGCTAATCACATAAGAATCAAGGCCAGAAACAAAAATAAAAACAAGCAAAACCAGAAGACACAAGGAAATATAGTGGTTCCCCTAAACTTGGGTACATCCACTCTTCTACCACCCTAGGTAGGAATCCACTGCAGGATGAGTTGATCAGGTGTCCTGGGCACCAATGAGCTTTTGATAAGGTGCTCAAAAACCAAAGCAGATTTTTTGATCAGGTGTCTTGCCACCAATAAGCTTTTGACAAGGTGCTCAAAAACCAAGCTCAAACTATTGAAGGGAGTTTGAGAAACACTTTACAGAGAGGGGGTGAGAGAGTGATGGAAGTCTTCTCTTTCTCAAACAACTGAGAAGACTATATGGATTGTTGATGTCAAAGCTCCCACTGAATCCTTGAGATCTTCAGGAAGAAAAGCTTTGCTGAGGGTGATAGGCCTTCAAAGATTGAACTCCAGCAATATATGATTTCAGCAATAGCTGAAATGTTGAATGTCTAGAGTCTTGAAAATATGTTGGCCTTGAACACTTTGAAAACTAAAGAGATCTGAAGATTTTAGAAAGCTTGATCTCCTTGGATGAGTGTTCTTCAGAATTCTTTTTGACAAAATATTTTTGAATGTGTCTCTGTAATCTCTGTTCTTGTGAGTGATTCAAAAATTCTGTCTTTTATTCTTTGATACAGAATAGAATAACATTCTCTTTCAAGTATAGCCGTTGGCTTGCATTAATTGCATCCTTAATTGCACAATCTCTTCTGGAGGAAAGTCCACAGAAATATTGCTTGAAAAGTCCCTTGAAACTTGGTCTATAAATGAATGAAAATGGCTAGGAAATCTCTGAATTAATTGCAGAATAACTCCTTAACTGATTTGAATTTGAATGTAGAAACATCCTGGAAGTTATCTGAAGTCGTCGAACTGAGCTCTGCTATCGTCGAGCTGAGCTCAGCGATCTGGAAATATACAGCAGCAAAAATATCGTCGATCTGAGCTCAAAGATCGTCGAACTGAGCTCAGAGATAAAGATCCAAAGCAGAGTCAAAATCGTCGACTTGAGCTCACCGATCGTCGAATGGAGTTCGACGATATAATGAAGTTGAGCTCAGCGATCGTCGAATGGAGTTCGACGATCTGTTGAGGTTGAGATAGACGATCGTCGAGCGGAGTTCGACGAATCGTCGTGCTGAGCTCAACGATATGACTTGGTCTCCAAACACAAAATCTTGGTCTTTAGGGCAGCTTCCAAACCTAGAATTCTAACCCTTATACTCAATTCTAATTGACCTATTGAGCTATACAGGAGGTCAAGCAGAGATTCCTAGAGACATAGTGATCCTGACCCAAATTAGTAATAGGGTGTTCCAACAATCTCCCCCTATTTGGGTTAGGATTACTATTTACAGACTTTGGAAAAATTTAAATAACAACATACAAGCATCAAAGTAGAAAAACAACAGCTAGACATTGCAGAATCACAGAGATATATAGCATCCAGATAACAATCAGTAATCACAGAAATTGTCACCTTACAATATCATTTCTTCTCATTGCCTTTAACAAGTTTAATCTCTCTGTTAGGATTGAGGGCTTCTTTGTTTGACCTGGTATCATCTGCTGCACCCAAATATGTTTGCTTTTTAGGCCTGGGAACTACAGCCTCAGGATGTAATTCCATATACCTGTCAGCATCAAAGAATTTACTTGAAGCATATCTCTCTAGCTCTTTCTGTCTCTGTTCAGACATTGTTGAAATGTTGGATGAATCTATTCCTTGTTCTCTAGCCTTTTTAATCTGATCCAGTGCAGCTAATTCCTTTAATCTGGCAGTCCAAGCAGCTGGATTGTTTTTAGGATCCTCAAAAGGTACAGGAGGTTCATATCTGTTGGAGGGATTGTCCTGAGGAGGCCTGGAAGACACATTTTCTTTCAGCTTGCAAGGGAAAGGACCAGATGTTGTATCAGAAGAAATTTGTCCTCCCCTAGAATATGGGTGCTGCCTGGAGTAACCTTTGGAGTAGACTTGAATATCTCTTTGATTTCCTCTATATCCTCATCTCCTAGAATGTGAACCCCTGGATTGGCTTTCCCTGTGGTAAGATCTGGCATGAGGCTGATAGGGAGCCTGACTTCTGGCTGGGGGTTGAGCTGCAGAGCTTCCACCTGCACCTGCATTAGGAGGAGGTGGTGGAGGAGGATGAGAGTGCTGGAATTGGGATGAACCCTTCTCATATTTTCTCTTCTTCTTCATTGCCTTCAGCTGGTTCTTAGAGTATTGCATCCAGTGTTCAGTAATTGGGCAGTCATGTAAAATGTAATATTGAATATCATTGTTATCCTTAACTTTGGCAGGAGGTACCCTCTTCATTGCTTTGCTCCTTGCCTTTCTTTTCCTGGCAATGGTAGCAGAAGAGTCATCAGAGTCTGTTCTAAATTCATCACTCTCAGAACTCTGGTCATCATAGAGAGCATCTATTTTCTTCATTAGATCCTTCTTGAGTTGAACAGAAGCAGATGAGGCAGAGGTTGTAGCAACAGATGTTGAAATGGTAACAGCAGAGACAGCAGCAGATGTTGAAACAGAAGCAGAAATGATAGCAGCATATGGAGTAGAAGTAGTAACAACAATAGCAGCAACAGTAGGCTCTGGAGAGGTGGCAGCAGCAACAACTGTCTCACTAACAGCAACAGAAACAGAAGGAATATCATCAAGGACTGCAGAAGGCTCAAATTCAGGTGCCTCTGTCATCAGAATGTCCTTGGAAATTGGTTCATCAGCAACAACAGGAACTTCAGCAGCAGTATCAATATTTTCAGCAGCAGTAGTATCAACATTCTCAGAAGCAACAACAATATTTTCTTCAGAAGAGGCAGCAGCAAACACTGAATTTACAAAGGAGGTGATAATGCTAGGGTCACAGCAAGAAAAAGGCACAAGTGCCTTGGATAAATCTTCTGGAGGCTGGACAGCATTGACCTCTGGCAGACAGCTGAAGTATGCAGAATCAAGAACTGATAGCAAAGACTTGAGGTCTATTGCAAGGACTGCAGCAGGAGGAACTTGTGCTTGAGGCACAGCAACAGCAGCAAGAGGAGGAGCAACAGAAGAAGCAGTAACAGAAGCAGCAGCAGCAGCATGAAGATTCACTTCATATGGCATCTCCCCCTGCCTAGATGCAGACATGTCTGGATCAAGGCACATTGTTGTAGGTACTGCCTGAGGGAAGAGGAAAGAGAGCCTGGCAGAGAGGGCTGTCACTGACAGGTGGAGTGGAGCCAAGGAGGTCTCCAACAGCAGAGAGAGACTGGGGGCAAGCAGCTCATACAGCCTGTCAGCAAGGGCTGGGAGGTCTACTTGCTCAAGAGCTGGAGTAGAGGTAGAAGGGATAGGAGCAGCTGAAGGTTCTGGTAATGAAGAGCTAGAGAATGGTGGAAGGGATGGCTGAGGTGTTGGTAGGGTGGATATGGAGGATAGGGGAATGGAGATGGATGGGGTGAATGTTGGTTGATCAATGATTTGGTGTAGGAGGTCTTGAAATGAAGTGGAGGATGAGGGTAGCTCAGGAGGAGATGATGGGGAATCATCCATAAAGGAATCATCAAGTAGGGTGAAGGATGGAATAGAGGGTGATGAAGTGACATCAGGTGGAGGGTAGGAGAATAATGGGTGGAATTGTTCTGCTGGTGGAGGTAGATTAGGTTCTGGAGAAGGTGTTGATGTTGGAGATGGGCTGGATATGATGATGGTGGATGGAGCTGGAATGGTGGATGGTAGGGGAACGAATGGAATTTGAGGAGGAGGAGGGGAGGCAACAGCATCAGCCAGGTCATCTGCAGGGGCAGAGACCTGTGGAGGAGTGACTCTTAGAGTCCTTGTGCCTGAAGGAGTACTGGAGGAGGGCCTGCTGGGCTTGCTGATTTGTTTGTCCCACTTTCCAAAGAGGGCACAGGACAGTCTCTTGGAGGCATTTATATGAATTCCAGAGGAGACCAGCAAGGCAGTGCACCTGTGCTGCAGAAATACTCCAATGATTCTCCCAAAGTTAACAAAACTTTTGTTGATTTTCTTTTTGATGAGGTCAAAGAAAACCTCTCCCCAATTCAGATTCTTCTTGTCCACAAGAGCTCCCATGAGGCAGAACTGATATCTTGAAATTGTATCATGGGCTGAGTGCTTTGCCAGTAGCACTTTCCCAACAACATCTGCCATGAACCTATATTCTACAGACAAGTTCCTTTTGAAGAGCTTGCTAGGGTTTCCCTCTGAATGACCCATTCTGGCAAGCAGTTCAGAATACTCATCTCCAGATAACTCAGCAATATCTTCTCCATTTCTCAATCCAAAAACTTCTGAAAGAATGGTTGGGGTCAAAGGTACCTGAGTTCCAGCTATAGACCCAACAATGGTAGAGTTATCTTGATTATGGGCAGTATAAATCCACTCCTTTATTTCATCAGATGCCAGCTTGATCCTGGTGGTCATTATGGCAGTCAAGTTCTGGTCTTTGAACAATCCCAAAATATCTTGAAAAACCTGATCAGTTGTGCTGAATGATTCCAGGTCGATGTCGAAACCAGCGTCAAATTTCATAGCAGCAAGAACAGCAACTGACACAGCCATGGGTACCTGCAAAAATTCAACAAACAAAACGACCAAGTGCAGAACTGTTTGGAGGGAAAGAAAATTCTTGCAGAGAAATCGAAAGCGCAAAAGAGAACGACGGCGAAAAATGAGTTTTATATTAGTGTTCGACGCAGAATTGGAAAGATCGTTGAACTCAGTTCGACGATCGAGGCTACTAAAGGAATCTTAAGAGTCTTCAATATCGTCGATCTCCGTTCGACGATATTGGAGAGCATCGAGCTCCGTTCGACGATCATTCAGAGAACATAATCGTCGAGCGCCGTTCGACGATCGTTGACCGGAAGAGATAGTTCATACTATCTGATAGACGCTGAACTCAGTTCGATGATTTTTGGAAATCGTCGATCTCCGTTCGACGATTTTGGGGCCAATCGTCGAGCGCAGTTCAGAGATAAGAAAAATTCTAGACACTAAGAAAAATCAGAATGTTTGCCTAGTCTTGGTCAATTTTTAAGATTTCAAAATCTTGGATATTATTTAAGACTTCCTCCATCTAACATTCCTAACTGATTTAGGAAGAAGGTGTGTTTCTTTTCATCCAAAGGCTTGGTGAAAATATCTCCACTTTGTAAATCAGTTGGGATATATTATAATTCAATTTTATTCTTTTCAACATTATCCCTTAAGAAATGATGCCTAATCTCTATGTGTTTTGTCCTACTATGGAGGACTGGATTTTGATCTATAGAAATAGCACTAGTATTGTCACAAAAGATTTTAGACTTCTCTAAGTTGTAGCCATAGTCTATGAGTTGGTTTTGAATCCACAATATTTGTGAACAACAACTGCCTGCAGCCATATATTCAGCTTTAGCAGTTGAAGTTGACACAGATGTTTGTTTCTTACAAAACCAAGAGACAAGTCTGTCACCAAGGAACTGACAAGTTCCACTGGTGCTTTTCCTGTCAATTCTGCATCCAGCATAATCAGCATCTGAGAATCCAGTTAAATCAAATGCTGAATCATTGGATACCAGAGACCTAGATTTGGACAACTTTTAACATACCTGAGAATCCTCTTTACTAAAGTTAGGTGTGACTCTCTAGGGCTTACTTGGAACCTAGCACATATACATGTAGCAAACATTATATCTGGTCTACTAGCTGTAAGATACAGTAAGGAGCCAATCATTGCTCTATATGTTGTCTGATCAACAGGTTTCCCATGTTCATCAGCATCCAATACAGCATTAGTAGGCATGGGTGTTTTCATACAAGATGCCTCAGACAAACCAAATTTCTTAACCAGTTCATTTGCATACTTGGTTTGAGAAATGAAGATGCCTTCAGCATGCTGTTTGACTTGCAATCCTAGGAAGAAGGATAGCTCACCCATGCTACTCATTTCAAATTTAGAATGCATCAGGTTAGAAAACCTTCTGCACAATTTGGAGTCAGTAGAACCAAAAATAATATCGTCTACATAAATTTGTACTAGTAGGGTATGGGACTTATGGGTTCTAATGAAAAGAGTTTGGTCTACTCTACCCCTTATAAAACCATTTTCCAAGAGAAAGCATGCTAGGGTCTCGTAACATGCTCTAGGAGCTTGCTTGAGACCATATAATGCTTTGTTCAGTCTAAAAACATAGTCAGGAAAAGTTGGAGTGATAAAACCTGGAGGTTGTCTGACATAAAATTCCTCTTTGATGTCTCCATTCAAGAAAGCACTTTTGACATCCATCTGATATACTTTGAAGCCTTTGTGTGCTGCATAAGCTAGAAATATTCTGATGGCTTCTAATCTTGCAAGAGGTGCAAAAGTCTGGTCGTAGTCTATTCCTTCTTCTTGAGAGTATCCCTGAGCAACTAGCCTTGCCATGTTCCTTATAATTACTCCTTGATCATCCAGTTTGTTTCTGAATACCCATTTTGTTCCAATAATGTAGTGATCCTTAGGGTTTGGCACTAGTTCCCATACTTTGTTCCTCTCAAATTAATGCAACTCCTCTTGCATTGCAATGATCCAGTGTGGATCTTGCTCTGCATCTTGAATGGACTGAGGTTCAATTTGAGATAGGAAGCAGGTGTGCAACAAGTTTTGGTTGACCTGATTTTTGGTTTGCACACCAGCTGAGATTTCTCCAATTATTTGGGAAATTGGATGGTCTCTTGATGTTACTAAATCAACAGGGGGTGTTGATTGTTCACCAACCTGTGTTGTTGTTTCCTCTTGTGGTACAACAACTGGCTCTTCAAGTTGTTCTTCAATGTGTTGAGCATTTCCTTCATCTTCACTGCTTTCATCCTCTTGAGTAACCTGTAACTTGTTCAAGTCTTCAACTAGAGAATGTTCCTGCAAAGGTTCTATGGTAGAAGAATTCTTCTCCTTGAAAGACATGTTAGTGTCATCAAATGAAATGTGAACAGATTCCTCAATTTTCAAAGATGATTTATTATAGACTCTATAGGCCTTGCTGATCATGGAGTATCCCAGAAACACTCCTTCATCAGCTTTGGCTTGAAATTTTGCTAAATATTTCTTGTCATTATTGTGAATGTAGCAAATACAACCAAAGACTCTAAAATAGTCAACTTTAGGTTTCTTCCCTTTGAGTAATTCATAGGGAGTCTTTCCCTTTAGTTTATGTATCAGACTTCTGTTCAGCACATAGTTGGAGGTGTTCACTGCCTCTGCCCAAAAGGATAGAGGTAGATGAGCATCTGCCAACAATGTGGTGACAGATTCAATAAGGGTTCTATTTTTCCTTTCAGCTACCCCATTTTGTTGAGGAGTTCTAGGAGCTGAGAAAGTATGCCTGATCCCTTCACTCTGACAGAACTCTTGCATAAGAAGAGAATCAAACTCTGTTCCATGATCACTTCTGATCAGGGTAATGTGAGTATTGAACTCAATCTGTATACCTTTGAGAAACTCTGTCAGACATTTAAAGTTATCAGACTTCTTCCTTAGAAAGAACACCCAAGTGAATCTAGAGAAGTCATCTACAACTACTAAAGTGTAGGATTTCCCTCCTAGGCTTTGTACTGTGATGGGTCCAAAAAGATCCATGTGTAACAGATACAATATCCTAGGTGAATCACTCTTATTAAGTGACTTAAAGCTGTTTTTAGTTTGCTTGCCTAATTGACAAGCCCTGCAGAGTCCTTCCTTCTTGTAGGGGCCAGAAGGTAGTCCTCTAACAAGGTTGTCCTTGGATAGCCTAGCAATAGTTCTAAGGTTTAGGTGTCCTAATCTCTTATGCCATAAAATATTGGGTATATAGACAGAATTAAACAAGCAGATATCCACATCAGTTGAAAGAAAATCTACTAGATAGATGTTACCTTTCCTTTTACCTGTCAACACAGTTGTGTTGTCCTCTGACTTGATTTTGCATAAGGCTTTGCTGAAGGTCACCTGGTATCCTTCATCACACAGCTAACTGATGCTAATTAGGTTGTGCTTCAGTCCTTCCACATAAGCTACCTTCTTGAAAGTTACTGATCCAATCTGGACTGCACCATATCCTTTAGTTTGTCCAAAGTTTGAATCACCAAAGATAACTTTGGGTCCAAGCTTGGCTCTGAAGGATGTGAGGTTGTCCTTGTTCCCTGTCATGTGCTTATAGCACCCACTATCCAAATACCATTGCTGGTTAGATGTTGGATAGGTCTTCACCTGCACATAAGACAATTCATTTGTTTTTGACCCAGTTTACCTTGGGCCTAGGTTGATAGCCTTTAAATTCTGAAATGAAAGACATCCCAGGTTGACTCTTATATCCTTCAGGATGATATCTCCTTGGAGGTATAATCCATTCAGTATAAGGGTTAAAGATTTGGGATGAAGGACCCTTAGGATTCAATTTTGATTTGCCTTTGAAAAATTTTCCAGAGCTCTGACCTCTGTTCGATGATCTTGGAGCTGCGTTCGACGATCTTGGGTCAGATCGTCGAGCTCCATTCGACGGTCGACTATGGCTGAGGTCAGGTATTTGAGATCGTCGAACTGCGTTCGACGACTTTGGCTGAGATCGTTGATCTGCGTTTGACGATTTTGCTTGAGATCGTCGAGCTGCGTTAGGCGATCGTCGATCCTCATTCGGCGATCGTCGATCTACGTTCGACGATTTCTACTTGGACTTGGTTTTCTGAGGCAAATCAGAATTTTTCCTAGCAACCTCTATAACTCCCTTTCCTTTGTCAGAAATGAATTTGATTGGAGTTGTTAGAACTATAGGTTGGCTGGATGAAGCACCCAAGCCCAGTGTACTGTTGAATCTGGAGTTCACTTTGCTTATGATGTCCATCAGCTTGATGCTTCTCCCATTGAGGGATTCTTCAAGCTTCTTGGCCTCAGAGAGCTCACTTTTCAGTGAAGCTATCTGTTCCCTACAGCACTCCAACTCCTGAGAGAGTTTGAGGTTTTCTGACTTTAAAGTATTGTGTTCAGATAATTGATTTCTGAGAGAGATAATTTCTTTCTCAGACTTTAGCAGGTCTAAACACAGTGCTTTAAATTCAGATTTAAAGTCCTCTGAGCTAAAATCAAAAGAACCAATTACCTGATCTTCTTCAGGTTGAGTCTCTGAGTCTGACTCTGACTCTTCTTCCTCTGAATTGTGCTGTGAGGCATTGATTGCCATCATGCAGAACTCCTTTTCTTCTGCATCATCCTCATCATCACTGGAGCTGGATGAGGCTTCTGACTCCTCTTCTGTCTCACTCCAGGATTCAGTAACAAACCCTTTTCTTGTATGCTTGTTTTTGCTTGAAGAAGGTTTGTCATTGCCATTCCTTTTGGAGTCTTTCTCCTTTCTTCTTTCTTTCTTGTCCCTTCTATCCTTGTTCTTGTTCTCTGGACAGTCAGGAACTATGTGCCCTGGTTTCCTGCAACCAAAGCAAATAATGTCTTTATTATTACTAATGGACTTGTCATACCTTGGCTTATCCTGCTCCTTGTATGATCTTCTTCTGAAGTCCTTTCTGGCCATCTTGTAGAATCTTTTGGCCAACAAGCTGAGTAGTTCATCATTGTCTGTGGCTTTGTCTTCATGCAGATCCTCAGTTGCATTGAATGCTATGGTCTTCTCTTTTCTTGTGGCTGGTGAGGCAGCCTTCTGTTCTTCCTCTCTATTTTTGATGAGTAGCTCATAAGATTTGAGCTTACCCAATAGAGCTTCAGTAGTGATCTCATTCAGACTTCTGGCATCCTTAATTGGCCAGATTCTTGAATCCTAAGTGCTGGGGAAGCACATTAGGATCTTGTCATTAAGTTCAGTTAGAGAGATCTCTTTGTCCAATGTTCTGAGTTCACTGACAATTAGACTTAGTCTGTTGTACATATCTCCCACTGACTCAGTTTCTCCCTTTTTGAAATTCTCATATTGAGAGATGAGATGGGATCTTCTATCCTTTCTCTCATCAGCTGAGCCTGAGACTATTTCTGAGAGTTTGTCCCAAATTTACTTGGCTGAATTACATTCAGCTACCTTTTGAAATATGTCATCAGACATTGTCTGAGCTAGGATGTTCATAGCCTTAGCATCAGCTACCTTCCATCTCTTGATGTCAGCATCTCTTCCTGATGGAGGTGGAACAGTATTTGTACTCGTGTTCTCTGGAGGTCTTGGACATACTGTCAAAACATATTTAAAGATATCTTCGTCAATAGAATTCATGTAAAGCCTAATCCTTGCTTTCCAAAGTGCAAACTTGGATAGATTGCACACTGCAGGTCTGGTGCTAGCATAATCTTTGTTTTGGGCCATGATTTGTGAAAACAAAATCTAATAATAAAATACAAAAGAAAAACAGATCTAACTTGGGATCTTTGGGTTCAGGTGTTAGCCTGTACAACCAATCAGGTATGGTATGTTTAACCAACCTCGCTTTGATACCAATTGAAAGTGCAGCTAGATCTGATATACTCTAGAGGGGGTGAATAGAGTATATGGTGCTTTGAAACTTTTTACAACAGTTTTTGTACTATGTGTGAGCAGGGAAGCAGTTAAAAACCAAATTACAGAACTATACTAAGCAAAAGCTAATCACAGAAGAATCATGGCCAGAAACAAAAATAAAAACAAGCAAAACCAGAAGATACAAGGAAATATAGTGGTTCCCCTAAACTTGGGTACATCCACTCTTCTACCACCCTAGGTAGGAATCCACTACAGGATGAGTTGATCAGATGTCCTGGGCACCAATGAGCTTTTGGTAAGGTGCTCAAAAACCAAAGCAGATTTTTTGATCAGGTGTCTTGCCACCAATGAGCTTTTGACAAGGTGCTCAAAAACCAAGCTCAAACTTTTGAAGGGAGTTTGAGAAACCCTTTACAGAGAGGGGGTGAGAGAGTGATGGAAGTTTTCTCTTTCTCAAACAACTGAGAAGACTATGTGGATTGTGGATGTCAAAGCTCCCCCTGAATCCTTGAGATCTTCAGGAAGAAAAGATTTGCTGAGGGTGATAGGCCTTCAAAGATTGAACTCCAGCAATAGATGATTTCAGCAATAGCTGAAATGTTGAATGTCTGGAGTCTTGAAAATATGTTGGCCTTGAACACTTTGAAAACTAAAGAGATCTGAAGATTTTAGAAAGCTTGATCTCCTTGGATGAGTGTTCTTCAGAATTCTTTTTGACAGAATATTTTTGAATGTGTCTCTGTAATCTCTATTCTTGTGAGTGATTCAAAAATTCTGTCTTTTATTCTCTGATACAGAATAGAATAACATTCTCTTTCAAGTATAGCCGTTGGCTTGCATTAATTGCATCCTTAATTGCACAATCTCTTCTGGAGGAAAGTCCACAGAAATATTCCTTGAAAAGTCCCTTGAAACTTGGTCCAGAAATGAATGAAAACGGTTAGGAAATCTCTGAATTAATTGCAGAATAACTCCTTAACTGATTTGAATTTGAATGTAGAAACATCCTGGAAGTTATCTGAAGTCGTCGAACTGAGATCTACTATCGTCGAGCTGAGCTCAGCGATCTGGAAATATACAGCAGCAAAAATATCGTCGATCTGAGCTCAAAGATCGTCGAACTGAGCTCAGAGATAAAGATCCAAAGTAGTGTCAAAATCGTCGACCTGAGCTCACCGATCGTCGAATGGAGTTCGACGATATAATGAAGTTGAGCTCAGCGATCGTCGAATGGAGTTCGACGATCTGTCGAGGTTGAGCTTGACGATCGTCGACCGGAGTTCGACGAATCGTCGTGCTGAGCTCGACGATATGACTTGGTCTCCAAACACAAAATCTTGGTCTTCAGGGCAGCTTCCAAACCTAGACTTCTAACCCTTAGACTCAATTCTAATTGAACTATTGAGCTATACAGGAGGTCAAGCAGAGATTCCTAGAGACATAGTGATCCTGACCCAAATTAGTAATAGGGTGTTCCAACAGACTTTGATGTCCAAGAAGGAGATCGTTACCCTTGAAGATCACTTCAGCGCCATGAAGTAGCCAGAAGAAAGTCACCTTCTCGGCTTTGCCTTCACGAAACCGCTCTCAGATCGTCAATCCGCACTCCACAGCTCCTTCAGCAGCTGGTTCTCCTTCTTCCTTTCCTTCCCTTGGCCTTTCTCTCTTTCTCTCTCTTGGAATGAGAAGAAGAAGATGATGAAATGAAGAGTTAATTCTGCATTTCGGCCTTATAAAAGCAAGGAGAAATTTGAGCCATCAGATCCCATAGGAAGAAAAGGAACGACCAGAAAATTCCCTGAAAATAACTCTCTCGGGTCTGACACGCCCCGTGACACGCCCGTGTCACAAGCTGTTTCCCCTAAGCGGTGCACGAACCGCTTTATCCAAACTTATCCACACCAAGGTGACACGCCCATGTCATGCCCATGTCAGCCCATGTCACGCCCGTGTTAGCCCAGTCACGCCAGTGACACGTTGCGTGTAACCCACTCGAGACCTACTCAAGAGGACTTACTCGAGAGAAAACCAATTACTCGAGTACCTAGATAGGACACGCCCGTGTCACCCGCTCTTACTCGAGTACTCTTCCACCTACTCGAGTACATTTTGACCTACACGAGAGTTACTCGAGTATGAGCGGGACATGCCCTGTGAAACGCCCGTGTCACAGGCCGTGCACCCTCTACCCGACAATCGTCGAGCGCAGTTTGTTGACCTAGAGAGAGTCGTCGAATAGGGGAGGACACGCCCTGGGTCACGCCCCCGACACGCACGTGTCACGGGCGTGTACCTCCCGAACATTCGTCGATCGAACTTCGTCGAACGCAATCGTCTAACGCACTCAACCCAAGCAGGACATGCCCTGGGACACGCCCGTGTCCCAGGCCGTGTAACCCAATCTTTTTCTGTTTCTCGCATTTGGGCTGTTACAACCCTCCCCTCCTTCAAGAAATTTCATCCACGAAATTCGGCTCACTCCAATCAGCCACGTACTCATACGCCCACTACATTGCGCCCACTGCAACCGAGCACTCAAAGAGGCGAGCCGGGTTTGAGCTCAGAGGCCACGACTTGTCTTACCCCAAGGCATCGCACAAACAAACCAAACATACAATACATACATATAGCACATCCCTAACTCCCATCGGTGCACATTCCACCACAAAATGCATGCAAATAATATATCACCAAATACATCATATTCTATAATCAAAATCACATTACACACACAACCATTTCAGTAATCATACCTTCTCTACACCAGTATTCACATATCTTGATATCCAACCATGGACACATAGTCTCCATAACTCTAACTATGTATCCGAACATCATCTAGCCAGAAACATATTATAAGGCAACATCATATAGGTCCTTTGTACATCACCAAAGGGATACAAGTTACTCGCGTCTGGGATACATGCTACTCTCATAGAATCATAGTGGCGTCTGGGATGCAGATGATGACTCGACCACTGCTTTCCCTTGTTCTTCATAAGACACACCTGTTTTTTTCTCACTTCTAGAAGGGCCACTCCAACAATCACGGGCGATTTGTCTCGGCTTTCCGCACATAAAACATGTGCGTATTTCAATTCATCCTTGCCCATAGGTTGCCCCAGACGAAACAGCAAACGGAGTTGGTTCAGTCCCGAACGTTTTCTTCTCTTGTCTCTAAAACTCCAACTTTTCTGACTGCGTCACTTGAAATTCTGGTTTCTCCACCGCCAAACTCCTCCTCTTGTCACAACAGTGAGGGGATATATTCCCTGACGTCCCACAATAAAAACAGGTACGAGTCTCAACACGGTTTTGTCCATATGTTGCCCCCGAATGCACAGTCAACAGACTTCCTTTGGCAGGCCTGAACCGTTTCCTCTCTCATAGCGCACATGCTAACTATTCCGATTTTGGCGTCGCTAGTGCCCGCACGTCTTCCCACCATTTTCTTGCATCTCTTTCCAGCAAGAAAGTGGCGAAGGTCCCGTTCAGTGTGGTTAGCATTCTCTTCACTCTCGCAAGCCAATCCTCCGCCTGCGTTGGGGAACCTTCCATACATCGCTTCAACTGCTCGCACGCTACTTGCTCATCCACCTCAGCTTCCACAGGCTCTTGCCTTGCACCAGGCCATACTGGCTCCCCTGCAGGCCGTGCCTACCCAATAGGCTGTGCATATAACACTGCAAGCACCGCGAGCACCGCCTCAGTCACCACACGCTCATCCAACCGCTGGGGCGCAGAATGCCAGCATCACTACTCGCCACCTATCAATGTACAAAACAACATTAATCAATCATATCATAACGGTCCTTATACATTGACTACACACTCACGCACTTCCCGTGCTTGAAATACATTCCTAGAGGACATTCGTGAGTTCAATTATGTTCTCTCCTCCCAAACAATCTAAACCTGGCTCTTATAACCCTTTGTAAAGCCCACATTCGTCACATGGCACATAACAGTGGGTCTGGCCGGGGCCCCACGCCATATGTCACAGACAAGCGACAGAATTACTTGTGGAATTCAAAATCTACTCGCATCCTATCTCAAAACATTCTAGCGCAGCATTTTACGTTAACATGAACACACTCAGAGAATGTCCACTACTATATAAACTCCACATTTATATATTCAAACCAGGAATGTATACAACTCACACACCCTGTCCTTAAGGCCTTATAGATTTCTCTTTGCACAAATACATTTTCGTACATCAGCACGGAGGCCGGCCACACATGAAATCCAACCACGTTTCTTCGCACGACCTTCAAGGGCCTTTAGCAGCAATCCTCCATTCCGCTCATTTCTATTCAAGCAGCAACACCTGCAATTCACCATCCAATCCAAATAGTAAACAAAGTAATGGTCAGCATTAGCTGACCACTTATAACGACCCCACCAATTAACCGGGGTAGTGGTTCCTTCCCTGTATGCATAAGTGTAGCAGGCCGGGTACTCGCTTCTTGGACACTGCCGCCCATCGATCTCTGCTCTAAGATCACCCACCTTAGTGTTGTAGCAGGTCGGGTGCTTGCTTCCCGAGCATGCTACCAATGATCTCTCATTACAACCAGGAGCTTCTTCAAAGCCTCCATCCATCCATAACCAATATTCATTCATCCATACACAACCATGCAATCAAAGCATAAACCTTTCACCGCATCAAATCCACGGAGTCTTCTCCGATTTACCCATGATCATCACCAATCCAGACCACACGTCCAGATGGGTTTCACACAGCATGCCTATGCCGTACTCCACACTTCCGGCTCTAGATGCAGACTCAACCAAGGAATCACTTCTGAAATCCACCTCTTGGTGGAGGATTCCACACACATGCATAAAGAAAGGAATTCGATGTCCAAGAAGGAGATTGTTACCCTTGAATATCGCTTCGGCACCATAAAGTAGCCGGATGGAAGTTGATGAGTACGATTATGATAGGCTTTTTACTATCATAATCGTAATCATGTCTACTATTTCTTGCCCCTTTTTGTGTTGATTTCATGATAATAGTAAAGAAATTATCGTATCATAGATAGAAGAGCGCATTTAGAAGTCTTTGGCAGTCCTTATAATAAACTATTTACTGAGTCTTTCATTTTTCTATTGCAGGTAATACCAACCAATGGACCTAAAAGTCTCGGAGCAAACAGAGGAGTTCACGGAGTCTACATGGCTGATGACAGGACGAAAATTTGGTGCACACGGCCTGACACACGGCCGTGTGCATACCCGTGTCCTATGCACCTGGAGCTGAAGAAATTGCACTCATGAGACATAGACTCACACGGGTAGAACACACGCACATGTGCCTACCCGTGTCATATTGAACATGCCTACCTACCAACTCGTGTCTTAAGAACACGGCCGAACACACGGCTGTGTCCATACCCGTGCCATCTGACACGACCCACTACCAGACACGCCTGCTCGTGGGGAACCGCCTAGGAACCGTCCACATGGCCTGACACACGGCCGTGTTGGAACCCGTGTCCGACCTGTTTGCAATGGGACTATAAATTTCCTGTAAAAAAAATTGTTGAGAACTTTTGGATCATTTCTGGATTGGAGAACTGCTGGAGGCCGAAGGGGAACATCCAAGACAAGGAGGATTGAAGGGTATTTCATATGTATTTTTTTATCTAATCATTAATCCCTTTGAATCCTTCCTTTCTCTTGATGATTCATCTTCAATTTTCGTTTTAATTTGCATGAACCTCTATTTGAACATTCTAGTAATCATGTATCACTTTGTTTATGTTAAATTTGTGGTATTTTATTTGTGCTTATGTTTGCAAACAAAGAGTTTAATCTTCCTTATGATCTACTTTTTAGCTTTACATAATTTGCAATTTGCTAGATTAAGAAATTGGTTCTTTGCAATGATATTTGTATGTTCATATTGTGATGTTAATCCTCTTTGTAATTCAAACTCTATGATCGAGAGATATTTTGTTTGGAAAATTAGAACACGATTAAAAGGATTCATGGTAATTTAGAGATAAAATTCATGAATTTATGTAGTAATAAGGGTACTTTACTTAATGCGAACTTGAGTCTTGTAAATTGTTCGAGAGAAAATTTACTATCTTAGGTTTAGATTTGGAATTGCTCGAGAGAGAATTTTGATGAATATTTAACCTTTACATTACAACAATTTTAATAGTCTTTTTATTCCATGATCACTTAGAATTGAACTAATAAATGAATTCGTTCATGTAATTGTTTAAAAGCTTCATGTCTTTTATCGTTTTTACTTCTCCAATACTGAATCATCCAAATGGTCATAGTTAGGCTAAGGTATTTTAGATATCACTTTTATTTAGAGGTATGATAATAAAGAGAGGGTGAGTATGAGTAGTTGAAGCGACCCAGTGGAATACGACACGAGATGTAGATTTCTCCTATACTATGATTGATAGGTGCACTTGCCTGAATGCTAATTAAATCTAGTTTAAGCCCATCTACATAGTTGTATTAGAATGTAGAATGAAATCACATTGAGTTATTACTTGTTAGCAAGCAAAATCATCAAGTTTTTGGCGCCGTTGACGGGGACCGTTTTCAATATTTTGAAATCCTAATCTTTATTAATCTACCAATTTTCATTTATATAGTTGTAAATTAGTATTTGAATAATTATATTGCGTAATATTTTTTTTCTAGTCTGTTAGTTTATGACCAGGGGCAGAAATTCTGGGCTAGTACCATTTCATCCTAACCCAGAATGAATTCTCCATAACACTAACCTAAGGGATGTGGGAATTAATACCACAGATATTTCAAACGGACTATCAGAAGAGGAGACAGTAAACCAAGGAGAGAATCATCTTGAAAACCTAGATACCATGGCCAACCAAAATGAGCAAACCATGTCTGACTTTGCTAGACCTAATCTCCAAGGAACCGAGTCGAGCATCGTTAGACCACCGATAGCTACCAATAACTTTGAATTGAAGCCTAGTGTGATACAAATGGTTCAACAATATGTCCAGTATGATGGCTTGCAAGATGAGGATCCTAACACCCACTTGGCCGGATTCCTAGAGATATGTGACACATTTAAGATCAATGGTGTTTCCAACGATGCCATTCGATTGAGATTGTTTCCATTTTCTTTAAGGCATATGGCGAAGCAGTGGTTGAATTCATTACCTAGAGGGTCGATCACTACTTGGGACATGATGGTTGAGAAATTTCTGATGAAGTATTTCCCACCTGCGAAGACTGCAAAGTTAAGGAATGACATCTCTATGTACATTCAATTGGAGTCTGAATCGTTGTACGACACATGGGAACGATTCAAGGAGTTGTTAAGGAGATGTCCCCACCATGCTCTACCTTCATGGCTTCAGATTCAGACCTTCTACAATGGTTTAAATCCGGCCACTAAACAAATGATTGATTCGGCTAGTGGAGGAACTTTGAACAACAAGACACCTGGAGCGGATCGGCAGTTGATAGAGGACATGGCAATGAACAATTACCAATGGACTACAGTAAGACAAAAGCCTAGCAAGCCCGCAGGAATTTATGAAGTAGATGTCGTCACTGCCTTAGCTATTCAAGTGGAGAAGCTTCACCAAAAGATGGACAACCTTGCCTTAGCATCACCTTCCATGACACCTCAATAATGGGACCCTTCATGCAGTGGAATGCCTGGTTGTGAACCACAAGTTCAAGAGCATGTTGACTATATGGGTAGCAATATTAGACCACCTTTCAATCAAGCCAACAACCCATATAGTTCTACATATAATCCTGGATGGAGAAACCACCCCTATTTCTCTTGGGGAGGACAAGGAAATCAAGGGAAGCAACCCATGTTTGGACAACAACCACAGTTGGAAACAAGGAAGCCTACATTGGAAGATGTGCTTACCAAGTTCATGCAAACTACCGATGTAGCCTTCCGGAATCAAGAGGGTTCAATTCGGAACTTGGAGAATCAGATTGGTCAGCTTGCAAGGATGGTTTCTGAAAGGCGGCAAGGAACACTTCCTGGGAATACAGAGATAAATCCAAGGGAGCATGTAAAAGCCGTTCAATTGAGGAGCGGAAACGAGTTACAAGACCCAATGCCTGCAAAGGAAGCACCCCAAATGGAGTCTAGGGCGAAGGACCAAGCGAGATGAACGTACAACCGATGGAGTACCAATCAGCAATACCATACCCAGCAAAGCTTAACAAGGAGCGCATGGATGCGTAGTATGATAAAGTTTTATCTATGTTTAAGCAATTACATGTTAACTTACCTTTTTCTGAAATTATTCAAATGCCTAAATATGCAAAATTTCTTAAGGATTTGATTTCTAATAAAAAGAAAATAGAAGAATTATCATTAGTAACATTAAGTGAAGAATGTTCTGCTATTTTGCAAAATAAATTGCCACAAAAACTTAAGTATCCCGGTTCATTTTCAATTCCATGTTTAATCGGTGATTTACAAGTAAATAAGTCTTTAGCAGATCTAGGAGCAAGTATAAATTTAATGCCTTATAAACTATATCTGAAACTAGGCCTAGGAGAACTTAGCCCAACAAGAATAAGTATTCAATTAGCAGATCGATCGGTTAAGTATCATAGAGGAATAGTAGAAGATGTATTAGTTAAGGTAGATAAGTTTATATTTCCTACTGACTTTGTTATTCTAGATATGGATGAAAATATCGAAGTACCACTCATACTAGGTCGTCCATTTCTAGCAACATCTAGAGCACTTATTGATGTTTTTGATGGTAAATTAGTCTTGCGAGTAGGAGAAGATGAAGTCACTTTTCAAATTGGCAATACTATGAAACAATCCTTAGATAACGATGATTATTGCTATTTTTCTCATGGTATTGATGACTTTATGTCTTCTATAAATTCTAATTTTTATTATAAAGATCCTTTAGAAATTTGCATAACTAACAACTATTTATAAGATGATAAAAATGATGACATTGTTGAACATTTATTTTTCTAGAAAATTGTGTTGCCATGAATAGAACAATAGAATATAGTTTATTACTGAAGGAGATCATGAAGCTCTTAAGGATAATACTAAGGATCCACCAATAGTAGAATTAAAAAAATTACCGGATCATCTTGAGTATGCATTCTTAGGAACAAATTCTTCGTACCCAGTTATCATATCTTCAAATCTTTCCAATATTGAAAAAAATAAATTAATAATTGTATTGACGAAATGTAAATGTGCAATAGCATGGCAAATATCTGATATAAAGGGTATTAATCCTAGTTTTTGCACTCATAAAATCCTTTTGGAAGAAAACTATAAGTCGTCTATTCAACCGCAACGTAGGCTAAATCCTAATATGAAATAGGTAGTTAAGGCTGAGATTGTGAAGTTATTAGATGCTGGTATTATATATCCTATTTCGGATAGTTCATGGGTTTGTCCTGTCCAAGTAGTTCCTAAGATGGGTGGCCTGACTGTGGTAGCAAATGATAGAAATGAATTAATTCCAATGCGAACGATAACAGGTTGGCGTGTCTGTATATACTATAGGAAATTAAACGATGCCACTAGGAAAGACCATTTCCCTCTTCCTTTCATTGACCAGATATTAGAATGCTTATCAGGACATTCTTATTATTGTTTTCTAGATGGACTTTCTGGATACTTCCAAATTCCTATAGCACCAGAAGACCAAGAGAAAACAACATTTACTTGCCCATTTGGTACCTTTGCCTATAGACGTATGCCTTTCGGGTTATGTAATGCACCCGCCACATTTCAGCGGTGCATGCTAGCCATCTTTAACTAGTATGTTGAAGATATCATGTAAGTGTTCATGGATGATTTTTCTATTTTTGGCGACTCCTTTGAGTTGTGTTTGAATAATTTAGAGAAAGTTCTTAGAAGGTGTGAGGAGACGAACCTAACGCTTAGTTGGGAGAAGTGCGATTTCATGGTACAAGAAGGGTTAGTACTTGGCCATAAAATCTCAAGCCAAGAAATTCAAGTAGATAGAGCAAAAATAGAGACCATAGAAAAATTACCACCACCAACCTCCGTTAAGGCAGTGAGAAGTTTCTTAGGACACACGAGATTTTACCATCGGTTTATTAAAGACTTCTCTAAAATAGCTAAACCACTTACAAGGCTTTTAGAAAAAGACACACCTTTTATTTTTGAACAAGAGTGTCTACATGACTTTGAGTTCTTAAAAGAGAAATTAATTAATTCTTATATTATGATCGCACCTGATTTTAGTCAACCATTTGAGATCATGTGTGGCGCTAGTAGTTTTGCGGTAGGGGCTGTTTTAGGACAACGCCGAAACAAACATTTTCACCCTATATATTATGCTAGTAAAACACTTAATAATGCACAGGAGAATTATACAACTACTGAAAAAGAACTCCTAGCAGTGGTATTCGCCTTTGATAAATTTAGACCATATTTAACATTATCCAAAGTGGTAGTTTATACGGATCACTCTGCCCTTAGATATTTGCTAGCCAAAGCGGAAGCAAAGCCTCATTTAATCCGTTGGGTTCTTCTATTGCAAGAATTTGATTTAGAAATTAGGGATAAACGAGGAGCGGAAAACTTAGCGGCAGATCATCTGTCACGTTTAGAAAACCCACTACGATCAATGTTAGATGAATCTGAAATTTCTGATACATTTCCTGAGGAATCACTATTTGCCATATCTACAAATGTACATCATGATTATCCATGGTTTACAGATTATGCAAACTATCTTGTGGCTAAGGTCCTTCCAAAAGAATTTTCATATCAGCAGAAAAAGAAATTTTTCTCTGATTTGAAATATTACTTTTGGGAGGACCCATTTCTTTTTCGGATATGTGCAGATTCTGTTATAAGAAGGTGTGTATCAGTGGAGGAAGGTTGGAAGATTTTGGAGCAGTGTCATTCAGGTCCTGCTGGTGGTCACTATGGAGCAAATCGCTCGGATAAAAAGGTTCTTGATTCCGGTTTTTATTGGCCCCTTCTATTCAGGGATGACCAAAGGTATGTGCTTTCATGTGATTCTTGCCAAAAAGCAGGTAATATTTCTAAATTACATGAAATGCCTCAAAAATTTATCCTTAGATGCGAAGTATTCAATGTGTGGGGTATAGATTTTATGGGACCATTCCCAGTTTCTTTTGGGAATAAATATATTTTAGTAGCTGTAGATTATGTATCAAGGTGGGTTGAAGCGCAAGCTTTGCCTACTAATGATAGTAGGGTTGTAATTAGATTTTTGAAATCCTTATTCGCACGATTTGGCACACCACGTGCACTTATTAGCGATAGGGGTTCACACTTTTGTAATCTACAACTAGAGAAAGTATTTGAAAAATATGGTGTTACACATATGATAGCCACTCCGTATCATCCTCAAACTAGTGGGCAAGTTGAAGTTTCCAATAGAGAGCTTAAGAGAATCTTAGAAAAATCTATAGAAGGGAATAGGAAGCAGTGGTCTAGGAAACTTAACGACTGTTTGTGGGCATATAGGACCGCCTACAAAAAACCTATAGGGACCACCGCTTTTAGATTGGTCTACGGTAAATCTTGCCACCTGCCTATAGAATTAGAACACAAGTCGTTTTGGGCAATACGCTCCTTAAATTTTGACACTAGTTCTATAGGAGAGAAGCGTAAACTTCAACTTAACGAATTAGATGAGTGGAGAACTATGGCCTATGAGAACTCCTGGATTTATAAGGAGAAAACCAAGCTATTTCATGACCGTCACCTTCACAAACCCAAAGTATTACAAAAAGGTGATCAAGTCCTCCTCTATAATTCCAGATTACGTTTATTCCCTGGGAAATTAAGGTCTAAGTTGTCCGGACCCTTTAATGTTAAAGAAGTCTTTCCCTACGGTACCGTCGAGTTAACTAATCCTGAGAAGTGAGATTTTAAGGTTAATGGTCACCGACTTAAGCCTTATTATGGTGAAATCCCTATGGACTTCGCTCGTCTAGAGACCTGCCTCCGTCTAGATTAGTTTCATATTAAACTATAGTAAGTGTTTCTTAATATCTCTATTTTAGTATAAATCTAGTAGTTGTAATGAAAAATTTAATGAAAAAAAAATTATAATGAAAAAAATTTCCAGCAAAATTTTAATGAAAAAATTTTTTTCTGTAAAAATTAGAAGAGAAATGCAAAACTGGTAGGGCACACGGGTTACCACACGCCCGTGTGTGTAGCCGTGTACACGACACAGGCTCAGGCCCAGCCGTGTGATTTAATTCCAAAAAAAACGAGTTTCTTCCCGAGAACAACACGGGTGGACACCCACCCGTGTGGCTAGCCGTGTCGTCCGCTCGACGATCGTCGAGGCCACTATGTCGAGACATCCGACACGCCCGTGTCGGATGACACACGGCCATGTCTCATACTAACCCGTGTCCCGTGAATTTTGAATGAGCGTGTCAGCTCAGACATGGGTCCACACACGGCCGTGTCATCGCCCGTGTCCACCTAATGCGCTGTCCCCAGACAGTTTGACCACACGGACCTAGGCACCCCGTGTTCCACGAGGCCACGGATTCCCTAACACGGGTTCACACACGCCCGTGTGCGAACCCGTGTGCAACCTCTTTAAATAGAGCTGTGTGGATTTCTTTCTCCGCTCATTCCAAAACTTCTCCCATCACAGATCTCCCCGTGGCCTGATCTTCAAGGCGCCATCTTTTCCAATTCTCATCTTCCTTTACTCACATTTTCTCCTTCTACATCATGTCGTCCGGAAGAAGTCAAGGAGGTCGCCGTCGCCGACCGGAGTTACAAGTCTCAACGGAGAGGCGAGATGCCGATGCTCCGCTAATTTTCACCGACGCATCGCACACCGCCCTCTTCAACCGCTTGCAATCAAAAAAATTTCAAGATATCCGCATAATTGATTGGAGCGTGCTTGAAGAGATAAATTTAGCTGGAGATGTCATGGGATTAATTTCTGTAACGGGGTGGGATAAATTTTTCGCCATAGAGGAGTTAGGATTTAGGGAACTCACTTTAGAGTTCCTGTCTTCGTTTTATTGCAACTTTTGGCCTAACTTCATCGATGCGCCGCATGCGCCCGAGGGGATAATTTCATTTCGAGTGGGTGGCACATTTTATACACTCACCATGCTCCATTTCACCCAGTATTCAGGGGTGTATGAGGAGTCATTCCTTTTTAGTGCTGCCTACCCCGAGCTCCACTTTGAACTCCCCAATCACGATATGGCCGACGGTATCTGGCACCAGATTTCTTTTGACACTGGCGCCTACGAGGCCAAGCGATCTAAGGCCTCTAAATTGATTTCTCCCGCCCTCCATTACATCCACCATCTCCTTAGCCACACGTTGAGCGGCCGGGGCGAAAGCTCCGGAGTTGTCAGTCGACAGGACCTGTTATACCTCTACAGCATGACTTCACGTTATCCTCTACATCGCGGTTATCTTCTAGCCCAGTTCATTCTCCATCAGGCCGACACCCCCCGTATAGGGTCTATTTGTGTAGCACCCTACATTACTCGCCTCGTGATGAATATGGGCATCTTTTCAGCCCTCCCCAGATGACAGTGGTCGCAAAGACCGTGCATATCACGATGGCTAGTCTTTGCTCCCTCCGCCTCGTCACCGCCCGTCAAGGATGAGGAGGGGTCATATATTCTATTGCACGATGTGGGCCCCATGTACAGGATGACAGTGATGATGAGGTAGATCCTGACCTCGATGTGCCATTGGTGCCTCCGCCCCATTCCACTTACGCTCATGGCGAGTCATCTACTGCACCTCCTCCACCTCATTCATGGTACTCGCGCGAGTTTCGACAGTTTTTCGAGACCGAGCTCTCGCTGCGCCTACAACACATTGAGGAGTCGCAGCTGGGGACCGAGGACCTCCTCATCCAGATCAGAGACCACGTTGGGATCACTCCTCGCCAGCTGCCAGCTCCAGCCCCGCCTTCCTTCCTAGACGATGTGACCGACAACCGTGCTTACTTCTGATATGTATCGATGTAGTGTTATCTTTATGTATCGTATCTTGTATTTTTTTTATATCAGTGAATTCAGTTCTGTCAGCTATTATATATCAGTGCATTTCATTACAGCTCTTGTTTCTTTACTGTGCTCTTCTACTTATTATGATAGCAGTTTTTTTTCTCATCTCATCATGAAATCACCCTATGTCCATTTTTTTACATTGCACTGAGGACATTGCAAATCTTAAGTCTGGGGGTAGAATGGTTATTCATGTGGTTACAATTGATTCTAATCTGCTTATCATAATACTCAAGTGTTATACCCCCCCTACAATTTTTTGTTTGATCTTTTAAGCTCTCATTATTCATTCATTTGGGATTATAACTATTTAATTTATCTTCGCACGCTGATTAAAATGAATTGATGTAGACTCATAGAGTATTCAACTTTGTTGATTTCGTAATTAAGCATAGAAATTTTTTAGCTTAATTTTCTCTATATAATTTACTTTTAAGATTAATCCTCCATATTAGTAACTATCCGACACTCTATTTTAGAAAATATACTTATCTATAATAAAGTGAGTTGATGAGTGTAACATTTTTATAATTTGGTATTAGGGCTTTATAATTAAAAATTACTCCCTATTGATGTCTACGACTCACCCTCTAGCATTCCTCAAAACATTACATAGGTTAATTAGTAAGGGCGGAAATGACTTAGGCCTCCAATTGGATAGCTTGAGCCTTGTTAACCCAACACCTTTAACATGATACCCTTGCACACCCAATTTGAACCTAATCCCCATCCTTTTGATGATCTACTATTAAAATTCACCAAGGCCAAATCCTTACATATTAGCACACATATCATTAATGCCTTCTTGGAATGATTTGTTCATTGTGATATGTGGCCTGAGTGCGTTTATACTTGCACCCACTTGAAATGATCCCTACTTTGAACCCAAAAAAAGACATAGTAATATGTAGCCTGAGTGCGTGTATACTTGCACCCACTTGGAATGATCTCTACTATGGTCCCTTGGTTAAGAAAATATATATATATATATATATATATATATATATAGAGTGCCCCTCAAAATGTGGGAAATATACAAATTGCAAAGTCTGGGGGTGCTTATATAAAATTGAAATATGTTAAGGTATCTTCAAACATAAGGCTCAATCAAGATTTAGGTGTGAAAAATTCATCGAACTTATCTTTGATTACCTCACCTTTAATCTTCTATCCTAAGCCAAAAAGGCTACACCAAAATTCAAGTCGTAAGGATCCGACCTTACTAATTCTAAATAGTGCTGTGATGAGGGTGTAAAAAGGGTAAGCTCATGATTATCAATATGGGTACTTATTAAGTTTTGAAATACTAATACGTATCTTATAGAGATTGTTATTTTCTCCTCATATTTGTTAAAGATGACTATACTATTATTTCTAAAAGCGAGTGAGAGATACTTAACAGATATATTAAAAGAATTTTAAGACTATGTTATATTTAGAAAAGTCTGCTAAACTATTTCCTATGCGATTACATCATCAAAGTTCTCTTAAATTCATAGCAACCAGTGTGCGGAGGCAAAATTATTTAATGGTAACCCAAGTGTTTGAATTAGTTTGCTTAGGGACAAGCAAACATCTAAGTCTGGGGGTATTTGATGAGTACGATTATAATAGGCTTTTTACTATCATAATTGTAATCATGTCTACTATTTCCTGCCCCTTTTTGTGTTGATTACATGATAATAGTAAAGAAATTGTCGTATCATAGATAGAAGAGCGCATTTAGAAGTCTTTGGCAGTCCTTGTAATAAACTATTTACTGAGTCTTTCATTTTTCTATTGCAAGTAATGCCAACCAATGGACCTAAAAGTCTCGGAGCAAACAGAGGAGTTCACGGAGTCTACATGGCTGATGACAGGACGAAAATTTGGTGCACACGGCCTGACACACGGCCGTGTGCCTACCCGTGTTTTATGCACCTAGAGCTGAAGAAATTGCACGCAGGAGACATAGACTCACACGGGTAGAACACACGCCCGTGTGCCTACCCGTGTCATATTGAACCTTGTTAACCCAACACCTTTAACATGATACCCTTGCACACCCAATTTGAACCTAATCCCCATCCTTTTGATGCTCTACTATTAAAATTCACCAACGCTAAATCCTTACCTATTAGCACACCTATCATTGATGCCTTCTTGGAATGATTTGTTCATTGTGATATGTGTCCTGAGTGCGTGTATACTTGCACCCACTTGGAATGATCCCTACTTTGAACCCAAAAAAAGACATAGTGATATGTAGCCTGAGTGCGTGTATACTTGCACCCATTTGGAATGATCCCTACTATGGTCCCTTGGTTAAGAAAAAAAAAATATATATATATAAAAAATAGAGTGCCCCTCAAAATGTGGGAAATATACAAATTGCAAAGTCTGTGGGTGTTTATATAAAATTGAAGTATGTTAAGGTATCTTCCAACATAAGGCTCAATCAAGATTTTGGTGTGAAAAACTCATCGAACTTATCTTTGATTATCTCACCTTTAATCTTCTATCCTAAGCCAAAAAGGCTACACCAAAATTCAAGTCGTAAGGATCCGACCTTACTAATTCTAAATAGTGCTGTGATGAGGGTGTAAAAAGGGTAAGCTCGTGATTATCAATATGGGTACTTATTAAGTTTTGAAATACTAATACGTATCTTATAGAGATTGTTATTTTCTCCTCATATTTGTTAAAGATGACTATACTATTATTTCTAAAAGTGAGTGAGAGATAGTTAACAGATATATTGAAATAATTATAAGACTATATTATATTTAGAAAAGTCTGCTAAACTATTTCCTATGCGATTACATCATCAAAGTTCTCTTAAATTCATAGCAACCAGTGTGCGGAGGCAAAATTATTTAATGGTAACCCAAGTGTTTGAATTAGTTTGCTTAGGGACAAGCAAACATCTAAGTCTGGGGGTATTTGATGAGTACGATTATGATAGGCTTTTTACTATCATAATTGTAATCATGTCTACTATTTCCTGCACCTTTTTGTGTTGATTTCATGATAATAGTATAGAAATTGTCGTATCATAGATAGAAGAGCGCATTTAGAAGTCTTTGGTAGTCCTTGTAATAAACTATTTACTGAGTCTTTCATTTTTCTATTGCAGGTAATGCCAACCAATGGACCTAAAAGTCTCGGAGCAAATAGAGGAGTTCACGGAGTCTACATGGCTGATGACAGGACGAAAATTTGGTGCACACGGCCTGACACATGGCCGTGTGCCTACCCGTGTCCTATGCACCTGGAGCTGAAGAAATTGCATGCAGGAGACATAGACTCACACAGGTAGAACACACGCCCGTGTGCCTACCCGTGTTATATTGAACACGCCTGCCGAGCAACCCGTGTCTTAAGAACACGGCCGTGTCCATACCTATGCCATCTGACACGGCCCACTACCAGACACGCCTGCTCGTGGGGAACCGCCTAGGAACCATCCACACGGCCTGACACACGGCCGTGTTGGAACCCGTGTCCGACCTGTTTGTAATGGGACTATAAATTTCCTGTAGAAAAATTTTTTGAGAACTTTTGGATCATTTCTAGATTGGAGAATTGCTGGAGGCCGAAGGGGAGCATCCAAGACAAGGAGGATTGAAGGGTATTTCATATGTATTTTTTTATCTAATCACTAATCCCTTTGAATCCTTCCTTTCTCTTGATGATTCATCTTCAATTTTCGTTTTAATTTGCATGAACCTCTATTTGAACATTCTAGTAATCATGTATCACTTTGTTTATGTTAAATTTGTGGTATTTTATTTGTGTTTATGTTTGCAAACAAAGAGTTTAATCTTCCTTATGATCTACTTTTTAGCTTTACATAATTTGCAATTTGCTAGATTGAGAAATTGGTTCTTTGCAATGATATTTGTATGTTCATATTGTGATGTTAATCCTCTATGTAATTCAAACTCTATGATCGAGAGATATTTTGTTTGGAAAATTAGAACACGAGTAAAAGGATTCATGGTAATTTAGAGATAAAATTCATGAATTTATGTAGTAATAATGGTACTTTACTTAATGCGAACTTGAGTGTTGTAAATTGTTCGAGAGAAAATTTACTATCTTAGGTTTAGATTTGGAATTGCTCGAGAGAGAATTTTGATGAATATTTAACCTTTACATTACAACAATTTTAATAGTCTTTTTTTCCATGATCACTTAGAATTGAACTAATAAATGAATTCGTTCATGTAATTGTTTAAAAGCTTCATGTCTTTTATCGTTTTTACTTCTCCAATACTGAATCTTCCAAATGGTCATAGTTAGGCTAATGTATTTTAGATATCACTTTTATTTAGAGGTATGATAATAAAGAGAGGGTGGTACGAGTAGTTGAAGCGACCCTGTGGAATATGACACGAGATGTAGATTTCTCCTATACTATGATTGATAGGTGCACTTGCCTGAATGCTAATTAAATCTAGTTTAAGCCCATCAACATAGTTGTATTAGAATGTAGAATGAAATCACATTGAGTTATTACTTGTTAGCAAGAAAAATCATCAGAAGTCACTGCCTAAGCTTTGCCTTCACGAAGCCGCTCTCGGATCGTCAATCTGCACTCCACAGCTCCTTTAGCAGCTGGTTCTCCTTCCTCCTTTCCTTCCCTTGGCCTTTCTCTCTTTCTCTCTCTTGGAATGAGAAAAAGAAGAAGAAGATGAAATGAAGAGTTAATTCTGCATTTCGGCCTTATAACAGCAAGGAGAAATCTGAGCCATCAGATCCCATAGGAAGAAAAGGAACCGCCAGAAAATTCCCTGAAAATAACTCTCTCGGGTCTGACACGCCCTATGACACGCCCGTGTCACAGGGCGTGTCCCCTAAGCGGTGTACGGACCGCCTTATCCAAAGTTATCCACACCAAGGTGACACGCCCATGTCATGCCTGTGTCAGCCCATGTCACGCCCGTGTCAGCCCATGTCACGCTCGTGATATGGGGCTTGTAACCCACTCGAGACCTACTCGAGAGGACTTACTCGAGAGAAAACCAATTACTCGAGTACCTAGACAGGACACGCCCGTGTCACCCCCTCTTACTTGAGTACTCTTTCACCTACTCGAGTACATTTCGACCTACACGAGAGCTACTCGAGTATGAGCGGGACACGCCTTGTGACACGCCCGTGTCACAGGCCGTGTACCCTCTACCCGACAATCGTCGAGCGCAGTTCATCGACCTAAAGAGAGTCGTCGAACAGGGGAGGATACGCCCTGGGTTACACACCCGACACGCCCGTGTCACGGGCGTGTACCTCCCGAACATTCGTCGACCGAACTTCATCGAACGCAATCATCGAACGCACTCAACCCAAGCAGGACACGCCCTGGGACACGCCCGTGTCCCAGGCCGTATCAACCAATCTTTTTCCGTTTCTCGCATTTGGGCTGTTACATTTTGTGCCTTCTTTATGATCTTTAAAGAGAAGTACATGGGTAGTTGTACAACCCCGTGTCTGGCGAGTGAGGTCGCCAAGGACGATACCGTGCGGTTCAGATCGTCCAAGCAACAGGCGAGCCCAGCGAAGGAAGGGAGATAGTGGGCGAGCTCGGCAAGGAGAAGCCGAGTTCGAGCTCGGCATTCGTCGATCGCGAGCTCGGTATTTTCCGAGCTAAGCCAGGATTCGTCGTGCTGAGGTCGACTAATGGAAGCCGACGGATGTGCGAGCTCGCCGTCCCAGCTCGCGCTCTCGCAACAGAGCTCAACACTAGTAGGCGAGCAGGATCTGCCGAGGTGGCTAGGCTCCCTAGCTCGCCCAGATATATGAGGTACTTTTTACTGTTTTGCCCCCGCTGGTCTGCCCATAGCCCTTCAAAACAGTGGAGTTTGGCTGTTGGCAGACCCATCCAAGGGTTTTCTGGTAATTTCAGGTCAGTTCAGTTTGGTTATTGGCAGTTCAGATTCCAAAAACTATAAATAGGACCCAAGGGGTACCCTAGACAGTATGCTTCCTGTGCTCTCCTGCTCCAGTTTTCAAGTGCTTTCTGAGGGTAACTTAGCTCGGCCTCTGGCTAAGGAGGGGAAGCACTCTCAGATCTTCCGGGTGTGTGGTGGGTCCTCCCTGCCGAGCCCTTGGGTCGGTTCTTGTTTCTTTTATTGTTTTGCTTGTAGGAGCGAAGTAGGCGCGCGACCACCCCTTCCCTGAGGGCGAGCTCCACATGAGACCGAGGTTTCAGTTTCAACATTTTGGTGCGGTGAGCGTGGTCAGTCCAGAAAATCTTCAGCGAACCCAATTAGAGGAGGACAGGGATCTGACAGGCCGGACTTGCCACCCCCCCCCCCCACGCCTCTCGCCACAGTGAGGATGTTCGAGGATTTCAGGAGTGATGTGCTGAACCTCATCAAGTTCGCACTCGGCACGCGGGCCGAGTGCACGACTCCAGAAGCCCAGATCGCGACCGCCCCCTCTCTGGGCGAAGACGCCCCTGGCAGGCGAGCTGGGAGGGAGGTGGCCGAGGAAGGTCGGGGGTGCGACCTCCCGGGGCGCGAGCTCTTCCCTGGCTCGGCAGGCTGAGGCCGGTTTGGTGAGCGGGGCTCGCGAGACTCGCCAGCTTGCCCGGTGGGGGGAGGAAGCCCCTTCAGTGACTTGGTTTCCTCTGCCCCAGTCCCAGATCGGTTTAGGTAACCCAAAATGTCCTACTACACCGGGAAGGGAGACTCGGTTCAGCACGTTCAATGGTTCGAGGATGTGGTTTCAAACCGACAGATGTCGGACGGGTTAAAGTGCCCACTCTTCGCTATCACCCTCAAGGAGAAGCCAAGGGAGTGGTTCCACCAACTACTGGCCAGCTCCATCTACTGCTTCGAGCACCTGCGCCGGGGGTTCATGCTGAGGTTCACTACCTCGAAGAGGAGGAAGAAGGAGTCAGAATCCCTGTTCCACATCAAGAAGGGGGTGAATAAGACGGTGGGGATCTACGTGGATCGGTTCCAGGAGGAGGTTACTCAGGTCCAGGAGATGCCAGGCCATAGTTTGATGATGGCCTTTACCCTGGGCTTGCAGCAGGGATTCTTCAGGATGGAACTGAAGAGAGTTCCCCCCCCCCCCTCTCCTACGAGGAGCTGATGGAGAGGGCGGCGAGAGAAGTTGATGGGGAGGCGTCAAACCCGGAGTTTTCGCGGAAGCTGGCCAGGTGGGCCACGGAGGAGGAGAAGGAATCTAGAAGAGGTAGGGGACAGGAAGAGAGGAGAGGAGAGCCCCGACAGAGGGAGCAGAGGAAGCTCCAGGGGCAGCAACAGCCTAGGTGGGGGCGTCCGGAGCCCGATCGTCGGCTGGGCTGGAGGCCTTAGTGGCAAGGGCCGGGGCCACAGAGAGGGTACCAAGGAAGGGATCGCCATCAAGGGGGGCAAGACCAATTCCACCCCCCGGACTTGAGGCAGGCCCAGAGGCCCCAACTCCCCGATCAAGAAGAGGCTATGGCCATAGCCATGGGGGAGAGGAGGAGAGTAGCAAGGAGGAGGAGGAGAGAGATTAGGGTGGAGTTGCCCTATTGCGAATTCCATCAGGAGGAGGGGCACGACACAGCCACGTGCCCGGAGTTCCTTGAAATGAGAGGGAACAGGGAGCAGCAGCAGCAACAGGGGCGCCAGGAAGTTAGAATCGAGGAGGTCCTGCCTCGGGCATAGGAGGACCATTGAGAAGACCGGGTAGTCATTGGGACCCGAGGAGGGATCAGAGTCATCCACGGGGGTTGGGGGTCGAGGCTTCCCGAAAGGCGAGCCTCCACACCATGTATTGTCAGAGAATTATATCCACATCCCAAACCCCACCCCCAGAAGAAAGGATCACCTTCCCCAGAAGCGACATGCCAGATCACGAGGATCCGTTCTGTGATGCGCTGGTCATCAAGGCAACCATTGAGAATTTTACCGTCTCTCAGATCCTCGTTGACAACGGAAGCTCCATCAACGTCGTCTTCAAGAAGGCATTTGATGCGATGAAGGTGGAGGCGAAGAGATTGCTGGCCTCGGACGGACCCTTGTTCGGGTTCTCGGGGGAGAGGAAGGAAGTGGAAGGAGGAGTCGGCCTCCATGTCACCCTAGGGGGGCAGTCCAGAAACTGCAGGTTCATCATTGTGGATGCTCCCATCAGCTACAGCGCCATCTTCGGGATGCCCCTTATCACCTCCTTCCGCTGCGTACCCTCATCATTCCATCAGTGCTTGAAGTTTAATGCTGAGGGGATTCAGGTGAGGGTCAGGGGGGACCCCAAGGTGGCGCGGGAATGCTATGTCACCACTGTGAACTCCATCTCGTGGCAGGAGGGAGCCGAGGAGATGGGGTGAAGGATGGATGAGGCTGAGCAGGAGGGAGGCAGGGAGGAGATGGAGGTAGAGAACTACGCAGAGGAGGAGACAGCAGGAAGAGACCAGGAGGAGATGGCCGAAATGATCGCCGTGGAGGAAGAGGTGGAGGTGGAGGTCACCGTCCCGGGGGAAAGGGATGCTGAGGAATGGGGGGAGCAGTCCAAGTTGGATGCTGTAGAGGAAGTGGTGGAGTTGGAGGTACTCACCAGGGGACGCAAGGTGGAGAAGGTCCGCGTTAGCAGAGGGCTGACCCCGGAGGACCAGGGCAGGATGCTGGATTGCATCCAGAAGAATGTGGACATCTTCACATGGAACTCTGCGGAGATGCCGGGGGTTGACGCGGATGTGGCCTGCCACCGCCTCAACCTGGACCCGGGAACACGCCCCGTCCAACAAAAGAAGAGGTCCAATGCGAACAAGCTAGCAGAGCCCATCTGAGAGGAGGTGGAAAAGCTTCTCAAGGCCGGCTTCGTGTGTGAAATCCAGTACCCTGGCTGGGTCTCTAATGTGGTCATGGTCAAAAAGGGAGACGGCCGGTGGCGAATGTGTATCGATTTCTCTTTACTTAATAAAGCTTTCCCTAAGGACTGTTATCCTTTGCCTCAGATCGACGCACTGGTTGACTCAGCCTTTGGTTTTTCTGTAATGAGTTTTCTAGATGCTTTTTTAGGTTATCATCAAATCAGGATGCACCCCCCGGACATCAAGGATGTCTCATTCATCACGGGGGACGGATGCTACTGTTACAAGATGATGCCCTTCGGGCTAAAGAACGCGGGGGCGACCTATCAGAAGATGATGGTTAGGGTCTTCAAAGAGCAAAAGGGGAGGAACCTGGAGGTGTATGTGGACGACCTTATGATCAAGAGTCAGGATGTAGACTCCCACCTACGAGACCTAGAGGAGACCTTTGCCACCCTGCGCAAGTACAAGATGTGGTTGAACCCCTTGAAATGCCTCTTTGGGGCTAGCAGGGGAAAGTACTTGGGGCACCACCTCACCCCTGTGGGGGTCGAGCCTAATCCTGACAAGGTCAAGGCTATCATGGAGCTGGGATCGCCATGAAACACTAAGGAGGTGCAGCGACTGACAGAGAAGCTGACAGGGCTAAGTAGGTTCCTCTCTCGGGCTGGGGAGAAGTGCTCCCCCTTCTTCAAAACATTAAGGGGTGGACAAAAGTTAGAATGGACCAAGGAGTGCGAGGAGGCATTCCAGGCCCTCAAGATGCAGTTAACCCAGGCTCCGCTGCTCCAAGGGCCTAAGGAGAGGGAAGACCTGTTTTTGTATCTCGGGGTAGGGGCGGAGGCCTTGAGCTCCGTTCTAGTTCGTGAAGAGGGGAAGAAGCAGCTCCCTATTTACTATGTGAGTCGGGTCCTGAGGAAGGCCGAGCTTCGGTATCCAATTTTGGAGAAGCTGGCTTTCGCCCTAATCATCTTGGCCGAAGGTTGCGACCTTATTTTCAGGCACACTCAATTCGAGTGGTGATTGACCATCCTCTCCGCAACATCTTTGAGGTGGTGGAGCATTCTAGTAGGCTAGCCAAATGGTCGGTAGAGTTGAGAGAGTTTGACGTCTCCTTCGTTCCGCGCCTCTCGATCAAAGCTCAAGCGATGGCCGACTTCTTGGCTGATTATGTGATTGAGATGGCGGAGGAAGAGCTCACTCGTCCGACTCCTTGGAAGCTAAAGGTGGATGGCGCGTCGGGGAGGCATTCCCTAGGAGTGGGGGTGATCTTGGAGATCCCACAGGGGACTAGGTTTGAGCAGACGGTGGTGGTTCACTTTCCCATCACCAACAATTAAGCCGAGTATGAGGCCGTGATAACAGGGCTGTGCCTGGCCAGGGAGCTGGGGGTGTTGGACGTGGAGGTCCTTACCGAGTTCATGGCGGTAGCTTCCCAGATCAACGGGGAGTTTGAAGCAAGGGAGCCTACCGTGAGATTGTACTTAGCCAACGTAAAGGGGGTTATCGGCACGTTCCAAACTTTTGCCATCCGACACGTGCCCCGGGAGGAAAATGAGCAGGTTGATCAGCTCGCAAAGCACGGTCCTCGGGTGGGCGGGTACCATCACCGACCTATTCCTCTCTTCCATCGAAGAGGGGGAGCTCATGGAGATAGATCAATGGCCTTCATGGATGGACCCAGTTGTAACTTTCCTTTCCACATGAGAGTATTTGGAGGGGGCAGATAAGAAGACGCTCAGGCATAAGTTAGCGTACTACCTCCTCCAGGACGGGCAGCTGTACAGGAAGACACTCTCGGGGATGTTGGCTCATTGCGTGGCCGAGGGGGAGGTACAAAGAATCTTGGAAGAAGTCCACTCCGGGGAGTGTGGGAGTCACTCCGGGAGTCGGACCCTAGAAGGGATGATTGTCAGGCAGGGGTACTTATGGCCCACCCTAGGCCATAATGCAGCGGAGTTCGCAAGAAGGTGCCACAAATGCCAGCTGTTTGCCCCCTCCAGCTACAGTCGGCCCAGCGGCTCAAAAGTATCGCGGCCCCCTGGCCCTTCGCCATTTGGGGAATGGATTTGGTTGGGCCGTTCCCCCAGGCCAGTGGGCAGAGGAGATTCCTTCTAGTAATGATCGATTACTTCTCCAAGTGTTTGGAAGTGAAGGCGCTGGCCAAGGTGACCTCCCAGGTTATCAGGAATTTTGTTTGGGGGGAGATCATCTGCCGCCATGGGCTGCCCCAGGCCATTGTCACGGACAACGGGCCCCAGTTTGCCAGTGCTGAGTTCACCAGTTTTTGCGAGCAGCTTGGGATCGACCTCAGGTTCGCCTCAGTCCATCACCCCAGGAGCAACGAGCAGGTAGAGGCTGCGAACAAGATCATTATCAACTTCCTGAAAAAGAAAGTGTAAAATCTGAAGGGAAGCTGGGTGGAGCAGCTCCCCGCGGTTCTCTGGGCCCTGAGGACCACCCCCAACACAGCCACCGGAGAGACCCCCTTCAAACTCTCTCATGGGTGCGAGGTAGTACTTCTCGTGGAATTTGAAGTTCAGACACCTCGAGTTGTTACGACCAAGAAAGGCAGGGAAGAATGGCGGGCTGAGAACGAGGAGGAGCTGCGGCTCTCCCTTGACATGGTAGAAGAACTGCGGGATCTTTCCACCCTCCGGCAGGAAGAGGTGAAGAGACGGATGGCAAAGTACTTCGACAAGCACGTCAGAGTCAAACAATTTGTGGAGGGGGACTTGTTGCTGATGAAGGTGGATGCAGTAGGGAGATCGAGAACCGTGGGGAAGCTCAACTCCAGCTGGGAAGACCCATTTATTGTAAAAGAGGCGTTGAGATCAGGGGGGTATCGGCTCCAAAATGTTCAGGGCGAGACCCTAAGTCTCACCTGGAGTGGTGACGACTTAAAACGCTTTTTCCCTTGAAGCTTCTAAGGTGTGCCTTGATTTTTAATAAAAATTCTTTAATATGCCAATATTGTCGCTATGAGTTCACATGAAGAAGTGAAGTCAATTTGGACCCCAAGCATATCCCGCTGTCAGTCTCTCACCTAGCTGGCAGGCCTGGAAGTCACTCGGTGTCATCCTTGGGCCTCAAGCAGATCCCGCTATCAGGCTCTCACCTGGCTGACATGGATGGAAGTCACTCGATGGTATTAGTAGTGGACCCAGAGCAGATCCCGCTGTCAGGCTCTCACCTAGCTGGCAGGGCTGGAAGTCACTCGATGGTATTGGTAGTGGACCCCGAGCAGATCCCGCTGTCAGGCTCTCACCTAACTGTCAGGGCTGGAAATCACTCGGTGTCATCCTTGGGCCTCGAGCAGATCCTGCTGTTAGGCTCTCACCTATCTGGCAGGGCTGGAAGTCACTCGATGGTATTGGTAGTGGACCACGACTAGATCCCGCTGTCAGGCTCTCACCTAGCTGGCAGGGCTGGAAGTCACTCGGTGTCATCCTTGTGCCTCGAGCAGATCCCGCTGTCAGGCTCTCACCTAGCTGGCAGGGCTAGAAGTCACTCGATGGTATTAGCAGTGGACCCCGAGCAGATCCCGCTGTCAGGCTCTCACCTAGCTGGCAGGGCTGGAAGTCACTCGGTGTCATCCTTGGGCCTCGAGCAGATCCCGCTGTCAGGCTCTCACCTAGATGGTAGGGCTGGAAGTCACTCGATGATATTAGTAGTGGACCCCGAGCAGATCCCGCTGTAAGGCTCTCACCTAGCTGGCAGGGCTGGAAGACACTCGGTGTCATCCTTGGGCCTCGAGCAGATCCCGCTGTCAGGCTCTCACCAAGCTGGCAGGGCTGGAAGTCACTCGATGGTATTAGCAGTGGACCCCGAGCAGATCAAGCTGTCAGGCTCTCACCTAGCTGACAGGGCTGGAAGTCACTCGTTGTCATCCTTTGGACTCGAGCAAATCCCGCTGTCAGGCTCTCACCTAGCTGGCAGGGCTGGAAGTCACTAGATGGTATTAGCAGTTAACCCCGAGCAGATCCCGCTGTCAGGCTCTCACCTAGCTGGCAGGGCTGGAAGTCACTCGGTGTCATCCTTGGGCCTCGAGCAGATCCCGCTGTCAGGCTTTCACCTAGCTGGCAAGGTTGGAAGTCACTCGATGGTATTGGTAGTGGACCCCGAGCAGATCCCACTATCAGGCTGTCACCTAGCTGGCATGGCTGGAAGTCACTTGGTGTCATCCTTGGGCATCGAGCAGATACTGATGTCAGGCTCCCACCAAGCTGACGGGCTGAAGGTCACCCAAAGAAGTCCTTCCCCCCAGGTAGTGGCTAACAAACCTGGCCTGTCCAAGAGAGGTGAGCTCGGCATGGGCAAGTTCGAGCTCGCTGTACCAGCTCGGGCTCGGCAGAAGATCGACAAGCTAGAGCCTTGGGCCTCGCCAAGAGGAGGCGGGTCCCGCCGGGCCACCTCATCCCACCACTATGTTTTACTTGGGAAGATTTAGAAAGGTTGGTCTCACATCGATGAGATGACGGACAGATCGCGAGCAAGCCGGGGCGAATCCTGAGAATTGGCAGGACAGACCCTGGGACCTCGCTAGGGGGAGGCCGAACCCGCCGAGAGGCCCTGCCCCCCGCCTTATTTTACTTGGAAAAATTCGCTAAGTTTGATTTTTTGATGAAGGCCAAGGACAGCTCGCGAGGGAGCTGCGGTGAAGCCCCTGGGAATTGTCGAGCACTCAAGGTACACACTCACGGGCACGTATTGATGATTATCCTACTCGCAGCACCTATCTATGCGAAGTCGTCTGGCGAAGTACTCGCGGATATGTAGAACACAGCAAAAAAGAGTTGAAAAAAATGGCACGGGTATGATCAAAAATCTTTTTTCATTAAATAAATTTGTTTACAGGGGCTCGCCTCAGCGAGTAAACAAAAAAAAAGAGAAGAATAAGAATATATAAATTCAGGCCTCGCCCCCCCCCCCCCCCCCCCCCCCCCCCCCCCCCCCCGCCAGTCCTCCACTTCGCCCGATTGATCCTGGAAGCCCTTCCCGAACATCGCGTCCAGGCCATCCTCCTTCACGCTAAGCGGCATCGCCGAGAACAAGCTCGGCATCAGCTCCTTGGTGGAGATCTCCTCGCACCCCTACACCAGCGCCCCCGTGTTCTTCATCATTTGGAGGGTGCACTCGGCCGCTTGGATGGATTTGATCCGCAACCTCTCGGCGAGGTCGGCCTCGCCATAGACCCGTGGCCTCTTATAGGGAAGGGTAGGGTCGACGTCGCTGGCCGGGAAGAAGATCTCCGCCTGGAGGCGGGCCTCGCGGCTGAAGTTCTGATTCTCCTCCTTCAGCCTCGCATTCGTGCCCTCAATCTCGGCAAGCCGGGCGCACAGCTGGCTGATCTCCTCCTCCTGCTCGGTATTGCGAGTCCGTAGCTCCCCGACAGCCTTGGCATCCTGATGCAAGAGAGAAGTTCATTAGCAGTGCAAAATATTTCAAGTAAAAAGATGGAAGGGGCCTGATACTCACCAACTCGCCGGTGCCCTGGGCGAGGAGACCCTCGGCGATGCTGAGCTGCCTTGCATGGTCGGTGGCCTTGTCCTTGGCGACATCGCGAGCCTGCTCGGCTTTTAGGAGTTGATTGCTGAGGGCAAAGCTGCGATGGGTCAGCATGTGGTGTTGCTCCATGGTCCTCAGGTGGGCCTGCAGAGCCTCATGGCTGAGCTGCCGAAGGGTCATGTTCTTGTAGGCCTCGGCATCCTCGTGGCCATAGAGGCCGAAGCCGAGGGCGTAAGCATGGCCAGTGGCGGGCTCGCGGTCATGCCAGGACGGGTGCAGAGTGGAGATGGAGACCCGATGGGCCAGCTCATCCCACTGCACCATAGGCTCACCGGCCGAATCCTTCCACCACACCCCGAAATTGAAGAGGGGATGTTGTTTCGGCACCCCGCGCTCGCGAGCCTCCCTCTTTGCCGAGGGAGGTGGGGAGATCGCCGCCGCAGAAGAAGGAGCCTCGCTGCCCTTCCGGCCTTTGCTAGTTATCTCCTTCAGCGGGCTCTCCGACAACGCATTGGGCCGGGGATGATGTTGTTTCCCCCTCGGAGCGAGCACGACTTTCTTCATCTTTTTTGCTGATGGCTGGCGGTGTGGCGGGTTCGACCCCGCATCCTCAGGCCGCCTCTTGCCGGAAGAGGGTTGGGAGAAGGCCGCCTCATTTCGGCAGGCCGCCGCCACCACCTTCTCGCGAGCAAGGGGGTCCGGCTGTGACCCCGGGTCCGCAAACGGCGGGTTCGCGGGAATCAACCGCTCCCCTGCAAGGGAAAACTTGTAAAGAATGTTAGAAGATTTTCAACAAGCAATGCGGTGAGCTCGGCAATCTGGCGAGTTCGGCAATGTGGAGAGGACAATACCTTCGCCGGGTAGAACGGGGAGGAGCGCATTGAGGCCCCTTCGCAGGAAGGAGACCTCGAAATCATTGTGGAGGAAGTATTTGTGGAGCTCAGCATCATTGTCGGACACGGCTGGCGGGCGGTAGACCTTCTCGCCCTTCTGCTGCGGCGAGTACGGGATGTTGCCGAGATTGCCCTTGATGAAGGCGATCGTGGTCATCCAGTTGTGGTGCTTGTTCGCGATCTCGCAAACCTTGATCAGCGAGCCGCCGAAGTAGGCGACCCCATCCTGCGTCACCTTGTAAGAGAAGAGCTTCCTGAACACTGTCAGGTTGAATTCTATCCTCTCTCGCCGGAGGTAGCTCGCGAACGCCACCATCATGGCGATGGCGTTGGAGTTCAGCTGCGCGGGTACCGCGCCGTAGTACTTTATAATTTGCCGGACCTCCGGCCAGAGGGGGAGGCGCAACCCCACCTCGAAGTGAGAAATGGGGAAGGCGAGCTCGTCATCGTAGAAGGTGTTCATGGCCTTCCCCTGTCTCGGCCGGCATGCCTTGAAGTCCTGCGACACGTATTCCGTCTCTAACTCCGCGAACTCATCCTCGCTGGTATGCCGCTCGAAGAAGCAGTAGTCAGTGAAGTGCTGGGCGCACTTGCTGCGGCCATCAGCGTCGGGATTTGTCTTGCCCATGCTTGCGAAAGAAGGAAAGGTGCGAGTAGGAGAGGATAGAAGCGCAGAAAGAAAGAGAAAGAAATAAAGGCACAGTATGTGGGTTGGTGGGGGGGGGGGTATTTATAGAAAAAGAAATCTGGGGTCAGCCCATCCCATCGGCTCAGCTCGCCGCCCCAGCTCGCCACCCCTTAGCTCGCCACCCCCAACTCGTCACCCAGCTCGCCGACTTCCGGCGCGTCCCAACCAATGCAAAGTCAAACATTGCAATATGTTATTTACTTGAATAACGCATGTCCAAGAATATTCTAAAATTACTTATTACAAAGAACAAGTTCAGGAATAAAAAAGCGGGGCGCGCGAGAAGGGGGAACATCAGGAGGCGAGTACCAGTCGGATCGGCAAACAAGCCACCCTTTATCTGCCCCGGCCTCGCATCTCCCGTCCCCCAGACTGCCGCGTGCGTAGCATCTCGCGGATCCTCCCGAATGCCTCTGCGCCACTGAGAGGCCGTCGTCTATCTCGTCCAGAAGCCGGGAAGGGGACATTAGCTCGCCAGCCTGACCTCTTCGCACCTCATCGGCGAGACGCGCGTAGTCGCGTTGTAGCGTCTCGTTGACCCCCTGCACCTCGCGCAGCCCGCACACCAGCATCTTGAGGAGCTTAACCTCCCTCCTCGTCAGCTCGCCTTGGTCCACTTCGGGGCCCAGGTAAGAGTCCAGCGCGCTTGGGGAGGGGAGGGGAGAGTAGTGGGCTGCCCACGAAGATTCTTCGGCAGCGGATTGGCTAGGGGGAGCTGTGGAGACAAACATCAGCAAAAAGCGAAATGCTGGAAAAGCGCATGAGGCAGGAATACAAGCAAAGTTGACCTGATGAGTTCGACAACTCGAAGGAGATGCAGGGATGAATGAACCTCAGATCCTTCTCGCGACCTAGGCCGCGAGTCCCTGGTGAGAGAAGTTCGAATCCCAGGGTAGGGATGGTTTATAGACACGCCCCGCGGCCACGACAGTTTGCTGAGGAGACGGGGCGCACACCGGCGAGCTCGGCCTCTGCGAGCTCAGCCCCAAGGTACCAATGGGAGGGGACGGCTCCCGGTGGCGGTTTTCCGGAGTCGTGAACCGCGAGTCCGCAAGAGTGCTCTTGGCTCGCGGGGTGGCGTCTCACGGCACGGTGTCTTCTGCACCATCAGGGCGGCTATCGGGGCCGTCGCAGATCTCGACAATGTTCCTCCCCCTTTCAGAGGCAGGCAGAGTGCAGGAGCTGGTCCCGTGCTCCAAGGTGGCCCTCTGGTCATCATAGATGGGCTCGGCCGCCTGAGGGAAAGGTTTCAACTTCTTAGAGCTGGGCTCGGCAGAGCCACCCCGCGGCACAGTGGCTGGGACCGCCGTCAGGGCGGCTACGCGAGCTGTAGAAGCCTGGTGAACTCGGTCTAGACGCTCTTGGATCTCCTTGGGGAGCGGCATCTTGGCGGTATTGGAGCAAAGGGAATTACAAGAGTCAGGCAGGTAAGTAGTTGCATATATATAGCCACAGGTGGACCACACTCGAAGATTCCCTCCAGCCCACCACGCACTCGCCAAATACTTGGGGTTGGATGTTTCTTTCCGAGCTTTACCAAGCTCAAAAAGAGTGGGATTATGTACAACCCCGTGTCTGGTGAGTGAGGTTGCCAAGGACCATACCGGGTGGTTCAGATCGTCCAAGCAACAGGCGAGTCCAGCCAAGGAAGGGAGATTGTGGGCGAGCTCGACAAGGAGAAGCTGAGTTCGAGCTCGGCATTCGTCGACCGCGAGCTCAGTATTCGCCGAGCTATGCCAAGATTCGTCACACTGAGGTCGACTAATGGAAGCCGATGGATGGGTGAGATCACCATCCCATCTCGCGCTCTCTCAACAGAGCTCGGCACCAGTAGACGAGCAGTATCTGCCAAGGTGGCCAGGCTCCCCAGCTCGCCCAAATATATGAGGTACTTTTTATTGTTTTTCCCCCGCTGGTCTGCCCATAGCCCTTCAAAACAGCGGAGTTTGGATGTTGGCAGACCCATCCAAGGGTTTTCTGGTAATTTCAGGTCAGTTCGGTTTGGTTATTGGCAGTTAAGATTCCAAAAAATATAAATAGGACCGAAGGGGTAAACCAGACAGCATGTTTCCTGTGCTCTCCTGCTCCAGTTTTCAAGTGCTTTCTGAGGGTACCTTAGCTCGGCCTCTGGCTAAGGAGGGGAAGCTCTCTCAGATCTTCCGGGTGGGTGGTGGGTCCTCCCCGCCGAGCCCTTGGGTCGGTGCTTGTTTCTTTTGTTGTTTTGATTGCAGGAGCGAAGTAGGCGCGCGACCACCCCTTCCCCGAGGGCGAGCTCCATAGGAAACCGAGGTTTCAGTTTCAACATTAGTGACATGGGCATGACCCTACCCGTGTGTGCCCAATCCAAGACTACACGTGATAGGGGTTGTGAACAGAGCTCGGCGAATGTCGTCGATGTTGGGTACATTGGTCTCAATGTACCTGATTTGAAGAAGCCTCACCCAACTCAATGATATACATCAAAATGTATTTGATGTATTTTGAGTTACCTTGTGCAGGTTAAGTATTTGCAGGAAATGACGAAAAAGTTTCTAAGTCCATGTGTCGACACCCAGAGGGAAAGTGTCGACACTTAAGAAGACTTGTGTCGACACCCAGGCAAGCAGTGTCGACACTTGGAGTCATTGTGTCGACACCAGGGATGCTGAGTCGACACCAGACAGAAAGTGTCGACACAAGGAGCTGTGTCGACACTCAGTGAAGAAAAGACTGTGAAGCTGTGTCGACACTTAATAGTTGTGTCGACACCCAGTGAAGCTGTGTCTACATCAGAAAGTGTCGACACTTGGAGGCTGTGTCGACACTCAGCAAAAGTCTGCAGAGACTAAGTACAAGTGTCGACACCCAGAACAATGTGTCGACACTCAACAGAAATGTCAACACTTGAAGTAAGTGTCGACACCCAGAACAATGTGTCGACACTTAGCAGAAGAGTCAACACTTAAAGTAAGTGTCGACACCCAGAACAATGTGTCGACACTTAGCTGAAGACTCAACACTTGAAGAAAGTGTCGACACAAGGAGCTGTGTCGACACTTAGCAAAGAATAGCAAAGTTCAACAAATTATTCTAAGTACAAGTGTCGACACTAAGAGAATGTGTCGACACTCAGCTGAAGTCTCAACAAGAAGAAGAATGTGTCGACACAAGGAGCTGTGTCGACACTCAACAAGTATCAACATGAAGATGTGTCGACACCAAGAAGCATTGTCGACACTTGACAGATACAACACATGAAGATGTGTCGACACAAAGGTGTTGTGTCGACACTTAGAAGAATTCAGCAAGATATTGAAGTACAAGTACTTGTGTCGACACTCAATCTCAGTGTCGTCACATGAAGAAGAAGTAGTGTCGAGATAAAGAATCAACAACACAAGGAGTTGTGTCGACACCTTGTAGACTAGTGTCGACATTTAGACAACATGTGTCGACACTTGGTCTATTAGTGTCGACACTAAAAGACAGAAAGTCTCGACACTTAAAGACAGTTACAGAATTTTCAAGAACTGACTGGATGACTTGACAGCTGCCGTTCCAGCCGGTCTACAGCACTTGTCAGAGTTGTCAGAAAGCAGTTATGAACCGGACCAGCCGGTTATCATGAAGAAGGTCTATAAATAGGCCTATACTGTCTACAGAAGAGATTGATCAACAAGTTGTTGAAGAGATTGAACACAAGTCCAAGTTTAGATTTAAAAAGAAGATCTAGCTATCAAGTGCTGATCTAAGAAGTTGGAGAGAGAGAGATCCATCCAAGAAATCAGCCATTGGAACTAGGCTGAGAATAAGGGTTCAGATTTATTCTGGATCTTAAGAAGCAGAGATCAAGGATCAACTGCAGAAGGAGTCAGTCTTATTGAGTTCTACTTTCAAGAAGCTTTGAAGAAAGCTAAGTCAGATTGATTCCAGCTGAGTTCTTCAAAGAACTCATCAAGAAACTCACAACTCCCCTCTCTAGTCTTTGGGTTGCTGAGTTAACAATTGTATAATCATTTTTATCTTGTAGGATCCTTTGGATCTGAGTTTTGTAAGCCTGTAATTATAAAGGCTGAGTGTAGGGCTTTGGGAGCCTGAGTGTAGGAGATTGGAATCTCTGAGTGTAGGCCTTTTGTGGCTGAGTGTAGGCCTGGGTTGCTGAGTGTAGGCCTTTGTGGCTGAGTGTAGGCTTTGTGGAAAAGCTGAGTTGTAGGGCCTTGGGCCTGAGGTGTAGGAACCAGTTTGGGTTCTGAGATAGTGAAGGATTTTGGCCAAATCTAGTACACTGCTAGATAGGCGAAGGGGGAAAGTGGATGTACCCAAAGCTTGGGGAACCACTATAAAACTCTGTGTCTGCTGTGTTTGTGATTTGTTGTGTATGCTGTGTGATTGATGTGCAAAAGTAGATTAGATTCTGTGTTTATAACTGATTGCTGCCATTAAAGTTTAAAAAGATTTTTGTCACCTATTCACCCCCCCCCCCCTCTAGGTGTTTAGGTACTATATCTTTCAAGTGGTATCAAAGCGAGGTTCCTCAAAAAGGACTAACAGTCTGAGGAGATCCTGATTGGCAGATTCAGTCTAAGTCAAATTACAGATTCAAGAAAATCAAGAACCATGGGTTCCTCTGAGAATCACAAGGAATTGGGATCCATGAAATTACCTATATGTAGGAAAGAGATTTTTGGGATCTGGAAGGAAAGGGTAAGGCTGTTTATGGAGGTCTCAGACCGTAGAATTTATATCACAGTAAAAGAGGGGTCATATGTGCCCATGAAGATATCAGTTCTAGATGCAAATCAGAGAACCCCAAAGGATTTCTCTGAAATGACAAAGGATGAGATTGTCCTAGCCACCATGGACAAAAGGGCTCAAAACATTATAGTGAGTGCCATAGATGATGCAACTTTTCAGAATCTTATACACTGTAAGACAGCCAAAGAGATGTGGGATACCCTTATTGTGTATATGGAAGGATCTGAAGAAGTTAGGCAAGATAGAAAATCCTTGCTAAATCAAGAGTATGAAAGTTTTAGACAAGGAAAGGGTGATAGCATAACTGAGTGCTATAAGAAGTTCTATAGGATAGTGAATGAACTCATGTCTTATGAAAGAGAGTTCAGTAATTATGAACTAAATGACAAGTTTCTATGGTCCCTAACTAAAGATTGGGACACCAAGATCTGTGTCATTAGAGAAATGGCTAAGTTGGGAGAAATTCCTCCACCTACACTGTTTGGCAAATTGTTGTCATATGAAATGCAGTTGACAGTGAGGAAAGAGGAGGAGAAATCAACAAGAAATGAACATAAGGAAAGAATAGTAGCTTTCAAGACAGAAGCCCCCAGGAGGTACAGATGTAAGTCACCTACTCCACCTCCAAAGGTTGCTGAATCTGAGTCAGATGAGTCAGCTAGTACAAAGTCTGAAAGCAGTGAAAGTGATGAAGACTTTGCTGCCTTCACTAGACATTTTCAGAAGTTCTTGAAGAAGAAACAGTGGAGGACAAGACCCTCTACATCACAGGGAAAGGAAGATTCTTATCAGCAAAAGAGGTCTTCAAAGAAAGACAAGAAAAAGTCAAAGTCTAGCAAAGCCACACTATTAAAAATTGTGTGCTATTGCTGTAATAGACAAGGTCATGTGATAGCAGATTGTCCAGAGAAGAGAAAGGAGTCTGGTGACAGGAAGAAGACTCATTTCAAAGGCAATAAAGAGAAGTCTTTTGTTGCCAAAAAGGAGAAGACTCTGTCAGATATTTCTTCTTCAGAAACTGAGTCAGATGCTGAGGCATACATAGGGTTGTTTGCTGAAGAAGAAGAAGAAGAGTTCATGCAGATTATGGAATCTATATATGAACAAGAAGACAGTCAATGCCAAGGGCTAATGGCTTTGACAGAGAGTGACAAAATCCTGGAACAGCCAGGACCCAGTAAGGTACAAAGTTCAACTTCCAGTTCAGTTTCTTGTGCCAGTACAGAATCAGATTCATCCTCATCAAATGATGAGAGTGCATCTGAATCTGAAGCAGATATTCATCAATTGATAGATGAATACAAGGTTCTGTTGCAAGCTTACAAGAAGAGCAAGACCCTAGCCAAAAGTCAGGCAAAGGAAATTGCTATTCTTAAAGATGCTGCAACAGATTCTGAGAAGTTATTTGATCAAAAGCTTAATGAGATAGCCAGACTAAAACACATAACAGTGATTCAGATGGGGACTATCACTTATAAGAATGATCAAATCAAGAGTCTGGAGATCAATCTTCAGAATGAGAGAGAGCTTGTTGCTAGGTTTTCCAAACCTAAGTCAGTGTTACCCATAATTGATGAATTTGTTCATCATAAGGGTAAAGCTGGACTGGGTTTTATTAAACCTGCAAGGACTGTCCAGTCCAAGTCCAAGGGCAAAGCCCCAACATTCAACATGTCAGCTGTAGATAAGACAGCAAAGACAGTACCTAAGAAAGGTACAATAAGTTTGAATGTTGGTGTTGTGGCAAAGTTGGTCATTTTGCAATGGATTATTGGCACAATGCTAGTGCCAATGTGAGTAGCAAACTGCCTATTGGAAAACCAGTAGGTAGCTTTGTCAGGTTGCAATCTAACAAGTACCAAGGACCCAAGAATACTTTGGGTTCTAAGGTTCATTAATCTGTTTTGCAGGTGAGTCCAAGTTGCCATGCCCCAATATGGTACTTGGACAGTGGATGTTCCAGACATATGACTGGAACTAGGGGACTACTAAAGGACTACATTCCAATCAAAGATGGTCCAAAAGTCACCTTTGGTGGTTCTGAAAAAGGAATCATCAAAGGATTTGGTAACATTTATAACAACTTGGTTACCATTACTCAAGTGGCTTATATTAAAGGGTTGAAACACAACCTAATAAGTATAAGTCAATTAAGTGATGTAGGGTATGACATCTCATTTGTTAAGGATGGTTTTCATATCAAGAGGTCAAATGATCAAGAGATCATTTTGACTGGCTATAGAAAGAGGAATGTCTACTGCCTAGACATTATGTGTGAGACCAATGGTTCTCAAGTGTGTCTTGTAGCTGATGAGACAGTCTCTCATTGTGTCAAATGGCACAAGAGGCTAGCTCATCTTAACTACAAGACAATTGGCAAACTCTTTAGCAAAGAGTTAGTGAGGAATGGTCCTCAAGTTAAGTGTGTTAAAGATGTTATTTGCTCAGCTTGTCAAAAGGGCAAGCAGACAAGATCCACCTTTAGAAGCATAGAAAACAAAATGCTGTGAGGTGTTTATACCTCTTGCATATGGATCTCTTTGGTCCAATGCCAGTTCACAGCCTAGGTAGGAAGGTCTATACCTTTGTAGTTGTAGATGACTACTCAAGGTTTTCCTGGGTGTTCTTCTTAAGACAGAAATCTGAAACACCTAGTGTCTTCTATAGCTTTGTCAAGCAAATTCAGAATGAACTAAACAGTACAGTGGTCAAAATAAGAAGTGACCATGGTACTGAGTTTCAGTCTGATAGCATGACAAAACTATGTGAAGACTTTGGGATATTTCAAGAGTTTTCTTCACCTAGAATACCTCAGCAAAATGGCATTGCTGAGAGGAAGAATAGGACCTTGATAGAGGCTGGTAGGACCCTATTAAGTGATACATCACTGCCAGAGTATTTCTGGGCTGAAATAGTTAACACTGCATGCCATGTTATAAATAGGGCTACCATCACTAAAGGCCTCAACAAGACCCCTTATGAGGTTGTGAAAGGCAGGAAACCAAACCTATCCTACTTCAGGATCTTTGGTTGTAAATGCTTCATACTTAACAATGGAAAGTCTTACTTGACTAAGTTTGCTGCCAAGTCCCAAGAGGGAATTTTTGTTGGGTACAGCAATAACAGTAAGGCTTATAGAATCTACAACTTGTCTACACAAGTTGTAGAATAATCTGTACGTGTAGTTTTTGATGAGACTAAACTTATTAACAATGAGTTGTCTAGTAGTGTATGCAGCCCCACAGGTTTAACAAAGAAGATGGACAAGCTTACTATAGAAGAAGTACCTACTGCAAGACAGCAAGTAGAAGACAGTGGCTGTTGTCCAGGGGGAGAACTACATGTACCAATTGCTGATGATGTTCAAGGAGTACAGCATGATGGATTTGCTGAAGAGGTTCAACCAGAAGTTAGGATGCCTCCAGCCAATAGGCATCTTAGAGATCATCCAGTAGAGCAGATTATTGGAGATCCAAGACAAGGGGTACAAATAAGGAGCAGAAACCTGAATGCAGCAGTCTACTCAAGCTTTCTATCCCAAGTTGAACCAAAGAGGTTTGAAGAAGCCATTCAAGATCCACAATGGACTGAAGCAATGCAAGAAGAGCTAAATCAGTTCAAGAGGTGCAAGGTCTGGGAACTTGTTCCTAAACCTAAAGACAACAATATAATAGGAACCAAGTGGATCTACAGGAATAAGTTGGATGAACAAGGTGTCATCATTAAGAATAAAGCAAGACTAGTTGCAAAAGGATATAGGCAGGAAGAAGGTATTGATTTTGATCAAACCTTTGCTCCAGTAGCCAGACTGGAAGCCATAAGGATTTTCCTGGCCTATGCAACTTTTCAAGGATTCAAAGTTTACCAAATGGATGTCAAGTCAGCATTTCTAAATGGTAATCTTAAAGAAGAAGTCTATGTGGAACAACCCTCAGGTTTTGTTGATTCTACTTTACCTAATCATGTCTATAGACTTAGGAAAGCTTTATATGGGTTAAAGCAAGCCCCTAGGGCTTGGTATGAAACCCTATCTAGTTTCCTCATTGAGAACAAGTTCTCAAGGGAGAAAATAGATAAGACTCTATTCCTTAGGGAATCTAGAGGCAAAGTAATACTAGTCCAAATATATGTAGATGACATTATATTTGGGTCTACTGAAAGTAGCCATTGCAAAACGTTTGCAAAGCTAATACAAAGTCAATTTGAGATGAGTAGTATGGGAGAGCTAAAGTTCTTCTTGGGTCTCCAAGTAAGACAGACTGAGAGTGGTTTATCCATATGCCAGTCCAAGTTCACCCTAGAACTCATAAGGAAGTATGGTATGGATTCATCCAGCACCATGAAGACTCCTATGGGGTCAAGTATGTCTCTTAGCAAGGATGATGCAGGGAAGCCTATAGATGAAACCTTGTATAGAGGGATAGTTGGCTCCCTATTATACTTGACTGCAAGTAGACCAGATATCATGTATGCTACATGTGTCTGTGCTAGGTATCAAGCCTGCCCTAAAGAGTCTCATTTGACAGCAGTCAAGAGAATATTGAGATATCTAAAGGGCACTCCCTATCTAGGCCTCTGGTACCCTAGGAATGGGGATTTTGATCTAACAGGTTATTCAGATGCAGACTTTGCAGGATGCAAAGAAGATAGAAAAAGCACTACTGGAACCTGTCAATTCCTAGGTGGGAGACTAATTTCATGGAGTAGCAAAAAGCAAACAAGTGTGGCTATCTCCACTGTAGAGTCAGAGTATGTGGCTGCAGGAAGTTACTGTGCTCAACTTCTGTGGATACAACATCAGCTTGAGGACTATGGATTTCAGGTAAGTAGAACTCCACTCTTTTGTGATTCTACAAGTGCTATTTCAATAGCTAATAACCCTGTATCCTATAGTAGAACAAAACATATTGAAATTAAATATCATTTTCTTAGGGAGCATGTAGAAAGAGAAGATATTTTACTTGAATATGTTAAAACAGATGAACAACTAGCTGATATGTATACTAAGCCCCTAGAAGAAGCTAAGTTCAATAGGTTTAAGATTGAACTAGGAATGATAAACTTAGAGTAAGTTTACAGAATTGAAATTGGCTAAGTTAAAAGGTGTCGACACATAGAGATTTCTGTGTCGACACAGAATAGTGGTGTCGACACTTCAGGAAAAAGGTGTCGACACATCTAGGAAGTTGGTGTCGACACTTCAGAATATTAGTGTCGACACATGATATGTAGGTGTCGACACATCCAATGTGGTGTCGACACTTAGTATTTACTCAGAATTCTCTAAGTAAAGTCTCGACTATGTGTCGAGTTATGTAGTGTCGACACATAAACAAGTGTCGACACATAAAATCTGTTGACTAAACTTGTGTCGACACATATGTGTCGAGACATTATAAGTCGGTGTCGACACTTAATGCCAGTGTCGACACAATTTAAGTTAGCTGTCCCGCCTGTTCATCTTCAAAATTAGAAAGGTATAAATAGGGTTTTGTCTTAGTTTGTCGACACACTTTCAAAGTTTCGAGACCAAACTTTTGTGTCGACACCTCTCTTCTCTCAAGACAAATTCTACAAACCCTAATGGCACCTAAGCTTGAGGAGAATGTCAACGAAGGATACGAGCTGGTGCGCGGTGCTTTTGAGGATGGCGATCAAGAAATTAAGGCTGTCGTAAGCCTAGTAGCCGATTCAGGGTTAGAATATCTAGTGTCTGAACCTACTAAAATCTGGAAGAAAGAGGTACTAGAATTTCTCAGTGGAGCTAAGATAGACGAAACTGGATTCAAAATCAAATCCAGGGTTCATGGTGAGAAGGTGAAGGTGTCACCTAAAAGTCTGAGGAAGATTCTACAGCTACCAAGAATTAAAGAGGAAGATGAGGTTACAGCTACAAAGACCAGGGAAGCTCTAACCTGGTGTGGACTGGATCCTAAGATGAAGCTTGGATCAGTATTTCTTAGAAAAGGCATGAACAATCAAGGGAAATTCCTCTCAGAGATTGTTGGCAAAGTCATACTCAGCAAGCCAGGAGGGCATGACAGAGTGTCTGCCCATATGTTTAGTATAATGACAAGGATAATCTTCACTCTAAAAACTGACTGGTCTATGGTAGTTTATGAGAAGATTAAAGAAAGCTTGAAGAAGCCCAACCTGGGCAGGATTTTAAGTCTTTACCTTGCTGGTGTAATACCTGAAGTTATGAGTACAGCTGCTGGAAGCAAAATAAATCATATGAGAAAAATGGACATGAGGTTGTTCTCTAGATGGGACAGAGTGTTGACTAAGGAGATGCCAACCCCTGAGAAGATAGTTTCTGAGAAGGAGATTCCACCAAAGAAGAAGAGGAAGATTTCTCCAGTGGCACAAGAGTCCACTAGCAGCTCTGAAAGTGAAGAGCATGTTGTCTTCTCATCTGATGAGAATGTAGAAGAGCCAGCAGTAAAATCTCCTGCTCCTCAAGATGATGCTGAGATCCAGGGGGAGCTACCTCAAGCTAGCCCCATCCACAAGGATCAAAGCCAGGGGGAGCTTCCAGTTGTAGATGAACCCACTACACTGGAAAGTGAACAAGCAACCAGCATTATCCTAGAGGTAATCACTGAACTCAATACTTTAGAATTTTCTATGGAAGATACTGATTTGTCTGATGTTCATCAGCAAACTCAGCTGGATAACCAAGTCCCAGATGTTATCATAGAAGACACATCTGCTATTGTTCAAGATGTTACTGATCCAGTGGTTGAAGAGCCAAGAATCTCTCCAGCTCAGTCTCCAACAAAATACACAATGGAAGATTTGTTTCTAAATCTAGATCAAGAGGATTTTGATAAAGAAACTGCTGCTGAAAAGGAGAATGCTCCAGTTGAGGGGGAGCAAGTATTATTTGTTGAAGAGCCTGCAAGGCATGATCCTGATAAGCCCCAAACTGCTGAAGAACCACCAAAGGAAAGGGTAGACATTGCCAGCTCCTCAGCATCTGAAGATGAGGAGGCTACCAGGGCTAAAAAGCAGAAACTTTATGTATTCAAAAGAAGGAGTCAAAGTTATTAGAAGGCTCTACAATCTATTGCACCACAGCCTATAGTTCAGCAAACACCATCAGTTGATTATAGTGCTTTAATGGTGGCAATGTAAATTAAACTGGATGAGCACAGGCAGGCAATTGAGAAGTATGTAGATGAAGGGCAGAAATCATTGCAATTTGATCTGGCCCAGGACATTAAATCCATAAGATTTGAGATGAATCTAAACAAAAAGGAGATGACTGAATGTTTCCACAAGGGTGGAAATGCAGTGGTGTATTTGGCTACACACCAGGAGAAGATAAAAGCACAAGTTGATGACATAGCCCTGAAGCAAGGATATGTCCTTGAAAATCAACTTAGGATGAATGACAATCTGACAGCATCTCATAATGCAATTGTCACAGAATTAAAGAATATAGGTGCTGGACCTTCTACCTCTACTGCTGCTGTTAAAGCTGAATTTGACAAAGTATTTCAAGAAGAAATCACTGCAGTCAAGACTGCCATTCAAGACTCCCAGAAGGCCATATCTAAAAAACTTACAAAGCTCAAACCTTTCTTTAAAGATGGAGTCAGATACTTGGATAGTCAAATCAGATTCCAGAAGGATGATGTCAGAGATCATATGACTAGAGAAGTCATAAAGGGGGAGAGAGTTTTAGTCAAAGCTAGCTCTGACCATGCCAAATGGATATCTAATTCCATCAGAGCTACACTGGGCTATCCTCCTCTTTGTGATGATGACAATGTAGCAGAATCTGGAATTAACCCTGCCTATCTTGGAGGTGAGCAACCAGAAGTAGCCCTAGTGATCTATCCTCCACCAGATTTTGACATGGTGCAAGCTGATATTCATCACATGTATAGCCCAACTGAAGGGAAGTCCAATGTCATTTTTGAGAAAGTGGTTCAGCCTATATCTGAAGCTATGCAAGCAGTTCTTCAGAAAGAAGAAGAAGCTCTACAGAAAGAAGAAGAGACAAGATTGTCTAAGAAGAGGTTTAGGGAACAAGCTGAACAAAGGCCAGACATTGAGCAGTGGAGCCCTACCTCTAGAAACATTATATTAACTGCCTGGAAAGCTGCCAAGGATAACATTCAAGACAGGAACAAATGGTTTTCTGAAACTGAATGGAGGAAACATGAATCAAGACAGGAGGCAATAGTTCAATACAGAAGGAAGGACAAGATGAGAAAGCTACCTCCTACTGCTCTGGAGCCTAGCAAGTACTTTCCAAAGCCATACCATTATTTTGAAAGGCAGAAGATTAAAGCAGAAGAGCTTAAGAAGAAAGATCTGAAAGGCAAGAAGCCTGCTGATGCTGAAGTTGCTGATGCTCCTGTTCAAGCTAAAGTTCAAGCTGGAAAAGGCATAGTGATTAAGGAGCTAGAACTGAAATAGAATTAGAATTTTCTTGAAGTTTACTTTGTAATCTTTTTGATGTAAAACATTTTGTGAACTTCTGAAAATGAATATGACAGATATTAGAACAATGTGTTATATGTTAAATCTATTTCATATTTGTTCTGTGATGATGTCTATGTCTATTTCATATTTGTTCTGTGATGATATATTTGTATACATGTGTGATTAATACATGTTTATGCTTACCCTGCTGTATATAATCCTGCTTTACATCATTTTGTAATTTAATTATGAATGGTGTATATCATTGACTAAGGGTTATGACTTCTCCAAATAGGGGGAGATTGTTGGGTAGATTGGTCTAAATGTACCTGATTTGAAGAAGCCTCACCCAACTCAATGATATACATCAAAATGTATTTGATGTATTTTGAGTTACCTTGTGCAGGTTAAGTATTTGAAGGAAATGATGAAAAAGTTTCTAAGTCCATGTGTCGACACCCAGAGGGAAAGTGTCGACACTTTAGAAGACTTGTGTCGACACCCAGGCAAGCAGTGTCGACACTTGGAGTCATTGTGTCGACACCAGGGATGCTGAGTCGACACCAGACAGAAAGTGTCGACACAAGGAGCTGTGTCGACACTCAGTGAAGAAAAGACTGTGAAGATGTGTCGACACTTAATAGTTGTGTCGACACCCAGTGAAGCTGTGTCTACATCAAAAAGTGTCGACAATTGGAGGCTGTGTCGACACTCAGCAAAAGTCTGCAGAGACTAAGTACAAGTGTCGACACCCAGAACAATGTGTCGACACTCAACAGAAATGTCGACACTCAACAGAAATTTCAACACTTGAAGTAAGTGTCGACACCCAGAACAATGTGTCGACACTTAGCAGAAGAGTCAACACTTAAAGTAAGTGTCGACATCCAGAACAATGTGTCGACACTTAGCTGAAGACTCAACACTTGAAGAAAGTGTCGACACAAGGAGCTGTGTCGACACTTAGCAAAGAATAGCAAAGTTCAATAAATTATTCTAAGTACAAGTGTCGACACTATGGGAATGTGTCGACACTCAGCTGAAGTCTCAACAAGAAGAAGAATGTGTCGACACAAGGAGCTGTGTCGACACTCAACAAGTATCAACATGAAGATGTGTCGACACCAAGAAGCAGTGTCGACACTTGACAGATACAACACATGAAGATGTGTCGACACAAAGGTGTTGTGTCGACACTTAGAAGAATTCAGCAAGATACTGAAGTACAAGTACTTGTGTCGACACTCAATCTCAGTGTCGACACATGAAGAAGAAGTAGTGTCGAGATAAAGAATCAACAACACAAGGAGTTGTGTCGACACCTTGTAGACTAGTGTCGACACTTAGACAACATGTGTCGACACTTGGTCTATAAGTGTCGACACTCAAAGACAGAAAGTCTCGACACTTAAAGACAGTTACAGAATTTTCAAGAACTGACTGGATGACTTGACAGCTGCCGTTCTAGCCGGTCTACAGCACTTGTCACAGTTGTCAGAAAGCAGTTATGAACCGGACCTGCCGGTTATCATGAAGAAGGTCTATAAATAGGCCTATACTGTCTACAGAAGAGATTGATCAACAAGTTGTTGAAGAGATTGAACACAAGTCCAAGTTCAGATTTAAAAAGAAGATCTAGCTATCAAGTGCTGATCTAAGAAGTTGGAGAGAGAGAGCTTCATCCAAGAAATCAGCCATTGGAACTAGGCTAAGAAGAAGGGTTCAGATTTATTCTGGATCTTAAGAAGCAGAGATCAAGGATCAACTGCAGAAGGAGTCAGTCTTATTGAGTTCTACTTTCAAGAAGCTTTGAAGAAAGCTAAGTCAGATTGATTCCAGCTGAGTTCTTCCAAGAACTCATCAAGAAACTCACAACTCCCCTCTCTAGTCTTTGGGTTGCTGAGTTAACAATTGTATAATCATTTTTATCTTGTAGGATCCTTTGGATCTGAGTTTTGTAAGCCTGTAATTATAAAGGCTGAGTGTAGGGCTTTGGGAGCCTGAGTGTAGGAGATTGGAATCTCTGAGTGTAGGCCTTTTGTGGCTGAGTGTAGGCCTGGGTGGCTGAGTGTAGGCCTTTGTGGCTGAGTGTAGGCTTTGTGGAAAAGCTGAGTTGTAGGGCCTTGGTCCTGAGGTGTAGGAACCAGTTTGAGTTCTGAGATAGTGAAGGAGTTTGGCCGAATCTAGTACACTGCTAGATAGGCGAAGGGGGAAAGTGGATGTACCCAAAGCTTGGGGAACCACTATAAAACTCTGTGTCTGCTGTGTTTGTGATTTGCTGTGTATGCTGTGTGATTGTTGTGCAAAAGTAGATTAGATTTTGTGTTTATAACTGATTGCTGCCATTAAAGTTTAAAAAGATTTTGGTCACCTATTCACCCCCCCTCTAGGTGTTTAGGTACTATATCTTTCAGTCGAGCTGAGCTCGACGAAATGTCGTGCAGAATTCCTCGAGCGCAGAATTCTCCGTTGGCGAATTTTCGGGCCGCGGCATTTCGAAATGACTCATTTTATGTGATGTTTGGCGGTCCAATGTCAGGCTGACACGTGGCTAGGCAGTTACCCTAATTTCTCAATATAAAAAGGGACATCAGGAAAACCCTAGCCTTCTTTTCTTTTTATAACCTTGCCGGGTAGCCGTCTCTGCCAAGCCGACAGAAAAGTGAAGCCGCCAGATTCTAGAAGAAATCCTCTCTTCCTCTTCTTTCTCGTGAAGAACAAACACCAACCAAGCAGAAGAAGTTGCTGCCAAGAAGGGTGACAAGATCCATGGCTAGAAACGGTGGAAACATCGAAAATGAGGTAAGCTTCCAACCCTCTCCCTTGGTGCAAGATCTCTAGTTATTCCTAGGAGAGATATCGACTCAAAAGGGTCTAGATTTGTGAGAAGAATGTTTCTAAGAAGTGGCCATGCTAGGACTCGTGTCCTATGAATTTGAGTCTTCAGACTTTCCTCACATCAAATGAAGTTTGTGGACTGGTTTCATGAATATAAGTGGCCATATGAGGGTGAATAAGGGAGGAGAAATTCTGGATGTTATTTGGAAAGTTTGTGTTGGAACACCCTATTACTAATTTGGGTCAGGATCACTATGTCTCTAGGAAACCTGTTTTTGACCTCCTGTATAGATCTAAAGGTCAATTAGAATTGAGTCTAAGGGTTAGAAGTCTAGGTTTGGAAGCTGACCTCAAGACCCAGGATTTTCAGTTTGAGACTAAGTCATATCGTCGAGCTCAGCACGACGATTCGTCGAGCTCCAATCGACGATCGTCTAGCTCAACTTCGACAGATCGTCGAACTCCATTCGACGATCGCCGAGCTCAACTTCAACAAATTGTCGAACTCCATTCGACGATCTGCGAGCTCAGTTCGACGATCTTGACTCAATATTGGATCTCTATCTCTGAGCTAAGTTCGACGATCTTTGAGCTCAGATCGACAATTTTTGTTGCTGTATAAGTCCAAATCGCTGAGCTCAGTTCGACGATAGCAGAGCTCAGTTCGACGATTTTCTGATGAGTTAAAGGATTTTTCAAGATTCAAATTCAAAACAGTTAAGGAGTTATTCAGCAATTAATTCAGAAGATTTTCTAGCCGTTTTCATTCATTTCTGGACCAAGTTTCAAGGGATTATCAAGGAATGTTTCTTTGGACTTTCCTCCAGAAGACAATTGCAATTAAGGATGCAATTAATGTCAGGCAACAGCTATTCTTGACAGAGGATGTTTTTCTATTCAGTACCAGAGAATAAAACACAAGATTTTTGAATCTCTCTATCACTCAGAACACAGACAAGAAGAACAAGAACAAAATATTCACTGTCTCAAAGAATTCTCTCAAGAACACACATCCAAGGAGATCAACCATCTGAAATCTTCTGATCTCTTGTGATTCAAGTGTTCAAGGCCAACATCTTTCAAAGACTCCAGACACCTACCATTTCAGCTGTTGCTGAAATCATCATTTGCTGGAGATCAACTTCTGAAGGCCTATCACCCTACAGCAAAGCTTCATTTCCTGAACATCTCAAGGAGTCAGGGGGAGCTTTGACACCATCAAATCCACATAGTCTTCTCAGCTGCTTTGAGTTTGAGAAGACTTCCATAAATCTCTCATCCCCATCTCTGTAAAGAGTTTCTCAAACTCCCTTCAAACGTTTGTGCTTGGTTTTTGAGCACCTTGTCAAAAGCTCATTGGTGGCAAGACACCTGATCAAAAAATCTGATTTGGTTTTTGAGCACCTTATCAAAAGCTCATTGGTGCCCAGGACACCTGATCAACTCATCCTGCAGTAGATTCCTACCTAGGGTGGTAGAAGAGTGGATGTACCCAAGTCTAGGGGAACCACTATAGCTCCTTATGTCTTCTAGCTTCCTTATCTTTATCTTTTGTTTCTGGCTATGATTGTTTTGTGATTAGTTTAGATCTGTGATTAATTCCTGTTGTAGGTTATTCTGTGATTAGAATTAATAGTTTCTTCCCTGTTCACTCAGATTACAACAATTGTTGTAAAACGTTTTCAAGCACCATATACTCTATTCACCCCCCCCCCCCCCTCTAGAGTATATCAGATCTAGCTGCACTTTCAATGGGTATCAGAGCGAGATTGGTTAAACATACCAAACCTCGGTGGTTGCACATGCTAACACCTGAACCCAAAGATTCCTAGTTAGATCTGTTTTCTTTTGAGTTTATTATTACATTTTGTTTTCACAAATCATGGCCCAAAACAAAGATTATGCTAGCACCAGACCTCCAGTGTGCAATCTATCCAAGTTTGCACTTTGGAAAGCAAGGATTAGATTATACATGAATTCTATTGACGAGGATATTTTTAATTCTATTTTGACAGTTTGTCCAAGACCTCCAGAGAACTCAAGTACAAATGTTGTTCCACCTCCATTAGGAACATATGCTGACATCAAGAAATGGAAGGTAGCTGATGCCAAGGCTATGAGCATCTTAGCCCAGACCATGTCTTATGACATCTTTCAAAAGGTGGCTGAATGTAATTCAGCAAAGGAAATCTGGGATAAACTCTCAGAAATAGTCTCAGGCTCAGCTGATGAGAGAAAGGACAGGAGATCCCACCTCATATCTCAATATGAGAATTTCAAGAAGGGAGAAGCTGAATTAGTTGGAGACATGTACAATAGACTTAGTCTGATAGTCAGTGAACTCAGGACTTTGGATAAAGAGATCTCACTAACTGAACTTATTGACAAAATCCTAATGTGCTTCCCAAGCACTTGTGATTCAAGAATCTGGCCAATCAAGGATGCCAGAAGTTTGAATGAGATCACTACAGAAGCTCTATTGGGTAAGCTCAAATCTTATGAGCTATTAATCAAAAATAGAGAAGAAGAATAGAAGGCTGTCTCACCAGCCACAAGAAAAGAGAAGATAATAGCCTTCAAGGCAACTGAAGATCAGCCTGAAGACAAAGTCACAGGCAATGATGAACTGCTCAGTCTGTTGGCCAAAATATTCTACAAGATGGCCAGAAAGAACTTCAGAAAGAGATCATACAAGGAGCATGATAAGACAAGGTATGATAAGTCTAACAATAAAGAAATTGTTTGCTTTGGTTGCAGGAAACCAGGGCACGTTGTGTAACATCCCATGTTACTTCTGGACCCCTCAACTTAGATTGGGTTAGGCATGGGGTGAGACCTAAGGAGATTAACTAGGATTGACCCTAGGTAGTGGGAGGTAGCCATGTGGAGCCCACTATAGGACCAAGTCAAACTAGGTCAAACTAGCCTAATTAGGGACCCTAGCCCCACCATGACCCCACCACAGTGCCCTAACCCTAAAGACAATCTAAGTAAACCCTAGGGTATGTCACTCGGTCAACATTTTGACCCCAGTTGACCAAGGTCAACCTTGCGCTTAATTTGGTCAAACCCACACCCATAGGCCTAATTTACCTAAGTGGGGCACCCCCTTGACCCAAACTAAGTTGGGTGGTGCCACTAGACCCATTTCCACCAAGTGGGGTCAGTCCACCCACCATGGTTGACCAGTCAACCCTAAAAGTCAATTTGGTCAACAATTTGACCTAAGGAATGAAATGAAGGCAAGTCATTTCCCCTTGGACCAAGCCCACCAAAATTGGCCCATAGTCAGCCCAAGTGAACAAGACCAGTCCTACCCCTCTAAATCACGAGAGAGAATACATGCAAGGGGGTAAAATTGGGATTTTTAGGAAGGGAGGAGAGAGAAAGGGGAATGAAGGAAATGGTGGCCACATGGCCACCCCATCAGCTGGTTTTGGCTGCCCAAAACCAAGTGGCCGACCTCCCCTCTTCATTTCCAGCAGAATACCAGAGCTGAGAGCCACATGGCAGCTGGGTGAAACCTCCAAAGCTCAAAACCGAGCTAACATTGGAGTTAACTCCACTTATAGCCCACCTCAGTCCAAACAAAGCTCACCATTAGCTTCAGAAGGCCGAGAGGAGTGGAATTCGACTGCTTAATCATGGAGAACGGTGGAGAATTGAGCTTTCGGGGTGGAGCTCGCCGGCGCACCACCACCACGGCAAACCGCCGCCTGACCCGCAGCCAAGCCCCGATTCAGGTGCGTTTCACCTCACCTCTTCCCGAACTAACTTTCTAGATCGATCTAGGGAGATATCGGGCTCAATCGAGCCCGATGCCATGTGAGGAAATGGTGAAAATCGAGCTTTTCTTTCTTGCTCGGGTTCGCCGGAGGAGCCAACTCCGGCGGCCCCACCGCGGGAAACGCTAGCCCCCACCTTAACGAAGGTGGTGGCGATATCCGCCGGCGGTGGTGGTGGCTCAGCTGGCCGGAAAAGGCCAGCCAACATCGTCCAGGAAGAATCAATCGTGGCCGTTAAACCATCGGGGACGATGACCAGATCCCGTCGGTTTTACTTTAAGATTCATGCAGAGGATTTAAATGTTTTAATTTAATATGTGATGAATAGTGTATGATTCTGTCACACCTTTTCAGTCTCTTTGCATGTTAAATTTAGGCCTCTTAGAGGCATTTCCAGAACTTAGCCCCTTAATGAAACATGTAGCCTAGGGTCTTACCTTTAAAATTCCACCCTACACATACATTTTGGTGTAGTGTACAGTCCTGTAGGACATTTCTCCTAGGACTGGTCCTAGACTAGGGCAGAAATTATATTGGATGCCCTGGTCTCAATATTAGTCACCATGGCCCCAAATTTTGGGCACATGCATGATTAGGACATACGTATCTCCTGCCAAAATTTGGGAATTTGTAGAGAATATTTTCCTATAGTATTTGCTAAAATATCAAAATATAAATAAATGACATACATGGAGTTCTACTCCTCCCCATGGCCCCACATTTTGGTGGTGGTTCAGTGGGGTCATCCTTGGTGTATGATAAAATTGTCAGCACCTTGGGTCCACTGCATGTTGGAGAATCCACTTGCATGTGCTAGCCTATGTTAAGCCTTGGTGTGCAAATAACAAAAATGCAAATTGGTGTATTTAGGCCAATGGTGACATGCAAGGGTCATGAAATTATTTATAGTGGTTCATTAGGGTAAATTTCATCCCTCAAATTAATAATGGAATTTTTGGAATCAAATTCTATTTATTGGAATTTATTTTAAATATAGCTATTTTGGAAATAAAATTGGAAAATAGGGTTTCTTCAAGTACAGATTCAAACAATTTTGCCAAGGCATAGATGAGATCACATTGGACTTAGGAAAAATATGATTTCTCTGTTTTGAAGAATTTTTGGAGTAGATACCCTAAATTCCCCATTTTACCCTTATCTTGTAAATTCTTGAAATGATGGATATATACTTCTGAAAAATTTGGAATTTATTCTATTGCCATAAAATGTTATTATTAGTCTTGCATAAATTTCGCAGAATTTAATGGATGCATTATTTGTGTTAAGTTAGTACAATGGCATTTTGGTAAATATCTTATAATGGAATCCTATAGGCCATCTTACAATAAATGTTGATGATTCTCTGCCAATAGTCATAAATTAGTGTCCTAAAAGCTTTGTAACTTTTCTGGAATTTTTGAGTACATAATGCCTATACATCATTTGGAAAATGGAATTTGTGTGGAATTGATATTAAATTGAAAATGATAATAAATAATTTAAGGAAAATCATGAAATTCTGTAGGCAGCAATATTTTGTCAATATACATCTAAGGAAAAATTCCCTAGGTCAGTGGATACTTAATCAAACTACTTCATGTGTAAAGTGACCTAACATTTAAATTAAAAGAATTAATTAAAGGACTATTTGACCAAGGAAAAATTACGAGAATCCTTAGGGTAGTTCCCTTAGTCCATAATACCTTAGGATAAATATTTAGAGGCAAGATGCCTTAAGGTTTGGAAGATCATATTTTTAGGATATTCATAGGTCATGGTCTGCATATAACACAAATAGGTCCTGCCTTAGGGGATTACCAGGGATTGATTATCGGCAGAAATAAGAGAGAGTGCAACATGAGTAACCCTGGTGGGTAGAGTTGTCTTAGTGAGGGATTAAAGTGCAAGTCTTAGCTAGCAACTGGAGTGGGGATCGGCGGAAGACCGTCGGTTTTCCCGGTAATACCTTAAGTCACTAGGGTTGTACTAAAGCAATAAGGAGAGCTGGGGAGATACATGGGTAGCCATCAACTAAAATAAATATCCTTGCGAAAGGGAACGCTGGGCGTAATCCCAACACAGTTCCTAGTGCCCCTTGAGAGCCCTTCACAGGAATACCGGGGCAGTCCTGGGATTAACCTTAAATCTCTAAGTATAATAAACTGTAGACAAGAGTAGTATAATAGGTTAGGACATTGTCGTACCTTCTCGCCCGTGTGGGGTTGGAGAGATTCATGATATATGCTCACCCGTTTGGGGTTTGAGGGAGTTGGTATAAAGGCACTAATGTGCGTTCTCACCCGGGTTTGGGTTTGAGGGATTCAGGACGGGTTTTGGTCCTGCGAGCGGAAGGCTCGGTATGAATTACTTGCATGTGCATAAAATATCGTGGCGGGGCATGCGGTACTGGCCGTTCGTCACACCGATGGCAGTACGGTGCACCAGGCAGTTGTGGGAGTTAGAGGGGCCAGTGGGTTGTTTTACACTGCGGTCTGGAGGACGACCCCCGATAACACACATCCGACCCAACAAGACTGACGGGTTTGTCAGCAAAGTACGTACGCGAGACTCTAGAGTGCACCTTGGACGTGTACAGAGGCATATGAGAGGGGTCTAAGGCTTGGTAGTGTGCATACCGGTCTAGAAGCGGAGACGCCCGCTCCGCTGCTGCCGTAGCCACAGCGGTGGTACCCGAGAGTGATGCTAGCTCTCAAAAAGTGGGAACTAAAGGTCTGTGATCACAGAGTCGTTGTGTGTGAGTTGCACTTGCCTGCGCATAAAAATTGCATCATATCATTCATTCATATTAGGTCATACGCTTCATAGATCCTTATCATATAAATTAGTATGGGCTCTTTTATATGATAAGTTAAATTTCCTGGAAACCCTAACTTATATATTTGTATGGGCATTTATATAAGTTAGGGTACGTTGTGATGATAGCTTAGTGGTATCTTAGCTTATTTACTTGTTCATACTGCTGTTTCTTTACTTTCCTTTACTGTACCGCTCTTACTTACTACTTGTACTGTACTTAGCATTGCTAGAGTAGAATTTCATTACTTAGTACCATTCTAGATAGAAATTGTCACCTGCTTCCATTTTGCTACCCCTTGTTGTCCTCCGCTTCGTCCTCCCGCTCGGTGCCTAGGAGCTGCGGGGCGAGGTGCGGAGGAAACGACTTAGTCTTTTTGACTAATGGTAGGTGACCAACTATTTTTAGGAGCCCGTGGAGATGGAGCACCAGCACGTCGAGGAGGCAGGACATGAGGAGCAGATACCGCTTCAGCAGGCTACTACCACTACTGTGCGTCCTCAGGTGGGACGAGTCTTGATGTTCTAGTGTAGCTTCCGCATTTATGATTTTGTGAGAGAGAGATTTGATGTACTGGGTGAAAGATATGGTACCTAAACACCTAGAGGGGGGGGGTGAATAGGTGACCTAAACCTTTTTAAAACTTTGTTTGCAGCAAAACAGTTATCTCACAGATTTCTACAGCTAACAGCAATAACTGAATATAAACAGTTAATTCACAGCACAGCACAGCACAAATTTATAGTGGTTCCCCAATCTTTGGGTACATCCACTTTCCCCCTTCGCCTATCTAGCAGTGTACTAGATTTGGCCAAACTTCTGCACTATCTCAGAACCCAACAAGGTTCCTACACCTCAGGCCCAAAGCCTTACACTCAGCCACAAAGGCCTACACTCAGCCACCCAGGCCTACACTCAGCCAATCAAGGCCTGCACTCAGAGTTCTTCAACTCCTACACTCAGGCAACCAAGCCCTACCCTCAGTCTTTATAATATAGGCTTACAATTCTCTCAGATCCAATGGATCCTACAAGTTAAAATTGAAATACAATAATTAACTCTACAACTCTGAAAATAAGAGAGGAGTTGAGAGTTTCTTGAAGAGTTCTTGGAAGAACTCAGCTAGATCCAAACTGACTTAGCTTCCTTCAAAGCTTCTTGAGTTAGAACTAAATTAGTCTGAATCCTCTGCAGTTGATCCTTGACCTCTGCTTCTTGAGATCCAGAAGATTCTGAATCCTTCTTCTCAGCCTTAGTTCCAAAGACTGAATTCTTGATTGGAGCTCTCTCTCTCCAACTTCTTAGATCTGCAGTTGGACTGCCAGATCTTCTTGTGTTGATCCTCTGTGTATCACTTTTCTGATTACTTGAATGATCTGAACAACCACTTTAATTATTCTCACTACTTGAAAGAACAACTTGTAATTCTTACATCAACAATCACAACTTCTGTAAACTGTGAGTGCCTATTTATAGGCTTCCTTCATGGTAACCTGCTGGTCCGGTTCATAACAGACTTCTGACTTCTCTGACAGTTGCTGTAGACCGGCTGGATCGGCAGCTATCATGTCAACCAGTCACTTCTTGAAATTCTCTAACTGTCAGATAGTGTCGAGACTTTCTGTTCTTAAGTGTCGACACTTATAGACTAAGTGTCGACACATGCTGTGTAAGTGTCGACACAAGTCTACAAGGTGTCGACACAACTCCTTGTATGTCTCGACACAGATTCTTCTTCAAGTGTCGACACTGGTCTATAAGTGTCGACACAAGTACTTGATCTTCTGTAACTTGTTGAATTCTTCTAAGTGTCGACACATCTCCTTTGTGTCGACACATCCTCATGTGTTGAAACTGTCAAGTGTCGACACTGCTTCTTGGTGTCGACACAAGTCTTCAATTTTATTTCTTCAGCTGAGTGTCGACACATTCCCTTAGTGTCGACACTTGTACTTAGAATATTTTGTAAACTTTTCTGTTCTTTGCTAAGTGTAGACTCTTCAACTAAGTGTCGACACATCGTGCTGGGTGTCGACACTTTCTTCAAGTGTTGACTCTTCTGCATAGTGTCGACACATTGTGTTGAGTGTCGACACTTACTTCAATTACTGATTCTTCTGTTTGTGTGTCGACACATTGTGCTGAGTGTCGACACATTCTTCATATGTTGACTCTGCTGATTGAGTGTCGACACATTGTGTTGAGTGTCGACACTTGTCCTTAGTCTCTGCAGAATTTTGCTGAGTGTCGACACAACTCCAAGTGTCGACACTTTCTGATGTAGACTCAGCTCTTCTGGGTGTCGACACTTCTGCTAAGTGTCGACACAGCTTTTCTGCATACTTCTTCACTGAGTGTCGACACAGCTCCAAGTGTCGACACTTTCTGTCTGATGTCGACTCTTCTTCCCAGGTGTCGACACAATTATTCCAAGTGTCGACACTGCTTGTCTGGGTGTCGACACAAGCTTTCTCAAGTGTCGACACTTTCCCTCTGGGTGTCGACACATGAACTTAGAAACTTTTAGCTTCAGTCCAGTGAATACCTAACCTGCACAAGTAACTCAAACAAACATCAAATACATTATGATGTATATCATTGAGTTAGGTGAGGCTTCTTCAAATCAGGTACATTTGACCAATGTACCCAACAATCTCCCCATATTTGGAGAAGTCATAACCCTTAGTCAATGATATACACCACTCATAATTAAAAAATTAGAGAATGATGTAAAGCATGTATATGTTAACAGGGTAAACTTAAACATGTAATAAAGCACACATGTATACTCATTCAGCATTACATAACAAACAAGAATTAGACACATTCTACTGAACAATCATGAAATATATTTATCAAAAACTGTTCAAACATTGTGTTTAATACATTGTCAATGATTTACAAAAATGTTTAGATGTAACAGATTACAACATTCTTCAGTCTAATCTTAGTCTAATTCTGATCAGGTTCTTTTATAACTATGCCTTTCCCAGCTTGTACTTTGGCCTTTACAGCAGCAGCAGCAGGCTCAGTATCAGCAGTCTTCTTGCCTTTGGAGTCCTTCTTCTTTTGTTCTTCAGCCTTGATTTTCTGCCTTTCAAAGTAATGATAGGGCTTAGGAAAGTACTTGCTAGGCTCCACAGCTGTAGGAGGTAGCTTTCCTAACTTAGCCTTCCTTCTATACTGGACAATGGCTTCCTGCCTAATCTCATGCTTTCTCCATTCTGCTTCTAAGAACCATTTGTTCCTCTCATGTGCATTGTCCTTGGCTGCTTTCCAGGCTGTGAGAATGATGTTCCTAGAAGTAGGGCTCCACTGTTCAAAATCAGGTTTTTGCTCAGCTAGTTCCCTGAACTTCTTCTTTGACAGCCTTGTCTCTTCTTCTTTGTCCATAGCCTCTTGCATAGCTGCTGTAACTGGTTGAATAACCTTTTCCAGAACAACATTAGGCTTTCAAGTAGTTGGACTATACATTGTGCTTACTTCTGCATGAACCATGTCAAAATCTGGAGGTGGATAGATCACCTGAGCTACTTCCTGTTGCTCACCTCCAATATATGCACTTTGAATACCTGATTCAGCAACATTATCATCATCACACAGGGGAGGATAGCCCAGTGTAGCTCTGATGGAGTTAGAAATCCATTTGGCATGGTCAGAGCTAGCTTTGACTAACACCCTCTCCCCCTTTATGACTTCTTGTTCAACATGGTCTCTTACATCATCCTTTTGGAATCTGATCTGACTGTCCAAGTACCTGATGCCATCCGTAAAGTAAGGTCTAAGCTTGGTAAGTTGTTCAGAAATGACCTTTTGTGAATCTTTGATTGCAGTCTTGACAGCAGCAATTTCATCTTGAAAAGCTTTATCAAATTCAGCCTTGGCAGCAGCAGAGGAGGTTGAAGGTTCAGCAGATTTACTCTTCAGTTCAGTGACTATAGCATTATGTGAAGCTGTCAAATTATCATTCATCCTTAATTGATTTTCCAGCACATAGCCCTGCTTCAATGCTATATCAGCCACCTTTTCTTTTATCTGTTCTTGATGTTTAGCCAGGAACACCACTGCATTTCCACCCTTGTGGAAGCATTCATTCATTTCCTTTTTATTCAGGTTCATCTCAAACCTTATTGACTTGATGTCTTGAGCTAAGTCAAATTGTAAAGACTTGTGGCCTTCATCAATATACTTCTCTATGGCCCTCCTGTGCTCATCCAGCTTAACTTGCATTGCTACCATTAATCCACTGTAATCAGTTGATGGAGCTTGTTGGACTAGGGAGTGTTGAGCAACAGTTTGTAGAGCCTTCTTGTAGCTCTGACTCCTTCTTTTGAATACAAAGAATTGCTTCTTCTTAGCTTGTTCAGCCTCATCTTCTTCAGACTCTGAAGTACTAGCTATATTCACCCTATCCTTAGGGCTTGATGGTTTTTCAGCCTGCACATCTAGTGCCTTCTCAGTGTCTAGCCTCAAAGGCTCATCCTGAACTTCCAAGTTCTCCCCCTCAACAGCAGCACCCTTCTCTTCAGCAGCAGCATTCTTGTCCATGTCAAAATCCTCTTGATCTAAATTAAGAAATAGATCTTCCATTGTATATTCAGGAGGTGACTGTGCAGGAGATGTACTGTGTTCATCAACTACTTTATCAGGAACTTTTTGCACAACAGATGTGTCTTGGAGAACAACATCTGGTTCTTGATTTGCTTGCTGAGTTTGCTGATGGACATCAGACAAATCAGAATCTATTATAGAAAAATCTAAAGTATTGAGGTCAGAAAGTACCTCTTGGATAATGAGTGTAGCTTGCTCACTCTCCAGTGTAGAGGGTTGTTCTACAGCTGGAGGCTCCCCCTGGCTTGGATCCTTTTGCATGGGGCTAGCTGTAGGCAGCTCCCCCTGGATTTCAGCTGTCTCTTGAGGAGCAGGAGACTTCTCTGCAGCCACTTCCTCATGACTATCAGGAGTGAAAACAACTAGTTCTTAACTACCTGAACTGCTGGAGGACTCCTGTGTCACAGGAGCTATCTTCCTCTTCTTCTTTGGAGGGGAATCTTTCTTAGAAACTTGCTTTTCTGGGGTAGGAACTTCCTTAGACAGCACTCTTTCCCATCTTGAAAATATCCTCATATTCATCCTTCTCATGTGATTGATTTTAGTACCAGCAGCATTGCTCATTACCTCTGGTATTATACCAGCCAGGTAGAGACTTAGTATTCTGCCCAGATTGGGCTTCTTCAGACTCTCCTTAACTTTCTCATAGACAACCATTGACCAGTCTGTTTTGAGGTTGAAGATGATTCTGGTCATAACACTGAACATGGAGGCTGACACCCTGTCATGCCCTCCAGTCTTACTGAGTATTACTTTACCCACAATTTCTGACAGGAATTTTCCTTGGGTATTCATTCCTCTCCTGTTGAATACAGATCCTATCTTTAGCTTAGGATCTAGGCCACACCAGGTAAGTGCTTCCCTGGTCTTAGATGTAGTCACTTCCTCTTCTTCTTGAATTTTAGGTAGCTGAAGTACCTTTCTCAGAGATTTGGGTGAAATCTTGACCCTGGTGCCATGCACTCTTGATTTGATTTTGTAACCTGAGTCATCTACAGAAGCTCCAGCAAGGAATTCGAGTACTTCCTTCTTCCATATTTTAGTTGGTTCTGAAACCAGATACTCCAATCCAGAATCGGTGACTAGGGTTATCACCGATTTGATTTCTTGATCGCCATCATCGAATGCGCCACGAACCAGTTCATAGCCTTCATTGACATTTTCCTCGAGCTTGGGAGCCATTAGGGTTTGTAGAATTAGTCTTTAGAGAAGAGAAATGTCGACACAGTAGTTTGGTCTCGAAACTCTGAAAGCGTGTCGACAAACAAAAACAGAACCCTATTTATACCTTTCTTGTTTGAAGACGAATAGGCGGGATGGATTACTAAAGATGTGTCGACACTGTCAATAAGTGTCGACACAGACTTATAATGTCTCGACACTCATGTGTCGACACAAGTTTAGTCAACAGATTTTATGTGTCGACACTTGGTTAAGTGTCGACACCCCACTACTCGACATGTAGTCGAGACTTTACTTAGAAAATTCTGAGTAAAACTTAAGTGTCGACACCTCATTGAATGTGTCGACACATACTCGACATGTGTCGACACTTACATTCTGAAGTGTCGACACCAACTTCCTAGATGTGTCGACACCATTTTCCTGAAGTGTCGACACTTACTATTCTGTGTCGACATAGACTTGTCTATGTGTCGACACCTTTTTACTTAGCCAATTTTTAGTTCTGTAAACTTAGTCTAAGTTTATCATACCTAGTTCAATTTTGAACCTATTGAACTTAGCTTCTTCTAAGGGCTTAGTAAACATATCAGCTATCTGATTATCAGTTTTAACATATTCAAGTGCAATATCATTTCTTTCTACATGCTCCCTAAGAAAGTGATATTTAATCTCAATATGTTTAGTTCTACTATGTGATACAGGATTATTAGCTATTGAAATAGCACTTGTAGAATCACAGAAAAGTGGAGTTTTACTTACCTGAAATCCATACTCTTCTAGCTGATGTTGAATCCACAGAAGTTGAGCACAGCAACTTCCTGCAGCTACATATTCTGACTCAGCTGTGGAGATAGCCACACTAGTCTGCTTTTTGCTGCTCCATGAAATGAGTCTTCCACCTAGGAATTGACAGGATCCAGTGGTGCTCTTTCTATCTTCTTTGCATCCTGCAAAGTCTGTATCTGAATAGCCTGTTAGATCAAAATCTCCATTCCTAGGGTACCAGAGGCCTAGATAAGGTGTGCCCTTTAGATATCTCAAGATTCTCTTGACTGCAGTCAAGTGAGACTCTTTAGGGCTGGCTTGATACCTGACACAAACACATGTAGCATACATAATGTCAGGCCTACTTGCAGTCAAGTATAGTAGGGAGCCAACTATCCCTCTATACAAGGTTTCATCTACAGGTTTCCCTGCATCATCCTTGCTCAGAGACATACTTGACCCCATAGGAGTCTTCATGGTACTGGATGAATCCATACCATACTTCCTTATGAGTTCTAGGGTGAACTTGGACTGACATATGGATAGACCACTTTCAGTCTGTTTAACTTGGAGACCCAAGAAAAACTTTAGTTCTCCCATACTACTCATCTCAAATTGACTTTGCATAAGCTTTGCAAACTTTTTGCAAAGGCTACTTTCAGTAGACCCAAATATAATGTCATCTACATATATTTGGACAAGTATGACTTTGCCTCTAGATTCCCTAAGGAATAGAGTCTTATCTATTTTCCCCCTTGAGAACTTGTTCTCAATGAGGAAACTAGATAGGGTTTCATACCAAGCTCTAGGTGCTTGTTTTAACCCATATAATGCTTTCCTAAGTCTATAGATATAATGAGGTAGAGTTGGATCAACAAAACCTGCAGGCTGCTCCACATAGACTTCTTCTTTCAAATTACCATTTAGGAATGCTGACTTCACATCCATTTGGTATACCTTGAATCCTTGATAGGTTGCATCGGCCAAGAACATCCTTATGGCTTCCAGTCTGGCTACTGGAGAAAAGGTTTGATCAAAATCAATACCTTCTTCTTGCCTATATCCTTTTGCAACCAGTCTTGCTTTATTCTTAATGATGACTCCTTGTTCATCTAACTTATTCCTATAGATCCACTTTGTTCCTATCATATTGTGATCTTTAGGTTTAGGAACCAAGTCCCAAACCTTGCACCTTTTGAACTGATTAAGTTCTTCCTGCATTGCTTCAGTCCACTGTGGATCTTGTATAGCTTCTTCAAATTTCTTTGGTTCTATTTGAGACAAAAAACTTGAATATACTACAGCATTCTGATTTCTGCTCCTTGTCTGAACACCTTGTCTTGGATCTCCAATTATCAGCTCTACTGGATGATATCTTAGATGCCTGTTGGCTGGAGGCATCCTTACTTCTGGTTGAACTTCTTCAGCATCTTCATCAAACTGAGTTCCTTGTACTTCTTCAGCTCCTTGTACATGTAGTTCTCCCCCTGGACATAAGCCATCTCCTTCTACTTGCTGTCATGCAGCAGGTACATCTTCTATGGTTAGCTTGTCCATCTTCTTAGTAAGACCTGTGGGGCTGCATACATTGCTAGACAACTCATTGTTAATTAGTTGTGACTCATCAAAAACTACATGCACAGACTCCTCTACAACTTGTGTAGTCAAGTTGTAGACTCTATAAGCCTTACTATTATTGCTGTACCCAACAAACACTCCCTCTTGGGACTTGGCAGCAAACTTAGTTAGGTAAGACTTTCCATTGTTAAGTATGAAGCATTTGCAACCAAAAATCCTGAAATAGGATAGATTTGGTTTCCTGCCTTTCACAACTTCATAGGGGGTCTTGTTTAACCTTTTAGTGATGGTAGCCCTATTTATCACATGGCATGCAGTGTTAACTGCTTCAGCCCAGAAATACTCTAGCAGTGATGAATCACTTAATAGGGTTCTACCAGCCTCTATCAAGGTCCTATTTTTCCTTTCAGCAATGCCATTTTGCTGAGGTGTTCTAGGTGAAGAGAATTCTTGAAATATCCCATAGTCTTCACACAGCTTTGTCATGCTTTCAGACTGAAACTCAGTACCATGGTCACTTCTAATTTTGACCACTGTACAGTTCAATTCATTCTGAATTTGCTTAACAAAGCTATGGAAGACACTAGGTGTTTCAGATTTCTGCTTTAAGAAGAACACCCAGGAAAACCTTGAGTAGTCATCAACAACTACAAAGTTATAGACCTTCCTACCTAAGCTGTGAACTGGCATTGGACCAAATAGATCCATATGCAAGAGGTATAAACACCTCACAACATCTTTGTTGTCTAAGCTGTTAAAATTCAACAAACCGCAGACGCCCCCTTGGATACCCTGCTGAAAATACAACAAACCGAAGGAGAATACGCCCACTTATATGTTGAAAGTTTTCCCGGATCGTGGAGTTAACAGTGGTTATCTCAACAAAGCAGTAACAACCAGCAACACATGCAGCACAAGCTTCTTTATTGATCAAGAGCAAACTTCTTTACAAGACGAGACATACATGGCGAGACATGCTTCACCAAAACCCAACACCGGGAGAGCAGAGACAGTTACAAAGACAAGAACAAAAAACAAGCCGCGCGGACTCAAACAATCAAGCCGCCGACCTACTGTTGTGGAGTCCGCTCAGTCCGCCAGGTCGCCAGACCGCAACCCAAGCCGCGCGGACTCACCCTTACTCCAATGCTTAGCTCTTCACCGCCGGTCTGCACGCCGCCAGACCGCACAAGCTGCGCCGCCGAATGGAACAGTCCGCCAGAACCGGCGACTTCCTGAACCCCGAACCAAGTCGCCAAAGAGAAGACCGCCTGGCCGCTATCCGCGACCTGCTGTTTACCGCCTGTTGCTTAACCGCAGAGTCCGCACTGTCCCTGACCGCAATCAGAGCCAAGTCCTGGCTTTCCAGCGTTATCCGCACAACCTGCACAGCACAACCGGGTCAACTCTCTATCCGCGCGGACACAAAGTCCAGGCCGCAGCAACTTACGCGAGCTCAGATACTGTTCACTTACTTCGGTCTAGGTTCTTCCTGTTTGTCCTGATGTGACATGGGTCCTATTTATAGGCACGACGATGAGTATGGTCACCGCCCTAGTCGATAGGATCACCGCCACATCCCGCGGCAAGAACTTATGTGTCCGCCAGCCCGCGGACACACATGCCAGTTCGCCGCCCTGTGCAGATAGCCAGTCCGCCCCAGCTTCTCCAAGGCCGGACTCCAATATCCAGTCCGCCTTGCCGCCAGAGACCAAGCCCGAACCACCACAGCCGGACTCCACAACAGCCGTATCCGCCATTCTGCGGACAAGGCATCAGCCCGCAAAACCCGAGCCCGCAACCGCGCCATCAAGGCACCTGCCGGACTCAGCGGATACCCGGCTATCGTCCGCATATCCCAAGTCCATTACCTCAACTCCAAGGCACCTCCGGACTTAGCGGACACGCCAATCCAGTCCGCTAACAGCAGACCCCAGTCCGCGTATACAGCGAACTCCAGTCCGCTTCCCTGAGTCCATAACCTCATCACAAGGCTCAACCGGACTCAGCGGACTCCGGCTCCAGTCCGCACGCTCCTGCACAAGCAAATCTCCAGTCTGCATTTCCCCAAGCTAGCAAACAAGGCAACTGCACTTCTACTACGCTTGGCGGACTGAGAAACCAGCCCGCGCTCCACTGCGCGATCTTCCCCGGACTGAGCCTCCTGGACTTGGTTCAATTCCCACCAAGTCCAGCCCACTGGCCGCAAGGGCCAGTCCGCACTTACAGGCGGACACTGTATCTAGCCCGCCATACCGGGCGACCTCCAGTTCCTGTCCGCGCTGACCGGCGGTCTCCACGGCTTCCACTTGCCGCTTCACTAGAGCAAGACCAAGGCATCTGCCAAACCGGTCTGCCGAGCTCCAGTTCTTCAGTCCGCTTCAAGCCGGACTCCGCGGATAACATTCCTATCCGCCCGGTTACTTCCTGGGAGTAGACCGCCTGCTGAGCATACACTGGCCTGTCAGACCGCCGCTGCTGTCCGCGCAGTCCGCGCGAACAGACCGCCCAGGCCGCCACAGAGCAAACCGCCTGCAACATCCCTGCCGACCTAGCAGTCCGCCAACCCAGTCCGCGTAGTCCGCGCGGATAGGTTTCCCAAGCCTTCCATTCACCCACTTTCACTTCACAGAATTCAACACTCCCCCTTGAAGTGAGAAGTGGTGAATAACTCCAGCAGCTCCCGTAACCTTGCACCTGGTCCTTCCGATAGCATCTACGAAGAGATGTCCAAGACATAGTCCTCGCCCCGCATATCATGGACCATGAGGGAGCCCTCCAGCATCTCCCAAAAGGAGCCATGCTTCCCTCTGCCTTCTTCAGCTTCAACCTCCACTCATGCATCACAGGAGTATCACCAACTTCCTTGGACCAAGAAGCCCAAGCCTCGTTGCCTCTGAGAGAAGTCACCTCATCAGACTTGGTGTCAACCACCTCCTTGATTCTAGTGGGGTCATCACAGCCAGAAGTCCCTTGCTCGACCTGAGGGCTAACAAGGAAACACGGGACCAAGTCCGCCGTGTTCCCTTCGCTAAATCGAGCTGGTGGCTTACTGATCCTCTTCGATCTCCGAAGAACCTGATCATGGCTAACCACCTCCGCTTCTTTTGAACCAGCTCCGTTCCCGGGCAAACCCGGAACAATGCTCCCTTTGTTCCCTGAACAAGACGCCTCCTTATTGGAACCAAGAGCACCTGGAGCAACGCTCCCCCTGCTACCTGAACCAGAAGACTCCCCTCTTGAACATGAACTGCCTGGAACATCGCTCCCCTTGCTTCCTGAACAGGAAGCCTCCGCCTTTGAGCCAGAAGGTCCTGGAGCATCGCTCCCCCTTCTTCCCGACTCTGACGCCTTTGCCCCGGAGCTAGAACAACCTGGAGCACCTAGTGACTCAGGCAACTCCACTTCCTTAGCAGCAGCCTCCTTCAGCCCACCATCTGACCTGCTTAACTCTAGCTCCACATAAGAGCTACCCCAATACGGCGTCAACTCATCAAAAACAATGTCTCTCGACACTATGAGTTTCTTCGTCGCAGGATCCATACACCTCCATCTTCTTCTCTGCTCATCATACCCTACAAAGACTAGCTTTGTTTTGAGTGCAGCCGGAGAGTGTATATAGCAGGTAGATCCAAACACCCGAAGGTGCTTCACTGAGGGCTTCACTCCGAACATTAGCTCATAAGGAGTCTTCACTATGATCGGGCTAAGAGGCATCCGGTTGATGACATGAGCAGCACAGGCCATTCCTTCCGCCCAAAGAGCCTTCGGAACGCCTTTACTCCGAAGCCAACACTTGCAGGTCTCCGTTAACCAACGGATCATCCGAGCTGCAACACTACCCTGTTGTGAAGTATGTCCACAAGAAAGCTCCATCCGGATCCCTTGCTTCCTGCAAAAGCGTGAGAACTCGGTTGAGGCAAACTCACCACCGAAACTTATCCTCAACACCTTGATCCTCCGGCCAAGCTGGCCTTCGACAAGCTTCTTGAACTCCACAAACAAGCGTACCATGTTGGACTTCGTCTTCATAAAGTATACCCAAGTATACCAGAATAGTCATCAACCAATATCAGCATGAACCTGCTGCCTCCAAGACTGGCCGTGACGGTCGGTCCCACCAGAGCACAATGGACAACCGCCAATGGTGCATTACTCCTGGATTGTGCTTTGTCGACCATGAAGCGATAGGCTCCACTTCCCTGACATCCCGCACACCCCCGACCATCGTCATAGGATGACAATCTAGGCAAGCCTCTTACGAGTCTTCTTTCCGCCATTGCTTTCAGCTTGTCCATCCCTACATGCCCCAGTCTTTCATGCTAGATAGCAGCACTATCCTTGGCATCCAGCCGATCAGATCCAGAACTAGTTGAAGTCCCAACTACGTTCTTCTCCTTCCTCCCTACCTGAGCAACGTTCGCCGAGAGCAAGACAACCTTGCACTCCTTCCGAAGATGACCTTGCTGCTTGCATTTATAGCACCGTGGTCCTTCCTTCCTCTTCCTATCACGCCTAGGAGAAACACTCCTTTCTTCCTGATATGAAGTAGAGGGACCATCATCCGCAGCAACCTCCTTCACCTTCTTCCTGAACAACCCATCAAGGGAAGTCCAAACCTCCGCAGCTGACCGACATCCACTGATGTGGTCCAAGAGCTCCGATGAGATCACCTGCTTGAGAATAGACTCCGCTTTCGCATTTGCCTCCTTCCAAGCTCTCATCGCCTCAGCATTGCCAGCAGTATCCTCTTGTCTTCCTGCTCCGCATACAACCTCCCAAAGGTCCTCGCCAAGAAGAAAGCTCTTCATACAGGACTTCCACCGTTCACAGTTCGCCTCTGTAAGAAGATCAATACCAAGACAACTTGCATCCTCCACTGCCATGGTTCTACCACTGGTTTCCTCTTCAGAAGAGCAACTACTTCCATTGAGCACTGCTTGACCACTCCAACAACCTGGCTCTGATACCATGTTAAAATTCAACAAACCGCAGACGCCCCCTTGGATACCCTGCTGAAAATACAACAAACCGAAGGAGAATACGCCCACTTATATGTTGAAAGTTTTCCCGGATCGTGGAGTTAACAGTGGTTATCTCAACAAAGCAGTAACAACCAGCAACACATGCAGCACAAGCTTCTTTTTTGATCAAGAGCAAACTTCTTTACAAGGCGAGACATACATGGCGAGACATGCTTCACCAAAACCCAACACCAGGAGAGCAGAGACAGTTACAAAGACAAGAACAAAAAACAAGCCGCGCGAACTCAAACAATCAAGCCGCCGACCTACTGCTGTGGAGTCCGCTCAGTCCGCCAGGTCGCCAGACCGCAACCCAAGCCGCGCGGACTCACCCTTACTCCAATGCTTAGCTCTTCACCGCCGGTCTGCACGCCGCCAGACCGCACAAGCTGCGTCGCCGAATGGAACAGTCCGCCAGAACTGGCGACTTCCTGAACCCCGAACCAAGTCGCCAAAGAGAAGACCGCCTGGCCGCTATCCGCGACCTGCTGTTTACCGCCTGTTGCTTAACCGCAGAGTCCGCACTGTCCCTGACCGCAATCAGAGCCAAGTCCTGGCTTTCCAGCGCTATCCGCACAACCTGCACAGCACAACCGGGTCAACTCTCTATCCGCGCGGACACAAAGTCCAGGCCGCAGCAACTTACGCGAGCTCAGATTGTAAGACCCCTCTTTTTTTTTTCCTTTAAAACCTCGGGGTCTTAGGCCCAGAACCGCCGCCTTGCGGTGACACCTTCGCACCCGGGAAGGTCGACACTACAAGACGCCGATCCTGCCGGCCAAATCGATCGCAGCTGACGCTAAAGTAGCAGTACAAGAGAAGACAAGTCCACAGCATAACACATATATATATATAAAAATCTCCACGAAGGGAGTGTCCATAGAATAGTAAAGTGTACAGAAATAAAAAGGGCTGAAGCCCGGTACATCAATATCCTCACTACAGATCTCTCATGCGGAAGCAAAACAAAACAACTACTAGAAGTCGGAACTCACGGTCCCAGCTGGCTGTACTCCTGAGCTAGACTGCCCTATCTCCAACTGCACCGGTCTCCTGGGCTGCTCCTCCATACTCGGCTCCACGATCCCCTAATATGATGTGGTTCGAAAACCATTAGTCTAAAAGACTAAGCCCTATCGTCCCCCACCCCTTCCCCATGCTCCTAGGCACCGAGCGGGGAGGAAGAAAGGAAAGGACGTGAAAGAGGAGAGAAATCAAAAACAGGTGACAGGGGGACCTAGCTAGCAATTTGTAATCAGGTTATAATGAGTAAAGTAAGAAAGGAATATAACCTTCACTTATGTGAATACACATAAGCCAAGGGATCTTCTACAAGGCTCCCATCGTATAAAATGTCCCATACCACTTTATACGTTGGGGTGTCGGTTATCACAAGCAGCATATAAATATTGAAATAACCTTAATTTATAAACTTGCCCACACAAGCTTATATATCAAGGGGTCGTTTTGCAGGGCCTAATGTATAAGCGTCCCATACCACTTATACTTTAGGTGTCAGGGTTAAATGAATCGATTATGCTATGACATGCAGGTGGGTATGATGGACATGCAAGTGCAACACACACACAACGACTCTGTGCACACAGACCTTTAGTTCCCACTTTTTGAGAGCTAGCATCACTCTCGGGTACCACCGCTGTGGCTACGGCAGCAGCGGAGCGGGCGTCTCCGCTTCTAGGCCGGTATGCACACTACCAAGCCTTAGACCCCTCTCATACGCCTCTGTACACGTCCAAGGTGCACTCTAGAGTCTTGCGTACGTACTTTGCTGACAACCCGTCAGTCTTGTTGGGTCGGATGTGCGTTATCGGGGGTCGTCCTCCAGACCGCAGTGTAAAACAAACCACTGGCCCCTCTAACTCTCACAACCGCCTGGTGCACCGTACTGCCATCGGTGTGACGAACAGCCAGTACCGCATGCCCCGCCACTAGATTTATGCACATGCAAGTTTATCGTATCAGAACCGAGCCAAAGCTCCCCGGACCATCCCGTCCGTCACAAGTATCAACCGAGCCAAAGCTCCCCGGACCATCCCATCCGTCTCTTATTCCAAATCTCATCCCTTTGAACACCGCGGGATGGCACCCCTTTGAACACCTCGGAACGACTTAACCATTTCCAATACTTGCCCAACTAGTGAGTGCAGTGTGAAACCCTATTTACTAAATTACTCTTTTGATTTGTTCTTTAAGTTTTACGTTAACCCAGGACTGCCTCCGGTATTCCCTGTGAAGGGCTCTCAAGGGGCACTAGGAACTGTGTTGGGATTACGCCCAGCGTTCCCTTTCGCAAGGTACTTATTAATATTATTGGTTGATTTCCTTTACCCATTACCTTCTCATATTGCGATAGGCTAATCCTAAGGTAGTTTAGACCTTTCACTCTCGCGGGCACGACAATCTTTCGTCGAACTCGCTTACCTTCTAACACACATCCACACGATTCCCACCACTCCTTAGAACTTTCTAGGTGACTCATCCACTTTTATTCAAACAATTCAACACGACTAACTCTACCCTATTCCAACTCTTATCCTAATATAACTTTTCCCCAAATTACTATTTGCAGACCAACCTATACTAAGTGATGTTCGTGATAGGATGTCCTTCAAATTTTCATCCGAATGACCTAGAATTATTACCGGAGTCCTATCATGACCTAAATAATTTATTTCCAGAATATTATATTTTTCTCAATTAATCTCCTATTTAAATAAATTCTTACAAATGCCAATTATTGCCAAGTTGATCATGAAGTATCTTAAATTATGATCCCACTGACCCAAGGAATTTTTCATAAGTTGTAGAATGGTAAAATAATACAGTCAGCCAAGTTTTATAATTTTCTCTTCAATTTTTCTATTTATCTCCTAAATAATTCAAAATTCACCTATTGGATATTTTTCAAAGGAGGTATGAGGAATTCATTTCCAAAAATTCTAAGAAATTTCCAGCAAGCTCATAATATTAAAAGAGTGCCACAAACAGAATTTCACTAGTTTTCAAGTAACAATGGCTATTAACTTTTATTTCTAAATAATTTACCAAAATGCCATTATGAAGATCTAAACATTTGTGGTTCATCCAAAAATGCTGAGAAACTTAATCAAGGCTATTTATACTCAGATATGTCATCAATAATTTTTTCATAATTTTCTACTGAATATTTGCAATAATTCTAAATTAAATGAAATAAGGGCAAAAATGTAATTTCCACATTCCTCTTATCAATATTCCTCAAACAGAGACATAAAATTTTTTAGGAGTTAAACATGTCATGATATTATTCTTGACAAAATTTGGGGAAATAACTAAGTGACAAACCTAATTTCAACATTTATTCTTCAAAAGTCCTATTAATTCAATAATTCCAAATAATGGGATTTTTGATTCCAAAATCCCATTATTTCAATGAGGGGTAAAACTCATCCTAATAGGCCACTGAAATTAATTACATGAATTTAGCATGATCCAAATGGGCCTAATACTCAAAATTTCAAAAATTACTATTGGCACACCAAGCCTAAGCATGTTCATCATTTGCATGTGGGATTACCCACCATACATTGGTCCAAACTTGATGAAATTTAAAACATATATTTATAATGTCCTGAAGGACAAGCCACCAAAATTTGGGGCATTTTAGAGTTGAATTAACCCAAGAATCACCTAAACAAACCTAGGGGTAATTTGGTAATTTCACCATAATTTTAATTACAATAAATCCCAATTTTTGGGCAGGGCCTAAATATGCCCTAAACCAGTTATTTACCAAAATCTCAAGTCATATGGGCCTCTGGATGGGCTTGGGCATCACTTTCAAATTTCTGCATTTTGCTATTTGCAGCCCAAGGCCATTTAATTTTTTGATCTTGCATGTGAGATATCTCAATATGCAGAGGGTTAAATTGTCTAATATTTCTACCATAGGTCTAATATACTACTAAGGGCAGGCCACCAAAATTTGGGGCATTTTGGAGTTGATATGCTCTAAATATCAACAAATTTAATTTATCATATTTGGGCTAAAAATATATACTTATTTTCCCCCAAAAATTCCCATTTTTGGGTAGGGCCTAGCTATACCTAATTTGGCCACATGCCCAAAATTTCAGCCCATTTGGACTTAGGTTTTGGGAAGGGCACCCATTTTAATTTCTGCCCTACTCTAGGACCAGTCCCTAGGAAAATGGCTCTATAGGGCAGTAGCCTTAACCAAAAATTATGTGTAATATATCAAATTAAAGGTGACTCCAAGACCTACAAATTTCATGTTGAGAACTTGTTATGAAAATGGCTGTACGGGCCCTAAATATGACATGCAAAATTCGGATATAAAAAGGACACAAAATACACTATTCACAAATTAAATAATCCAGAATTTCAAATGTTGCATGGCACTAATCCTAAAGCAAATCCGACGGCTGCTGTATTTCTTCCCCAAACCGCCTGCATGCCAGCCCGAGTTTCACGGGGCTTTTCCCGGCCGCCTCCGGCGGCGCCTCCACCGGCCAACTTCTCCTCTCCCCTCACGGTGGTGGGGGCGAGCTTTTCCGGCGTCTAGGGCGGCCGGAGGTGGCGGCGCCACCTCACCCGAGAGCTTCAAAACCGCCATTAATGGCTGAAAAATGAGTGTTGGGCTCGGGCTCATTCGACCCCGAACCATAACCTAGGTATTCCTAAGATCTAAGCATGAAGAAAGAGGTGAGGGAGGACCTTCCCGGCGGCCTTGCGACGTGAGGAGCGGCGGGGAACCATTGCGGCGGCGGCGGCGCTCCTCCCTTGGTTTTCACGGCCAAAGCTTGGTTTCTCTCTCTCTCTGCTGCTGCTCTCCTTGTTTTGAGAGTGGTGAAACTAAAAGGGGGAGAGGGAGAGAGTGAGAAGATGAAGTAAAAGGGGAGGGTGATAATTCCTATGTTCAAGGTGGAGGGTTTACTTTGTTATTGTCATCATGCATGCATGGGTGGGCCCCACTACATTCCAGCACCTCCTCATGACTTCCAAGGGTCGGCCATCCCATGTGGGGGCTGATGGCATGGGTCCAAGTGGCTCATTTCCCTTAAACACCCTTAAATACCCCTTTCTCTCTCCTAAATTATTCTTTAATTTTGAGATTCTCTCTCTCTCTCTCTCTCTCTCTCCTAGTCACTAAGTTGGCTGGTAAATCTCATATTGGCAGCCCACATGTTTATTTCATCCACCAAAATATGGTTAGCCCAAGTGAGTTGGGCTTGAGCTTGAGTTAGCCCATTTGGGCTAGCTTGACCCAAACCTAGGCTACGGTTGACTTAGGTCAATTTGATCTTTGAGGTTGGCCAAAATGGGTCCTTAGTGACTCATTGACCTCTCACTATGGTTATGAAGGTATGTGTGGGGTCCACTTGGCTAAGGGAACTTCAATTGGCCCTTGTGTAGGCCAGTTTGACCCAATGTAGGCTAGGTTGACCCATTTAGGGTTAGAGTTGACTTTGGTCAACTCAGCCTCTTGGGTGGACCCCAATGGGTCCTAGGTGACCCTTTGACCTCACTCTAGGGTTAGGTGGGCTTGGGTGCGGCCCACTTGGCTTGGGGATGGTCAATTGACCATAAGTAGGTTGGTTTGACCCATTTAGGGTTAGGGTTGACTTGGGTCAACTTAACCCTTTTGACTGCCATCCAAGGGTCCTTATTGATCTAATGGATCCTACCATGGTTTGTTGAGAACATGGTGGGGTCTTGAAGTCTTGGTGATGCCCCATGGTTATCTTAAACAAAGGTTCAGGAATTTACTATTTGCACACCATAGTGGTCTCAGCCACATTCTTAGGTTTCCTTGGTCTTCTTGGGCTTCCTAGGGTTTGGTCATGACCTAGTCATGGCCAATAACCACACTTAGGGGTCTAGTTGGAAATGGGATGTTACAAATCGCAATAAACAAAACAAAGATTTCGTCCCCGAAATCCAGGTTAGGCCTACGGGGATTTCTACCGAAGAAAAGAAACTTGTAACATCCCATAAGAAGTGGAAGATTACATTTCGACGCCATGGTTGCTAAGCGGGGTTCAAAGGGAAAAACCTAAATATACGACCAATTCGCCCAATTGGCAAAGTCAAGATCCCAATAAACAAAAGATTAGCCCCTACTCTTCCTAGGGCAGCCTTACTAGTTTAAAAAAAAAGGAAAGTAAAATGAACATGTTGAGAGGTTGTGAGGTATACCTGACTAAATAGCTCTGGATACCTTTCCTGCATCAGGTCCTGTGGCTCCCAAGTATGCTCCTCTCGTCCGTGGTTCCTCCACAAGACCTTGACTAGCGGGATCTTCTTGCGGCGCAAGACTCGTATCCCTTGGTCTTCGATCCGTATCAGCTCCAAATGTACATATCGATCCGAAGCTACCGGCCCATCAGTGGCCGTAATCTGCAATTCCGGGCGTAGTAGAGCCCTCTTGAGTGAAGACACGTGAAAGACGTCATGCAAGCCGGCCAGCTCCGGTGACAGCTCCAGTCGGTAAGCTAATGGACCGATCCGCTCCAGGATCTTGAACGACCCCATGTACCTCGGGCTAAGCTTCTTCCGCCGACCACGTACTCGTGAAACCCCATGCATCGGCTGGATCTTCAAGAACACCCGATCCCTTGCCTGAAATTCCACTAGACGATGTCGAGCGTCATAATACTTCGCCTGCCTGCTCTGCGCCTCCAGCATTCTATCCCGTATCAGTCATACCTGCACCTCAGTATCCTCGATAAAGTCCGTGCCCACAATCTTTGGACCCTCGTCTTGTATCCAAGACAATGGAGTCCTACATTTCCGCCCATACAACGCCTCATATGGAGCCATCTGTATAATAGACTGATGACTGTTATTGTACGAAAACTCCACTAGGGGCAACATCCTCTCCCAGGGCTCTCCACGGTCCACAATACACAGTCTCAGCAGGTCCTCCAGTGCCCGGTTTGTGCGCTCTGTTTGCCCATATGTCTGGGCTTGGAGGCTGCAACAAAATTGTCGCTGGAGCTTCGAAGGGTTTTCCGCCTATCCATGCCTCCAGGTTGCAATGGGATGATGCGAACAGCTCCAACCCATCAGGTAGCCGTATCCGTAACATCTGGGCGGTGATCCTCTCCACGCCTCCTAACACTTGGATAAAGGTCTCCGACACAAACGAGTGCGAAGCACCCGTGTCGAAGAGAGTGTGTGCGGGCTTGCCGCAAATGAAGACGATGCCTGAGATTGAATATTTGCTTAGAGTTCTATTTTCTGGTTTTACTGCTTAGTCTTTAATAATTCAAGTTCATGAAACTACTTTTCTAGGAAGAAAAGTAGTTAAGTAAAAAAAAGGAAAACTTTTGGTCGTAACTGTAATAACTTGCTCCGGGTTCCTGGGTTGAGCCAGGTCCAGTACATAAATCTGCTGTCCTTCCGGCCTGCGATCTCTAAACTGATATCTGTGTCCTTGGCCACGTCCTCGGCCTCCAAAATACTGAGTCAGTGGGGCAATCTGCGGTGCTGGTGGAGGCATCCCTCTCACGGGACAGTTTCTCTTGATGTGCCCCACCTGGTGGTAGTGGTAACATTCCGGCGGAGTGTAAGCCCCACCTCCCGGTCTCTGCACATCTCTCATCTGAATAGGCTGAGGGGCCATCGTCACCTGCCCCCTCGGCTCCTGCCTCACCTCCTGTCGAGGCTGATCCTCCACCTTCTGTACCTCTGGCGCACGACCTCGCCGCTGATCGTTTCGGGCTCCCCGGCTCTGATCCTCCGTTGGCCGTTTCCGGCCTCTGGTGTTGAGCCAATCTGCCTCTAACCTTTTTTTTTTGCCATCTCCAGAATACGAGTGATAGGCCCGTCCGAAACGAAAAGAAGTGCATCCCTCATGTCTTCCCGTAAACCTTTGTAGAACCTCTTGGTGTACGCTGCCTCATCTAGCCGGTAGGAGTCTGCAAAACGGGCCAGATGGTTGAATTCTCGATGGTATTCCACCACCATCCTGGAACCTTGCTTCAACTGCAAGAAGCGGTCCTCCAGCTCATCTCGGGCCGACTGCGGAACAAAGTGCTCCAACAGCATGAGCCTGAACTCCTCCCACGTAACCTCGGCAGCCTCCCTATCAGCAAAGGTAGTCTCCAGAACTGTCTTCCACCACCGCTTGGCATGGGACTCTAAGCAGGAAACAACCAGTGGCACCCTCTCCTCCTAAAGGCTCTGTATCCCTGTCAGCATCTCCTCCATGATGTCTAGCCATTCCTCTGTCCGAACTACCCCCTCTGTCCCCAAGTAGGACGGGGGAGAGAGTCCTCGAAAGATGCTGAGCCAGTTGGCTCCCGGAATAGGCTGCGGATCCGGGGCCTGTTGGTTCCTAAAGGCTTCCAGGATAGCCGTCAGAGTCTGTCCCATGTTAGACTGTAGGAATTGAGTGGGAACCGGCGGCGGTGTTGCAACTTCTGGAATCTGTGTAGGCAGTACTGGAGGTTGCGTCACAAAATTTATCGTCAGAAATTTTTCAACCTTAACTAAAATGGACAATTATATATGTGATCCCCACATGGGCATACCACTGCTTCCGCTGCTTAGTTTGTCCCCAAACTAAACTCGCGCGGGGGTGACCCAGGGGTTGTGGACTGTTGCTTTTGGAAGCGTGGTGGGCCCATAACCCACAGGTCCCAGGATCGAAACCTGGCTCTGATACCACTTGTAAGACCCCTCTTTTTTTTTTCCTTTAAAACCTCGGGGTCTTAGGCCCAGAACCGCCGCCTTGCGGTGACACCTTCGCACCCGGGAAGGTCGACACTACAAGACGCCGATCCTGCCGGCCAAATCGATCGCAGCTGACGCTAAAGTAGCAGTACAAGAGAAGACAAGTCCACAGCATAACACATATATATATATAAAAATCTCCACGAAGGGAGTGTCCATAGAATAGTAAAGTGTACAGAAATAAAAAGGGCTGAAGCCCGGTACATCAATATCCTCACTACAGATCTCTCATGCGGAAGCAAAACAAAACAACTACTAGAAGTCGGAACTCACGGTCCCAGCTGGCTGTACTCCTGAGCTAGACTGCCCTATCTCCAACTGCACCGGTCTCCTGGGCTGCTCCTCCATACTCGGCTCCACGATCCCCTAATATGATGTGGTTCGAAAACCATTAGTCTAAAAGACTAAGCCCTATCGTCCCCCACCCCTTCCCCCATGCTCCTAGGCACCGAGCGGGGAGGAAGAAAGGAAAGGACGTGAAAGAGGAGAGAAATCAAAAACAGGTGACAGGGGGACCTAGCTAGCAATTTATAATCAGGTTATAATGAGTAAAGTAAGAAAGGAATATAACCTTCACTTATGTGAATACACATAAGCCAAGGGATCTTCTACAAGGCTCCCATCGTATAAAATGTCCCATACCACTTTATACGTTGGGGTGTCGGTTATCACAAGCAGCATATAAATATTGAAATAACCTTAATTTATAAACTTGCCCACACAAGCTTATATATCAAGGGGTCGTTTTGCAGGGCCTAATGTATAAGCGTCCCATACCACTTATACTTTAGGTGTCAGGGTTAAATGAATCGATTATGCTATGACATGCAGGTGGGTATGATGGACATGCAAGTGCAACACACACACAACGACTCTGTGCACACAGACCTTTAGTTCCCACTTTTTGAGAGCTAGCATCACTCTCGGGTACCACCGCTGTGGCTACGGCAGCAGCGGAGCGGGCGTCTCCGCTTCTAGGCCGGTATGCACACTACCAAGCCTTAGACCCCTCTCATACGCCTCTGTACACGTCCAAGGTGCACTCTAGAGTCTTGCGTACGTACTTTGCTGACAACCCGTCAGTCTTGTTGGGTCGGATGTGCGTTATCGGGGGTCGTCCTCCAGACCGCAGTGTAAAACAAACCACTGGCCCCTCTAACTCTCACAACCGCCTGGTGCACCGTACTGCCATCGGTGTGACGAACAGCCAGTACCGCATGCCCCGCCACTAGATTTATGCACATGCAAGTTTATCGTATCAGAACCGAGCCAAAGCTCCCCGGACCATCCCGTCCGTCACAAGTATCAACCGAGCCAAAGCTCCCCGGACCATCCCATCCGTCTCTTATTCCAAATCTCATCCCTTTGAACACCGCGGGATGGCACCCCTTTGAACACCTCGGAACGACTTAACCATTTCCAATACTTGCCCAACTAGTGAGTGCAGTGTGAAACCCTATTTACTAAATTACTCTTTTGATTTGTTCTTTAAGTTTTACGTTAACCCAGGACTGCCTCCGGTATTCCCTGTGAAGGGCTCTCAAGGGGCACTAGGAACTGTGTTGGGATTACGCCCAGCGTTCCCTTTCGCAAGGTACTTATTAATATTATTGGTTGATTTCCTTTACCCATTACCTTCTCATATTGCGATAGGCTAATCCTAAGGTAGTTTAGACCTTTCACTCTCGCGGGCACGACGATCTTTCGTCGAACTCGCTTACCTTCTAACACACATCCACACGATTCCCACCACTCCTTAGAACTTTCTAGGTGACTCATCCACTTTTATTCAAACAATTCAACACGACTAACTCTACCCTATTCCAACTCTTATCCTAATATAATTTTCCCCAAATTACTATTTGCAGACCAACCTATACTAAGTGATGTTCGTGATAGGATGTCCTTCAAATTTTCATCCGAATGACCTAGAATTATTACCGGAGTCCTATCATGACCTAAATAATTTATTTCCAGAATATTATATTTTTCTCAATTAATCTCCTATTTAAATAAATTCTTACAAATGCCAATTATTGCCAAGTTGATCATGAAGTATCTTAAATTATGATCCCACTGACCCAAGGAATTTTTCATAAGTTGTAGAATGGTAAAATAATACAGTCAGCCAAGTTTTATAATTTTCTCTTCAATTTTTCTATTTATCTCCTAAATAATTCAAAATTCACCTATTGGATATTTTTCAAAGGAGGTATGAGGAATTCATTTCCAAAAATTCTAAGAAATTTCCAGCAAGCTCATAATATTAAAAGAGTGCCACAAACAGAATTTCACTAGTTTTCAAGTAACAATGGCTATTAACTTTTATTTCTAAATAATTTACCAAAATGCCATTATGAAGATCTAAACATTTGTGGTTCATCCAAAAATGCTGAGAAACTTAATCAAGGCTATTTATACTCAGATATGTCATCAATAATTTTTTCATAATTTTCTACTGAGTATTTGCAATAATTCTAAATTAAATGAAATAAGGGCAAAAATGTAATTTCCACATTCCTCTTATCAATATTCCTCAAACAGAGACATAAAATTTTTTAGGAGTTAAACATGTCATGATATTATTCTTGACAAAATTTGGGGAAATAACTAAGTGACAAACCTAATTTCAACATTTATTCTTCAAAAGTCCTATTAATTCAATAATTCCAAATAATGGGATTTTTGATTCCAAAAATCCCATTATTTCAATGAGGGGTAAAACTCATCCTAATAGGCCACTGAAATTAATTACATGAATTTAGCATGATCCAAATGGGCCTAATACTCAAAATTTCAAAAATTACTATTGGCACACCAAGCCTAAGCATGTTCATCATTTGCATGTGGGATTACCCACCATACATTGGTCCAAACTTGATGAAATTTAAAACATATATTTATAATGTCCTGAAGGACAAGCCACCAAAATTTGGGGCATTTTAGAGTTGAATTAACCCAAGAATCACCTAAACAAACCTAGGGGTAATTTGGTAATTTCACCATAATTTTAATTACAATAAATCCCAATTTTTGGGCAGGGCCTAAATATGCCCTAAACCAGTTATTTACCAAAATCTCAAGTCATATGGGCCTCTGGATGGGCTTGGGCATCACTTTCAAATTTCTGCATTTTGCTATTTGCAGCCCAAGGCCATTTAATTTTTTGATCTTGCATGTGAGATATCTCAATATGCAGAGGGTTAAATTGTCTAATATTTCTACCATAGGTCTAATATACTACTAAGGGCAGGCCACCAAAATTTGGGGCATTTTGGAGTTGATATGCTCTAAATATCAACAAAATTTAATTTATCATATTTGGGCTAAAAATATATACTTATTTTCCCCAAAAATTCCCATTTTTGGGTAGGGCCTAGCTATACCTAATTTGGCCACATGCCCAAAATTTCAGCCCATTTGGACTTAGGTTTTGGGAAGGGCACCCATTTTAATTTCTGCCCTACTCTAGGACCAGTCCTAGGAAAATGGCTCTATAGGGCAGTAGCCTTAACCAAAAATTATGTGTAATATATCAAATTAAAGGTGACTCCAAGACCTACAAATTTCATGTTGAGAACTTGTTATGAAAATGGCTGTACGGGCCCTAAATATGACATGCAAAATTCGGATATAAAAAGGACACAAAATACACTATTCACAAATTAAATAATCCAGAATTTCAAATGTTGCATGGCACTAATCCTAAAGCAAATCCGACGGCTGCTGTATTTCTTCCCCAAACCGCCTGCATGCCAGCCCGAGTTTCACGGGGCTTTTCCCGGCCGCCTCCGGCGGCGCCTCCACCGGCCAACTTCTCCTCTCCCCTCACGGTGGTGGGGGCGAGCTTTTCCGGCGTCTAGGGCGGCCGGAGGTGGCGGCGCCACCTCACCCGAGAGCTTCAAAACCGCCATTAATGGCTGAAAAATGAGTGTTGGGCTCGGGCTCATTCGACCCCGAACCATAACCTAGGTATTCCTAAGATCTAAGCATGAAGAAAGAGGTGAGGGAGGACCTTCCCGGCGGCCTTGCGACGTGAGGAGCGGCGGGGAACCATTGCGGCGGCGGCGGCGCTCCTCCCTTGGTTTTCACGGCCAAAGCTTGGTTTCTCTCTCTCTCTGCTGCTGCTCTCCTTGTTTTGAGAGTGGTGAAACTAAAAGGGGAGAGGGAGAGAGTGAGAAGATGAAGTAAAAGGGGAGGGTGATAATTCCTATGTTCAAGGTGGAGGGTTTACTTTGTTATTGTCATCCATGCATGCATGGGTGGGCCCCACTACATTCCAGCACCTCCTCATGACTTCCAAGGGTCGGCCATCCCATGTGGGGGCTGATGGCATGGGTCCAAGTGGCTCATTTCCCTTAAACACCCTTAAATACCCCTTTCTCTCTCCTAAATTATTCTTTAATTTTGAGATTCTCTCTCTCTCTCTCTCTCTCTCTCCTAGTCACTAAGTTGGCTGGTAAATCTCATATTGGCAGCCCACATGTTTATTTCATCCACCAAAATATGGTTAGCCCAAGTGAGTTGGGCTTGAGCTTGAGTTAGCCCATTTGGGCTAGCTTGACCCAAACCTAGGCTACGGTTGACTTAGGTCAATTTGATCTTTGAGGTTGGCCAAAATGGGTCCTTAGTGACTCATTGACCTCTCACTATGGTTATGAAGGTATGTGTGGGGTCCACTTGGCTAAGGGAACTTCAATTGGCCCTTGTGTAGGCCAGTTTGACCCAATGTAGGCTAGGTTGACCCATTTAGGGTTAGAGTTGACTTGGTCAACTCAGCCTCTTGGGTGGACCCCAATGGGTCCTAGGTGACCCTTTGACCTCACTCTAGGGTTAGGTGGGCTTGGGTGCGGCCCACTTGGCTTGGGGATGGTCAATTGACCATAAGTAGGTTGGTTTGACCCATTTAGGGTTAGGGTTGACTTGGGTCAACTTAACCCTTTTGACTGCCATCCAAGGGTCCTTATTGATCTAATGGATCCTACCATGGTTTGTTGAGAACATGGTGGGGTCTTGAAGTCTTGGTGATGCCCCATGGTTATCTTAAACAAAGGTTCAGGAATTTACTATTTGCACACCATAGTGGTCTCAGCCACATTCTTAGGTTTCCTTGGTCTTCTTGGGCTTCCTAGGGTTTGGTCATGACCTAGTCATGGCCAATAACCACACTTAGGGGTCTAGTTGGAAATGGGATGTTACACAGATACTGTTCACTTACTTCGGTCTAGGTTCTTCCTGTTTGTCCTGATGTGACATGGGTCCTATTTATAGGCACGACGATGAGTATGGTCACCGCCCTAGTCGATAGGATCACCGCCACATCCCGCAGCAAGAACTTATGTGTCCGCCAGCCCGCGGACACACATGCCAGTTCGCCGCCCTGTGCAGATAGCCAGTCCGCCCCAGCTTCTCCAAGGCCGGACTCCAATATCCAGTCCGCCTTGCCGCCAGAGACCAAGCCCGGACCACCACAGCCGGACTCCACAACAGCCGTATCCGCCATTCTGCGGACAAGGCATCAGCCCGCAAAACCCGAGCCCGCAACCGCGCCATCAAGGCACCTGCCGGACTCAGCGGATACCCGGCTATCGTCCCCATATCCCAAGTCCATTACCTCAACTCCAAGGCACCTCCGGACTTAGCGGACACGCCAATCCAGTCCGCTAACAGCAGACCCCAGTCCGCGTATACATCGAACTCCAGTCCGCTTCCCTGAGTCCATAACCTCATCACAAGGCTCAACCGGACTCAGCGGACTCCGGCTCCAGTCCGCACGCTCCTGCACAAGCAAATCTCCAGTCCGCATTTCCCCAAGCTAGCAAACAAGGCAACTGCACTTCTACTACGCTTGGCGGACTGAGAAACCAGCCCGCGCTCCACTGCGCGATCTTCCCCGGACTGAGCCTCCTGGACTTGGTTCAATTCCCACCAAGTCCAGCCCACTGGCCGCAAGGGCCAGTCCGCACTTACAGGCAGACACTGTATCTAGCCCGCCATACCGGGCGACCTCCAGTTCCTGTCCGCGCTGACCGGCGGTCTCCACGGCTTCCACTTGCCGCTTCACTAGAGCAAGACCAAGGCATCTGCCAAACCGGTCTGCCGAGCTCCAGTTCTTCAGTCCGCTTCAAGCCGGACTCCGCGGATAACATTCCTATCCGCCCGGTTACTTCCTGGGAGTAGACTGCCTGCTGAGCATACACTGGCCTGTCAGACCGCCGCTGCTGTCCGCGCAGTCCGCGCGAACAGACCGCCCAGGCCGCCACAGAGCAAACCGCCTGCAACATCCTTGCCGACCTAGCAGTCCGCCAACCCAGTCCGCGTAGTCCGCGCGGATAGGTTTCCCAAGCCTTCCATTCACCCACTTTCACTTCACAGAATTCAACATAAGCTTCTAAAGGTGGATTTAGTCTGCTTGCCCTTTTGACAAGCTGAGCAAATGCCATGTTTGACACACTTAACTTGAGGACCATTCCTCACTAACTCTTTGCTAAAGAGTTTGCTAATAGTCTTGTAGTTAAGATGAGCTAGCCTCTTGTGCCACTTGACACAATGAGAGACTGTCTCATCAGCTACAAGACAAACAGGAGAACCATTGTTCTCAATCATAATGTCTAAGCAGTAGACATTCCTCTTTCTATATCCTGCAAAATGATCTCTTGATCACTTGACCTCTTGATATGACAACCATTTTTAACAAATGAGATGTCATACCCTACATCACTTAACTGACTTATACTAATGAGGTTGTGTTTCAACCCTTTAACATAAGCCACTTGAGTAATGGTAACAAGGTTTGAAGAGATGTTACCAAACCCTTTGATGATTCCTTTTTCAGAACCACCAAAGGTCACTTTAGGACCATTTTTGATTGGAATGTAGTCCTTCAGTAGTCCCTTTGTTCCAGTCATATGTCTGGAACATCCACTATCCAAGTACCATGTTGGGGTATGGCCACTTGGATTCACCTGCAAAACAAATTAATGAACCTTAGAACCCAAAGTAAACTTGGGTCCTTGGTGATTGTTAGTTTGCAACTTGACATAGCTACCTGCTGGCTTTCCACCAGGTAACTTGCTACTCAACTTGGCACTGGCATTGTGCCAACAATCCAAGGCAAAGTGGCCAACCTTGCCACAACACCAGCATTCAAACTTGTTGTACCTTTGCTTAGGTACAGACTTGGCTGTCTTGACTACAGCAGGCTTATTGAATGTTGGGGCTTTGCCCTTGGACTTGGACTGATCCTGAACAGTCCTAGCTGGTTTAATAAAACCCAATCCAGCCTTTCCTTTATGATGAACAAATTCATCAATCAAGGGTAGCACTGATTTAGGTTTTGAAAACCTAGCAACTAGCTCTCTTTCCTTCTGGAGATTGATCTCCAGTAACTTAATTTGATCATTTTTATAAGTGATAGTTCCCATCTGAATCACAGTAATGTGTTTCAGCCTGGCTACCTCATTGAGCTTTTGATCAAATTCCTTCTCAAAGTCTGTTGCAGCTGCCTTTAGATCAGCAATTTCCTTTGCCTGTCTTTTGGCAAGGGACTTGCTTTTCTTATAGGCTTGCAACAGTACTTTATATTCATCTAAGAGCTGATGAATATCTCCCTCAGATTCAGAAACACTTCCATCACTTGATGAAGATGAATCTGACTCTGAACTAGTACTGAAATCTGAACTTTGAGTTGGACTTTGTACCTGACTAGGTCCTGGCTGCTCCAGGATTTTGGTACTTTCAATCAATGCCATCAGTCCTTGGCACTGACACTCTTCTTGTTCATAGATTGATTCCATGATCTGCATAAACTCCTCTTCTTCTTCAGCAAATAGCCCTATGTAGGCTTCAGCATCTGTCTCAGTGTCTGAAGAAGAAATGTCTGAAAGAGTCTTCTCATTCTTTGCAACAAAGGACTTCTCCTTCTTTCCTTTGAAGTGAGTCTTCTTTTTGTCACTGGATTCTTTCTTCTCTCAGGACAATCTGCAATAACATGACCCTGTCTATTGCAGCAGTAACACACTATCCTAGACCCAGTTGCCTTGCTAGTCTTTGTCTTTTTCTTGTCCTTCTTTGAAGGCTTCTTCTCCTGATACTGAACTTTTTTCCCTTTGGAAAATGAAGGTCTGGACCTCCACTGTTTCTTCTTCAGGAATTTCTGAAAATGTCTGGTGAATGCAACAAAGTCTTCATCACTTTCACTGCTTGTAGACTTTGTGCTAACAGACTCATCAGATTCTGATTCAACTACCTCTGGAGGAGGAGTTGATGACTTAGTCCTCCCCTTTCTAGGTACTTCTGACTTGAAGGCAACAGTCCTTTCCCTGTGCTCAGTCCTTGTTGATTTTTCCTCCTCTTTTCTCACAGACAGCTGCATCTCATAAGACAGCAACTTGCCAAACAGTGTGGGAGGAGGAATTTCTCCCAACTTTGCCATTTCTCTGATGGCACAGATCTTAGTGTCCCAATCTTTGGTTAGGGACCTCAAGAACTTATCATTCAATTCATAGTTAGTGAACTCTCTTCCATAGGACATGAGTTCATTAACAATTCTATAGAACTTCTTGTAGCATTCAGTGATGCTATCTCCTCTTCCTTGCCTAAAGCTCTCATACTCTTGATTAAGCAAGGACTTTCTATCTTGCCTAACTTCTTCAGAACCTTCCATATAGACAATGAGGGTATCCCACATTTCTTTTGCTGTTTTACAGTGAATTAGGTTCTGAAAAGTTGCATCATCAATGGCACTTACTATTATGTTTGTGCCCTTTTGTCCATAGTGGCTAGGACAATTTCATCCTTGGTCATCTCAGAGAAATCCTTTGGAGTCCTCTGATTTGCATCCAATACTGAGATCTTCATGGGCACATATGGCCCCTCTTTGACTGTGATGTAGATTCTAGGGTCAGAGGCTTCCATGAACAGCCTTACCCTCTCTTTCCAGATTCCAAAAATCTCTTTTCTGCATATGGGCAGTTTCATTGAACCCAATTCCTTGTGATTCTCTGAAGAACCCATGTTTCTTGATTTCTTGAAACTGTGTTCTGACTTACACTGAATCTGCAAAACTGGATCTCCTCAGACAGTTAGTCCTTTTTGAGGAACCTCCCTCTGATACCACTTGAAAGATATGGTACATAAACACCTAGAGGGGGGGGGGGTGAATAGGTGACCTAAACCTTTTTAAAACTTTGTTGGCAGCAAAACAGTTATCTCACAGATTTCTACAGCTAACAGCAATAACTGAATATAAACAGTTAATTCACAGCACAACACAAATTTATAGTGGTTCCCCAATCTTTGGGTACATCCACTTTCCCCCTTCGCCTATCTAGCAGTGTACTAGATTTGGCCAAACTTCTGCACTATCTCAGAACCCAACAAGGTTCCTACACCTCAGGCCCAAAGCCTTACACTCAGCCACAAAGGCCTACACTCAGCCACCCAGGCCTACACTCAGCCAATCAAGGCCTGCTCTCAGAGTTCTTCAACTCCTACACTCAGGCAACCAAGCCCTACCCTCAGCCTTTATAATATAGGCTTACAATTCTCTCAGATCCAATGGATCCTACAAGTTAAAATTGAAATACAATAATTAACTCTACAACTCAGAAAATAAGAGAGGAGTTAAGAGTTTCTTGAAGAGTTCTTGGAAGAACTCAGCTAGATCCAAACTGACTTAGCTTCCTTCAAAGCTTCTTGAGTTAGAACTGAATTAGTCTGAATCCTCTGCAGTTGATCCTTGACCTCTGCTTCTTGAGATCCAGAAGATTCTGAATCCTTCTTCTCAGCCTTAGTTCCAAAGACTGAATTCTTGATTGGAGCTCTCTCTCTCCAACTTCTTAGATCTGCAGTTGGACTGCCAGATCTTCTTGTGTTGATCCTCTGTGTATCACTTTTCTGATTACTTGAATGATCTGAACAACCACTTTAATTATTCTCACTACTTGAAAGAACAACTTGTAATTCTTACATCAACAATCACAACTTCTGTAAACTGTGAGTGCCTATTTATAGGCTTCCTTCATGGTAACCGGCTGGTCCGGTTCATAACAGACTTCTGACTTCTCTGACAGTTGCTGTAGACCGGCTGGATCGGCAGCTGTCATGTCAACCAGTCACTTCTTGAAATTCTCTAACTGTCAGATAGTGTCGAGACTTTCTGTTCTTAAGTGTCGACACTTATAGACTAAGTGTCGACACATGCTGTGTAAGTGTCGACACAAGTCTACAAGGTGTCGACACAACTCCTTGTATGTCTCGACACAGATTCTTCTTCAAGTGTCGACACTTGGTCTATAAGTGTCGACACAAGTACTTGATCTTCTGTAACTTGTTGAATTCTTCTAAGTGTCGACACATCTCCTTTGTGTCGACACATCTTCATGTGTTGAAACTGTCAAGTGTCGACACTGCTTCTTGGTGTCGACACAAGTCTTCAATTTTATTTCTGCAGCTGAGTGTCGACACATTCCCTTAGTGTCGACACTTGTACTTAGAATATTTTGTAAACTTTTCTGTTCTTTGCTAAGTGTAGACTCTTCAACTAAGTGTCGACACATCGTGCTGGGTGTCGACACTTTCTTCAAGTGTTGAATCTTCTGCATAGTGTCGACACATTGTGTTGAGTGTCGACACTTACTTCAATTACTGATTCTTCTGTTTGTGTGTCGACACATTGTGCTGAGTGTCGACACATTCTTCATATGTTGACTCTGCTGATTGAGTGTCGACACATTGTGTTGAGTGTCGACACTTGTCCTTAGTCTCTGCAGAATTTTGCTGAGTGTCGACACAACTCCAAGTGTCGACACTTTCTGATGTAGACTCAGCTCTTCTGGGTGTCGACACTTCTGCTAAGTGTCGACACAGCTTTTCTGCATACTTCTTCACTGAGTGTCGACACAGCTCCAAGTGTCGACACTTTCTGTCTGGTGTCGACTCTTCTTCCCAGGTGTCGACACAATTATTCCAAGTGTCGACACTGCTTGTCTGGGTGTCGACACAAGCTTTCTCAAGTGTCGACACTTTCCCTCTGGGTGTCGACACATGGACTTAGAAACTTTTAGCTTCAGTTCATTGAATACCTAACCTGCACAAGTAACTCAAACAAACATCAAATACATTATGATGTATATCATTGAGTTAGGTGAGGCTTCTTCAAATCAGGTACATTTGACCAATGTACCCAACACTGGGCATAAGCCCTTTTTACTCTTTCATTTGTACTTATTTGTGGACTATTATGATGTACCATTCATCTCTTTTTATGATTGTACTGTGGCTTGTGGACTGGTATTTTTACATATACAGTTTTACTTCTTTCTTCTCATATTGGCCTACAGGTTTATGATTGTACTAGCCGACAGATCGGCGTGTTGCGGTGTCGAACTAACCCGTGAGTTAGTGCCACCGTAAGACGGCGGTTCTGGGCATAAGATCCGGTAGCCCTCCTTGGTAAGGGGGAGGGGGGTCTTACAAACTGGTATCACTTGAACAACGATCATATGAGAAAGAAGTCCACAACATGGGACCACCCCCGCCCGAGCATTAGTTTGCGACAAACTATGCAGCAGAAGCAGTGGTGTGCCCATGTGTAAAGTCACATAAATGGTCCACAAAGTACAATTTGTTAGGCCAATTCTGTTTTAAACCTTACCTTTATGCAACCTCCACAGGTCGCAGTGCCGCAAAATGTGGCTCCTCCCCCTCCAGCTGCCACTCCAATTCCTACATACGGAGATGGGGCAGACCCTGACGGCGATTTTGGATGCCTTTAGAGCCCAGCAAGTCCGGCTCCACAGCCAAATCCGGGGTCGAGCTGGCTGAGCGCATTCAAGAGCCTGTCCCCACCGACGTACCGCGGGACAGAGGATGCGGTGAAGACAGAAGAATGGCTGGAGGCCATACACGAGATCTTAGCGGGCATCAGATGCCCAGTCGGCCAGGCAGTACCTCTAGCCACCTCTGTGCTAGAGGCCCACGCGAAGAGATGGTGGAAGTCAGTCCGGGAGTCTACTTATGCGGACTTTGAGCTGTCAGAGATATCTTGGGAAGAGTTTGGCGATGTGTTTCTGGAGCACTTCGTCTCTGCTACGGACAGAGATGCTTTGGAGGAGAGGTTTTTGAACCTCAAGCAGGGGACCAGATCAGTGATAGAGTACCAGAGAGAGTTCTCCCACTTGGCCAGGTTCGCGGGGATTTAGGACACCGACGATAGGAGGTATGCGAAGAGGTTCTACCGGGGCCTCAGGGATGATCTGAGGCAGGCTCTGTTATTCATTTCTCATGGCACATCCAGGCAGATCATCGAGATGGCGAAGAAGCTGGAGGCTGACCAGCTGATGGTGCGAGCCGGAGGGAAGAGACCATTTGATGGATCGACGTCAGGTGAGAGCAGTAGGGGCTCTCAGAGAGGCAGGACCATTGGATACAGGAGGGGTAGGGGACGTCGTCATCCCAACTTCAGGCAGGAGCAGGGGCCTCCTCCAGCATTGGCTCCCCCACCTCTACAGATACATGATCCGAGGAGACAGGATGACCGAGGCCACCGACAAGTGGTTTGTTACGGATGCCGCCATCCTGGGCACATCAGATCGGAGTGCCCGCACCGATTCCATCCCCCTCCTCCTCCTCCACCTCCAGTGGCCCCTGTACAGCAGGGCCGAGGACGAGGCCGAGGACGAGGCCGAGGTCGGGGATATCACGGCAGGAGGCGCGAGCAGGAGCAGATATACGCCTTGGACCTCACAGAGCCGAGGAATCCAGAGGAGGTTATCACAGGTACTTGGAGTCAATTATGAATTTTCTTGAATTTCCAATGATATATATTTAGTACCTGGAACTATAGAATAACAATTAACTTTCACGTAAACAAACCTCAGCATAGTTATGATCAGCGGCAAGCCCGCTCATACTCTTTTCGACACGGGTGCTTCACACTCGTTCGTATCCGAGGCCTTCATCGACGGACTCGAAGGCGTGGAGAGGTTCCCTGGACTAGAGATGAGGGTACGTCTACCCGATGGGTCGGAGCTGCGGACCATTGCACATTGCGACATGGAGGCCGAGATTGGCGGCAAGGCATTTGAGGCGTCGGCGACCATTCTGAAGCTGCAAGACTTTGATTTGATCTTGGGCATGGCCTGGTTGCATCGGAACCATGCCCAGATAGATTGCCCGTCCAGGAGGATCATGCTAAGACATGGCGACTCTCATGTTATCGTTGAAGGTATCCAGCCTATCTGCCACCTACTGTTATCTTCTATACAGGCTGTGAAGGCCCATGAGCAGGGTGAAGAAGTCTATATTGTCTGCTTCGAGATGGTGGGAACAGAGGCGACTATCTCAGATATTCCGGTGGTTCGGGATTTCGCCGACGTATTGCCGGAGAAATTGCCCGGGCTACCGCCTGCTAGAGATTTGGATTTCAGGATTCAGCTAGTACCGGGAGCGAAGCCGGTGTCCGGGCACCCTACAGGATGGCTCCTAGGGAGTTAGCAGAGTTCAGGACTCAACTACAGGAGCTAGTCGAGTCAGGATTTCTGCGGCCTAGTTCATCGCCATGGGGAGCGCCAGTTCTATTTGTGAAGAAAAAGGACGGATCACTGCGATTATGTATAGATTGCCGGGAGCTGAACCGGTTGACGGTCCGCAACACCTATCCTCTGCCTCGGATAGATGAGTTATTTGACCAGCTACAGGGAGCATTCTGGTTCTCCAAGTTAGATTTGCAATCCGGCTACTATCAGCTCCGTATCAGGGAAGAGGACATACCGAAGACGGCTTTCAGCTCGCGCTATGGATTATACGAATTCACGGTGATGCCTTTTGGGCTCACGAATGCTCCTGCTGCATTCATGAGTCTAATGAACCGTGTTTTCGAGCCTTTCTTAGACCGCTTCGTGATTGTATTCATCGACGACATCCTTATTTATTCTCGGACTCAGGAGGAGCATACGGAGCACTTGGCACAGGTCTTGCAGAGGCTGAGGGAGACCCAGATGTACGCAAAATTTTCAAAGTGCCAGTTCTGGTTGCAGGAGGTGGCATTCCTGGGGCACACGATCAGTGGGGCTGGGTTAGCAGTGGACCCGGCCAAGATAGAGACAGTGAGGGATTGGCCACGGCCGAAGACCGCATCTGACATCCGCAGTTTCTTGGGACTAGCAGGCTATTACCGCAAGTTCGTAGAGGGGTTCTCGAGGATAGCACTCCCCCTCACGTCCTTGACGAAGAAGGATGCAGATTTTGTTTGGTCAGAGCGGTGTGAGACGGCTTTTCAGGAGCTGAAGGACCGACTCATCTCATCCCCCATCCTTGCGCTTCCATCCGGGAGCGAAGGATTCCAGATCTACACGGACGCCTCTTACCAGGGGATGGGTGCGGTCCTGATGCAGCATGGACACGTTATTGCCTATGCTTCGAGACAGTTGAAGAAGCATGAGCATAACTATCCAGTACATGATCTAGAGCTCGGGGCTGTGGTTTTCTCCGTAAAGATATGGAGGCATTACTTATATGAGATTCATTGTGACATCTTTTCAGATCACAAGAATCTCAAGTATATCGATACGCAGAAGGACCTAAACCTGAGACAGAGGAGGTGGCTAGAGTTCCTCTGTGATTATGATTACAAGATCCACTATCACCCGGGGAAAGCGAATACGGTTGCGGATTCTTTGAGCAGGAGGGCCGACACTTCTGGACCGGAGCCCCGATTGATGTCTTTAGAGCTGCTACAGATGATGGAGGACATGCACATCATCATGGTGTCCGAGACCGAGCCAGTCATATATAGAGAGTATTTGAGCTCAGTGATCAGCGGCGATGATATACAGGAGCGCATCCGAGCACATCAGAGGCTGGATGCTGCGTTACAACCGATTTTCAGTGCCTTAGAGAGGGGCAGGGTCGAGGACTACATGCTACAGGATGATCTTCTTAGGTTCCGGGGACGCATCTACATACCAGCAGGAGGCAGTATCCGGGAGGACATACTCCGAGATGCACATTGCTCGAGATATTCAGTGCACCCCGGCATCACCAAGATGTGGGCAGATTTGCGGAGATCTATGTATTGGCCCGGGATGAAGAGGGAGATCACGGATTTTGTGACCCATTGCGAGACCTGCCAGCGTGTGAAGGCGGAATGCAAGAGCCCGGGAGGTTTACTACAGCCACTGCCAGTTCCAGAGTGGAAGTTCGAGGACATTGCTATGGACTTTGTACACGGACTGCCTCGCTCCCACTCTGGGCATGATTCTATATGGGTTATAGTGGACAGATTGACCAAGGTAGCGCGGTTTATTCCAGTTCGGAAGGATGCCCCAGTTGCAGTCCTGGTGAGACTATTTGTGGAGCAATACATCAGATATCATGGTATCCCCAGGACTATTGTTTCGGACCGTGATGGTCGGTTCACTTCGAGCGAGTGGAGGGCCGTGCATGCTTATTTGGGATCTCGGCTTACCTTTAGTACCGCCTTCCACCCGCAGACCGACGGACAGACCGAGCGGACCATCCGGACCATGGAGGACCTGCTCAGATTATGCATATTGGATACGGGGAGGCCTTGGGAGAGGCTGCTGCCTTTGATTGAGTTCTCGTATAATAACAGCCACCAGGCTAGCATCAGGATGGCTCCTTACGAGGCACTTTATGGGAGGAGATGCCGGACACCACTATCATGGGTACAGGATGTGGATACCAGGGCTCTGGGAACTGATTATATAGAGGACACTGAGGCTCAGATTCGATTGATCAGGGATCGGCTACTGGAGGCCGAGAGCATCAGGCAAAGTATTATGATGCTCGGCACCGGCAGGTGGAGTTCCAGGTTGGAGACAGGGTATTCTTGAAGATACGTCCAGTACACGGTGTTTCTCGGGTGCGGAGGCACAAGAAGCTCAGTCCACGATACATGGGGCCCTACCTGATCCTGGAGCGGATCGGCCCCTTGGCCTACCGACTGCAGCTGCCACCGGACTTAGGTGCATTACATGACGTCTTTCATCTCTCTTCCTTGCGAAGAGCTCTCCTTCGGCCGGAGCAGCACATTACTACTACAGCCGGACCGGTAGAGCCTGACAGATCAGTGAGATTGGAGCCGATCCGGATTGACGACATAGCCATCCGAGTGTTGCGGAAGAAGAAGGTCCCTCTTGTGAAGGTGCTGTGGTCCAACCATGGACGGGAGGAGCACACTTGGGAGCCGAGGGATCTGATGCTGGAGCAACACCCGGAGCTATTCGCATCAGGTACATTTAAGTTATGTCTTTAAAATTCTTGATGATTCTTGCAAATAGAACCCCGTAGACCCGAACTTAAATTTCGGGGACGAAATTATTTTCTTGTTTATTGGAATTTGTAACATCCCATGTTACTTCTGGACACCTCAACTTAGATTGGGTTAGGCATGGGGTGAGACCTAAGGAGATCAACTAGGATTGACCCTAGGTAGTGGGAGGTAGCCATGTGGAGCCCACTATAGGACCAAGTCAAACTAGGTCAAACTAGCCTAATTAGGGACCCTAGCCCCACCATGACCCCACCACAGTGCCCTAACCCTAAAGACAATCTAAGTAAACCCTAGGGTATGTCACTGGGTCAACATTTTGACCCTAGTTGACCAAGGTCAACCTTGGGCTTAATTTGGTCAAACCCACACCCATAGGCCTAATTAACCTAAGTGGGGCACCCCCTTGACCCAAACTAAGTTGGGTGGTGCCACTAGACCCATTTCCACCAAGTGGGGTCAGTCCACCCACCATGGTTGACCAGTCAACCCTAAAAGTCAATTTGGTCAACAATTTGACCTAAGGAATGAAATGAAGGCCAAGTCATTTCCCCTTGGACCAAGCCCACCAAAATTGGCCCATAGTCAGCCCAAGTGAACAAGACTAGTCCTACCCCTCTAAATAAGGAGAGAGAATACATGCAAGGGGGTAAAATTGGGATTTTTAGGAAGGGAGGAGAGAGAAAGGGGAATGAAGGAAATGGTGGCCACATGGCCACCCCATCAGCTGGTTTTGGCTGCCCAAAACCAGGTGGCCGACCTCCCCTCTTCATTTCCAGCAGAATACCAGAGCTGAGAGCCACATGGCAGCTGGGTGAAACCTCCAAAGCTCAAAACCGAGCTAACATTGGAGTTAACTCCACTTATAGCCCACCTCAGTCCAAACAGAGCTCACCATTAGCTTCAGAAGGCCGAGAGGAGTGGAATTCGACTGCTTAATCATGGAGAATGGTGGAGAATTGAGCTTTCGGGGTGGAGCTCGCCGGCGCACCACCACCACGGCAAACCGCCGCCTGACCCGCAGCCAAGCCCCGATTCAGGTGCGTTTCACCTCACCTCTTGCCGTACTAACTTTCTAGATCGATCTAGGGAGATATCGGGCTCAATCGAGCCCGATGCCATGTGTGGAAATGGTGAAAATCGAGCTTTTCTTTTCTTGCTCGGGTTCGCCGGAGGAGCCAACTCCGGCGGCCCCACCGCCGGGAAACGCTAGCCCCCACCTTAACGAAGGTGGTGGCGATATCCGCCGACGGTGGTGGTGGCTCAGCTGGCCGGAAAAGGCCAGCAAACATCGTCCAGCAAGAATCAATCGTGGCCGTTAAACCATCGGGGACGATGACCAGATCCCGTCGCTTTTACTTTAAGATTCGTGCAGAGGATTTAAATGTTTTAATTTAATATTTGATGAATAGTGTATGATTCTGTCACACCTTTTCAGTCTCTTTGCATGTTAAATTTAGGCCTCTTAGAGGTATTTCCATAACTTAGCCCCTTAATGAAAAATGTAGCCTAGGGTCTTACCTTTAAAATGCCACCCTACACATACATTTTGGTGTAGTGTACAGTCCTGTAGGACATTTCTCCTAGGACTGGTCCTAGACTAGGGCAGAAATTATATTGGATGCCCTGGTCTCAATATTAGTCACCATGGCCCCAAATTTTGGGCACATGCATGATTAGGACATACTTATCTCCTGCCAAAATGTGGGAATTGTTAGAGAATATTTTCCTATAGTAGTTGCTAAAATATCAAAATATAAATAAATGACATATATGGAGTTCTACTCCTCCCCATGGCCCCAAATTTTGGTGGTGGGTCAGTGGGGTCATCCTTGGTGCATGATAAAATTTTCAGCACCTTGGGTACACTGCATGTTGGAGAATCCACTTGCATGTGCTAGCCTATGTTAAGCCTTGGTGTGGAAATAGCAAAAATGCACATTGGTGTATTTAGGCCAATGGTGACATGCAAGGGTCATGAAATTATTTATAGTGGTTCACTAGGGTAAATTTCATCCCTCAAATTAATAATGGAATTTTTGGAATCAAATTCTATTTATTGGAATTTATTTTAAATATAGCTATTTTGGAAATAAAATTGGAAAATAGGGTTTCTTCAAGTACAAATTCAAACAATTTTGCCAAGGCATAGATGAGATCACATTGGACTTAGGAAAAATATGATTTCTCTGTTTTGAAGAACTTTTGGAGTAGATACCCTAAATTCCCCATTTTACCCTTATCTTGTAAATTCTTGAAATGATGGATATATACTTCTGAAAAATTTGGAATTTATTCTATTGCCATAAAATGTTATTATTAGTCTTGCATAAATTTCTCAGAATTTAATGGATGCATTATTTGTGTTAAGTTAGTACAATGGCATTTTGGTAAATATATTATAATGGAATCCTATAGGCCATCTTACAATAAATGTTGATGATTCTCTGCCAATAGTCATACATTAGTGTCCTAAAAGCTTTGTAATTTTTCTGGAAGTTTTGAGTACATAATGCCTATACATCATTTGGAAAATGGAATTTGAGTGGAATTGATATTAAATTGAAAATGACAATAAATAATTTAAGGAAAATCATGAAATTCTGTAGGCAGCAATATTTTGTCAATATACATCTCAGGAAAAATTCCCTAGGTCAGTGGATACTTAATCAAACTACTTCATGTGTAAAGTGACCTAACATTTAAATTAAAAGAATTAATTAAAGGACTATTTGACCAAGGAAAAATTACGAGAATCCTTAGGGTAGTTCCCTTAGTCCATAATATCTTAGGATAAATATTTAGAGGCAAGATGCCTTAAGTTTTGGAAGATCACATTTTTAGGATATTCATAGGTCATGGTCTGCATATAACACAAATAGGTCCTGCCTTAGGGGATTACCAGGGGATTGATTATCGGCAGAAATAAGAGAGAGTGCAACATGAGTAACCCTGGTGGGTAGAGTTGTCTTAGTGAGGGATTAAAGTGCAAGTCTTAGCTAGCAACTGGAGTGGGGATCGGCGGAAGACCGTCGGTTTTCCCGGTAATACCTTAAGTCACTAGGGTTGTACTAAAGCAATAAGGAGAGCTGGGGAGATACATGGGTAGCCATCAACTAAAATAAATATCCTTACGAAAGGGAACGCTGGGCGTAATCCCAACACAGTTCCTAGTGCCCCTTGAGAGCCCTTCACAGGGAATACTAGGGGCAGTCCTGGGATTAACCTTAAATCTCTAAGTATAATAAACTGTAGACAAGAGTAGTATAATAGGTTAGGACATTGTCGTACCTTCTCGCCCGTGTGGGGTTGGAGAGATTCATGATATATGCTCACCCGTTTGGGGTTTGAGGGAGTTGGTATAAAGGCACTAATGTGCGTTCTCACCCGGGTTTGGGTTTGAGGGATTCAGGACAGGTTTTGGTCCTGCGAGCGGAAGGCTCGGTATGAATTACTTTCATGTGCATAAATATCATGGCGGGGCATGCAGTACTGGCCGTTCATCACACCGATGGCAGTACGGTGCACCAGGCGGTTGTGGGAGTTAGAGGGGCCAGTGGGTTGTTTTACACTGCGGTCTGGAGGACGACCCCCGATAACACACATCCGACCCAACAAGACTGACGGGTTTGTCAGCAAAGTACGTACGCGAGACTCTAGAGTGCACCTTGGACGTGTACAGAGGCGTATGAGAGGGGTCTAAGGCTTGGTAGTGTGCATACCGGTCTAGAAGTGGAGACGCCCGCTCCGCTGCTGCCGTAGCCACAGCGGTGGTACCCGAGAGTGATGCTAGCTCTCAAAAAGTGGGAACTAAAGGTCTGTGATCACAGAGTCGTTGTGTGTGAGTTGCACTTGCCTGCACATAAAAATTGCATCATATCATTCATTCATATTAGGTCATACGCTTCATAGATCCTTATCATATAAATTAGTATGGGCTCTTTTATATGATAAGTTAAATTTCCTGGAAACCCTAACTTATATATTTGTATGGGCATTTATATAAGTTAGGGTACATTTGTGATGATAGCTTAGTGGTAGCTTAGCTTATTTACTTGTTCATACTGCTGTTTCTTTACTTTCCTTTACTGCACCGCTCTTACTTACTACTTATACTGTACTTAGCATTGCTAGAGTAGAATTTCATTACTTAGTACCATTCTAGATAGAAATTGTCACCTGCTTCCATTTTGCTACCCCTTGTTGTCCTCCGCTTCGTCCTCCCGCTCGGTGCCTAGGAGCTGCGGGGCGAGGTGCGGAGGAAACGACTTAGTCTTTTTGACTAATGGTCGGTGACCAACTATTTTTAGGAGCCCGTGGAGATGGAGCACCAGCACGTCGAGGAGGCAGGACATGAGGAGCAGATACCACTTCAGTAGGCTACTACCACTACTGTGCGTCCTCAGGTGGGACGAGTCTTGATGTTCTAGTGTAGCTTCCGCATTTATGATTTTGTGAGAGAGAGATTTGATGTACTGGGCATAAGCCCTTTTTACTCTTTCATTTGTACTTATTTGTGGACTATTATGATGTACCATTCATCTCTTTTTATGATTGTACTGTGGCTTGTGGACTGGTATTTTTACATATACAGTTTTACTTCTTTCTTCTCATATTGGCCTACAGGTTTATGATCGTACTAGCCGGCAGGATCGGCGTGTTACGGTGTCGACTAACCCGTGAGTTAGTGCCACCGTAAGACGGCGGTTCTGGGCATAAGATCCAGTAGCCCTCCTTGGTAAGGGGGAGGGGGGTCTTACACGTTGAACCTGACTGTCCAGAGAACAAAAACAAGGATAGAAGGGACAAGAAAGAAAGAAGAAAGGAGAAAGGCTTCAAGAGGAATGGCAATGGCAAGCACTCCTCAAGCAAAAACAAACACACAAGAAAGGGATTTGTTGCTGAATCCTGGAGTGAAACTGAAGAGGAGTCAGAAGCCTCATCCAGCTCCAGTGATGATGAAGATGATGCAGAAGAGAAGGAGTTCTGCATGATGGCAATCAATGCCTCACAACATAATTCAGATGAAGAAGAGTCAGAGTCAGATTCAGAGACTCAACTTGAAGAAGATCAGGTAATCAGTTCTTTTGATTTCAATTCAGAGGACTTTAAATCTGAGTTTAAAGCATTATGTTTAGACCTGCTAAAATTGAGAAGGAAATTATCTCTCTCAGGAATCATTTATCTGAACATAATACCTTAAAGTCAGAAAATCTCAAACTCTCTCAGGAGTTGGAGTGCTGTAGGGAGCAGATAGCTTCACTGAAAAGTGAGCTATCTGAGGCCAAGAAGCTTGAAAAATCCCTTAATGGGATAAGTATCAAGCTAATGGACATCACAAGCACAGTGAACTCCAGATTTAATAGTACACTGGGCTTGGGTGCTTCATCCAGCCAACCCATAGTTCTAAAAACTCCAATCAAGTTCATTTCTGATAAAGGAAAGGGAGTTGTAGAGGTAGCTAGGAAAAATTCTGATATGCCCAAGAAAACTAAGTTCCAGCAGAAATCGTCGAACGGAGCTCGACGATCGCCGAACGCAGATCGACGATCTCAGGCAAAATCGTCGAACTCAGGTCGGCGATCTCAAGTTCCTGAACTCTTCCACAGTCGACCGTCGAACGGAGATGATGGCGGCAACCCCCAACGTGTTAAAATTGAAGAGGGCGATGACGGCAACCCCCAACGTGTTAAAATTGAAGACGGCGATGGCGGCAACCCCCAACGTGTTAAAATTGAAGACGGCGATGGTGGCAACCCCCAATGTGTTAAAATTGAAGACGGAGATGACGACAACCCCCAACGTGTTAAAATTGAAGACGGCGATGGCGGCAACCCCCAATGTGTTAAAGTTGAAGACGGCGATTTCCTACATATTGAAGATGACGACGACGACCCCAACATGACAGAGACGGTGACCTTGTGGAGCTACATGATATGGAGCTACGTGATGAAGATGAAGACTACCAAATAATATTTAGTTATTTCTATTTGCATTTGTTTTTATCATATAATGTTTAAACATTTGAGTATTGTTTTATTTTTAATTAGGTGGGCTGCAAATAGCCAATGCATGATGTAAAGCCTATATAAGGCTAACCTTGTTTCATTTTACTTAGAGAATGAAAAAATTGAAAACCAAAGATTCAAAATTTGAATTTCCCCCCTCCTCACTCTTCCCCTCTTGGAAAATTCACTTCCTCCTCCTCCTTCTCCTTGGCCACCGGCCACCCTCCTCCTCCCCTTTTCTTCTTGTGCTAGTCTCGACCACCTCTCCTTCTCCCTCTCCCCTTGCTCGACCTCTCCCTTTCTTCCTCCTCCTACAACCCGAGCCACCCTTTCCCCAAGTCAAAACCCGACCTCCTCTCATCCTCTACCAAAAACCGACCACCCCCCTTAATAGTGGTGAAGATTTCGGCCACGAGCAAGACTCCTTGTGAGATTTCACTCCGGCGTGAAGCGACAAAAGCGGACAAATTTCTCTCCATCTGGCGGGGCTCCGGCGGAACCGTGGAAGAACGATCCTTGAAAGTGAACCGGAATCATCTATTCCGGTTGGGTAACGATATCTTCTACCTCTTGTGTGTCTTATCCCTTTAGATTTTTATTTGGTGGAATACCTTTGTGTTACTTTAGAATCGTTTTTCATTCGTGGCTTATCTTTCCGATCGCATGTGTTGTTATTTCTAGTTGTTTAATTTTCCGAGAGGTTAGGCGAGCCTCGCTTTCATTTTGTTGGGAGAAATCTACCATTTCCGAACCGAACCTTTCGGTAGATCTCTTTTAATACAACCATCGCTCGGTCGGACCCAAGATTGGTCTTTTTAGTTTGAGAGAACATCGACCACTAGTCGTTTGTTCGATCTTTAATCGGCGTGGCTACCGTACATTAGCGATAGTTGATAACGTTGTTCGTGGGTGTGCTGCGTTTAGTTATTGTGTGAGCATAATAGTGGAAATAGGGAGGCGTACGTGTTACTCCCTTTGCCGTTATCGCGTCAAACACCGTAGCCTACATCAGGAGATCGACGATCTTACTCAAGATCGTCGAACGCAGCTCCACGATCGTCGAACAGAGATCAGAGCTCTAGAAACTCTTTCAAGGGCAAATCAAAATCCAATCCTAGGGGTCCTTCATCCCAAATCTTTAACCCTTATACTGAATGGATTATACCTCCAAGGAGATATCATCCTGAAGGTTATAAGAGTGAACCTGGGATGTCTTTTATTTCAGAGTTTAAAGGTTATCAACCTAGGCTCAAGGTAAACTGGGTCAAAAACAAATGAATTATCTTATGTGCAGGTGAAGACCTATCCAGCATCTAACCAGCAATGGTACTTGGATAGTGGGTGCTCTAAGCACATGACAGGAAATAAGGACAACCTCACATCCTTTAGAGCCAAGCTTGGACCCAAAGTTATCTTTGGTGATTCAAACTTTGGACAAACTAAAGGATATGGTGCAGTCCAGATTGGATCAGTAACATTCAAGAAGGTAGCTTATGTGGAAGGACTGAAGCACAACTTAATAAGCATCAGACAGCTATGTGATGAAGGCTATCAGGTGACCTTCAGCAAAGCATTATGCAAGATCAAGTCAGAGGGCAACACAACTGTGTTGACAGGTAAAAGGAAAGGTAATATCTATCTAGTAGATTTTCTTTCAACAGATGTAGATATTTGCCTGTTAAATTCTGTCTGTAGACCAAATATTTTATGGCATAAGAGATTAGGACACCTAAACCTTAGAACTATTGCTAGGCTATCCAAGGACAACCTTGTTAGAGGACTACCTTCTGGCCCCTACAAGAAGGAAGGACTCTGTAGGGCTTGTCAATTAGGCAAGCAAACTAAAAATAGTTTTAAGTCACTTAATAAGAGTGATTCACCTAGGATATTGTATCTGTTGCACATGGATCTTTTTGGACCCATCACAGTACAAATCCTAGGAGGGAAATCTTACACTTTAGTAGCTGTAGATGACTTCTCTAGATTCACATGGGTGTTCTTTCTGAGGAAGAAGTCTGATAACTTTAAGTGTTTGACAGAGTTTCTCAAATGTATATAGATTGAGTTCAATACTCACATTGCCCTGATCAGAAGTGATCGTGGGACAAAGTTTAATTCTCTTCTTATGCAAGAGTTCTGTCAGAGTGAAGGGATCAGACATACTTTCTCAGCTCCTAGAACTCCTCAACAAAATGGGGTAGCTGAAAGGAAAAATAGAATACTTATTGAATCTGCCACTACATTGTTGTCAGATGCTCACCTTCCTCTATCCTTCTGGGCAGAGGTAGTGAACACCTCCAACTATGTGCTGAATAAAAGTTTGATACATAAACTAAAGGGAAAGACTCCCTATGAATTACTCAAAGGGAAGAAACCTAAAGTTGATTATTTTAGAGTTTTTGGTTGCATCTGCTATATACATAATAATGACAAGAAATATCTAGCAAAATTTCAAGCTAAAGCTGATGAAGGAGTGTTTCTGGGATACTCCATGATCAGCAAGGCCTCTAGGGTTTATAATAAATCATCTCTAAAAATTGAGGAATCTGTTCCTATATCATTTGATGAATCTAACATGTCTTTCAAGGAGAAGATCTCTTCTACCATAGAACCTTTGCAGGAACATTCTCTTGTTGAAGACTTGAACAAGTTACAGGTTACTCAAAAGGATGAAAGCAGTGAAGATGAAGAAAGTATTCAACACATTGAAGAGCAACAACCTGAAGAGCCAGTTGTTGTACCACAAGAGGAAACAAAAACACAGGTTGGTGAACAATCAACACCTGTTGATTTAGTAACATCAAGAGATCATCAAATTTCCCAAATAATTGGAGACATCTCAGCTGGTGTGCAAACCAGAAATCAAGTCAACCAAAACCTGTTGCACACTTGCTTCCTATCTCAAATTGAACCTCAGTCCATTCAAGATGCAAGAGCAAGATCCACACTGGATCATTGCAATGCAAGAAGAGTTGCATCAATTTGAAAGGAACGAAGTGTGGGAACTAGTGCCAAAGCCTAAGGATCACTCCATTGTTGGAACAAAGTGGGTGTTCAGAAACAAACTGGATGATCAAGGAGTAATTGTAAGGAACAAGGCAAGGCTAGGTGCTCAAGGATATTCTCAAGAAGAAGGAATAGACTATGACCAGACTTTTGCACCAGTTGCAAGATTGGAAGCCATCAGAATCTTTTTAGCTTATGCGGCACACAAAGGATTCAAGGTATATCAGATGGATGTCAAAAGTGCATTTCTAAATGGAGACATCAAAGAAGAAGTATATGTCAGACAACCTCCAGGTTTTATCTCTCCAACTTATCCTGATTATGTTTTTAAATTGAACAAAGCATTATATGGTCTCAAGCAAGCTCCTAGAGCATGATATGAGACCCTAGCATGCTTCCTTTTGGAAAATGGATTTATAAGGGGTAGAGTAGACCAAACTCTTTTCATTAGAACCCATAAGTCCCATAGCCTACTAGTACAGATTTATGTAGATGATATTATTTTTGGTTCTACTGATTCAAAATTGTGCAGAAGGTTTTCCAACCTAATGCATTCTAAATTTGAAATGAGTAGCATGGGTGAGCTATCCTTCTTTCTAGGATTGCAAGTCAAACAATATGCTGAAGGCATCTTTATTTCTCAAACCAAGTATGCAAATGAATTGGTTAAGAAATTTGGCATGTCTGAAGCATCTTGTATGAAAACACCTATGTCTACCAATGCTGTATTGGATGCTGATGAACATGGGAAACCTGTTGATCAGACAACATATAGAGCAATGATTGGCTCTTTACTATACCTTACAGCTAGTAGACCAGACATAATGTTTGCTACATGTATATGTGATAGGTTCCAATTAAGCCATAGAGAGTCACACCTAACATTAGTAAAGAGGATTCTCAGGTATGTTAAAAGTTGTCCAAATCTAGGTCTCTGGTATCCAAAAGATTCAGCATTTGATTTAACTGGATTTTCTGATGCTGATTATACTGGATGCAGAATTGACAGGAAAAGCACCAGTGGAACTTATCAGTTCCTTGGTGACAGACTTGTCTCTTGGTTTTGTAAGAAACAAACTTCTGTGTCAACTTCAACTGCTGAAGCTGAATATATGCCTGCAGACCTTTGTTGTTCACAAATCTTGTGGATTCAAAACCAACTCCTAGACTATGGCTACAAATTATAGAAGTCTAAAATCTTTTGTGATAACACCAGTGCTATTTCTATAGCTCAAAATCCAGTCCTCCATAGTAGGACAAAACACATAGAGATTAGGCATCACTTCTTAAGGGATAATGTTGAAAAGAATAAAATTGAACTGCAATATATCCCAACTGACTTATAAAGGGGAGATATTTTCACCAAGCCCTTGGATGAAAAGAAACACACCTTATTCCTAAATCAGTTAGGAATGTTAGATGGAGGAAGTCTTAAATAATATCCAAGATTTTAAAAGTTTAAAAATTGACCAAGACTAGGCAAACATCTTGATTTTTTCTTAGTGTCTAGAGTTTTTCTGGTCTCTGAACTGCGCTCGACGATTTCCCCCAGATCGTCGAACGGAGATCGACGATTTCCGAAATCGTCGACCTGAGTTCAGCGTTTCTCAAATAGTATGCACTATCTCTTCCGGTCAACGATCGTCGAACGACGCTCGACGATTTTGTTCTCTAAACGATCGTCGAACAGAGCTCGACACTCTCCTATATCGTCGAACGGAGATCGATGATATTGAAGACTCTTCAGATTCCTTTAGAAGCCCCGATCGTCGAACTGAGTTCAACGATCTTTCCTTTTCTGCGTCGAACCCGAATATAAAATTCATTTTTCGCCGTCGTTCTCCTTTTGCGCTTTCGATTTCTCTGCAAAAACTTTCTTTCCCTCCAAACATTTCTACACTTGGTCGTTTTGTTTGTTGAATCTCTGCAGGTAACCATGGCCGTTTCTGTCGCTGTTCTTGCCGCCATGAAATTTGATGTCGGCTTTGACATTGACATGGAAGTCCTTCAGCACAACGGATCAGGTTTTCCAGGATATCTTGGAGTTGTTCAAAGAGCAGAAACTTGCTACAATCATGACCACAAGGATTAAACTTGCTGCTGATGAGATTAAAGAGTGGGTCTACACTGCCCACAACCAGGATCAAAACACAATTGTTGGGTCAATTTCTGGCACCCAGGTACCCTTGACCCCAGCAATTCTTACAGAAGTCTTTGAGTTGAGTTCTGGTGGAGATTCTACTGATTTATCTGGAGAAGAATTTGCTGACTTGCTTGCAAGAATGAGTCATTCTGAGGCTAACCCTAGCAAGCTGCTGAAGAAGAATCTATCTGTGGAATATAGATTCCTGGCTGATGTAGTTGGGAAAGTCCTGTTGGCTAAGCACTCTGCCCATGATACTATTTCTAGGTATCAGCTCTGCTTAATGGGAGTCATAGTGGACAAGAAGAATTTGAACTGGGGAGAGGTCTTCTTTTACCTAATCAAAAAGAAAATTAATAAGAGTTTTGTGAATTTTGGGAGAATTTTAGGCCTTTTTCTGCAGACCAGATGCCCTGCATTGCTAGTATCATCTGGGATACACATTAATGCCTCAAAGAGACTATCCTGTGCCCTATTTGGTAAATTGGACAGGCAGATCACCAAGCCCAGCAGGCCCTCCTCCAGCACACCTTCAGGCACCAGGACTGCCATAGTCACTCCCCCTCAGGTCTCTGCCCCTGCAGATGACCTGCCTGCTGCTGCCTCTCCTCCTCCCACCATTCCAATTCCATCCATTCCAATTCCATCCATTCCAATTCCATCCACCATTCAAACTCCATCCACTATCATCATCTCCAGCCCATCTCCAACATCAATATCATCTCCAATTCCAACTGTCACAGAAGAGCCATTCCATCCATTATACTCCTACTCTCAACCAGACTCTGCCACATCACCCTCCTTTCCCTCATTCACTCTTATTGATGATTCCTTCATGGATGACTCACCCTCATCTCCTCCTGAGCTGCCCTCCTCATCAACCTCTTTCCAGGAACTTCTACAAGAGATCATTGATCAACCCACCTTCACACCATCTATCTCAATCCCCTTGTCTTCCATCACCACTTTCCCCACACCTCAACCATATTTTCCCCAATACACTAGCTCTCCACTATCATCACCAGTAGCTCCACCTCCATCCTCTACCTCTGCTCCAGTCACTACTGAGCAAGTAGATCTTCCAGCACTAACTGACAGGATATATGAATTGCTAGCCCCAGGCTATCACTTCTCTTGGAGACCTCCTTGGCTCCATTACTCCAGTCAGTGGCAGCTCTTTCTGCCAGGCTCTCCTCCTTAATTCCTCAGGCAATCCCTTCAGCAGTGTGCCTTGATTCAGCTTTGTCTGAATCTAGGCAGGGGGAGATGCCCTATGAAGTGAGCTTGCCTACTGTGTCTGCTATTTCTTCAGCTTTTGTTGCTGCTGCTGTTGTTCTTCAAGATCCAATTCCACCTCCTGTTGTAGTCCTCTCAATAGACCTCAGGTCTCTGCTCTCAGTATTTGATTCAATGTATTTCAGTTGTCTGCCAGAGAAAGCTTGTTTTCCAGAGAGAGTTGTTGTCCAGCATCCAGAGGATCTCTCAAGGCCCTTGTGCCCTTCTCTTGTTGTGACCCCAGCATCATAACTTCCTTTGTCCATTCAGTATATGCTGCTGCTACTCCTGCTGAAAGAGGTGTTGTTGCTTCTGATGTTGCTTCCCTTCCTGCTAAAAATTCTGATGATATTATTGCTGATACTGCTGATGAGTCAATTTCTAAGGATATGCAGATGACAGAGGCACATGATGTTGAGCCTTCTGTGTTTGCTGATGACATTCCTCCTGCTGCTGATATTGCTGTTTCTGAAAGTGAAACTGTTGCGGCACCAACTGTTATTGTTATTACTACTTCCACAACTTTAGTATCTGCTGTTGTTGCTGCTGCTTCAACTTCTGTTACTAATTCTGTATCTACTTCTGCTTCAACTACAATTGCTACAAGTGTTGTATCTGCTGCTGCTCCAATCACTGCTGCTTCATCTGCTTCAACCCAGCTCAAGAAAGATTTGATGAAAAAGATTGATACTCTTTATGATGATCAAAGCTCTGAAAGTGATGAGTTCAAGACTGATTCTGATGACTCCTCTGCCACCATTGCCAGGAAGAGAAAGGCAAGGAGCAAAGCCATGAAGAGAGTACCTCCAGCCAAAGTCAAGGACAACAATGATTTTCCATATTATATTCTTCATGACTGCCCCATAACTGAGCACTGGATGCAGTATTCAAAGAATCAACTCAAAGCCATGAAGAAAAAGAGGAAATATGAAAAAGGATCTTCTCAATTTCAACATCCTCATCCTCCTCCACCACCTCCTCCTGATGCAGGTGCAGGTGGAAGTTCAGCTGCTCAACCCTCTGCCAAAAGTCAAACCCCCTATCAGCCACATGCAAGATCTTATCATAGGGGAAGCCAGTCCAGGGGTTCTCAAATCCAGAAGCGGAAACTACAGAGGAAATCAAAGAGAAGTCCAGGTTTATTCTAAAGGTTATTCAAGGCAACATCCCTACTCTAGGGAAGGAAAAATCTCATCAGACACAACCTCTGGTCCTTTTCCCTATAAACTGAAGGAAGTAGTGTCATCCAGGCCTCCTCAAGATAATCCATCAAATAGATATGAGCCACCAGTACCATTTGACGATCCTGAAAATAATCCAACTACTTGGACTGCAAGGATGAAAGAGCTTGCTGCGCTGGACCAGATTAAGAAAGCTAGAGAGCAAGGCAGAGACTCCTCCAACAACACTACACTGTCTGAACAGAGAAAGAAAGAGTTGGAAAGATATGGCTCAAGCAAATTCTTTGATTCTGAATAGATACATGGAGCTGCATCCTGAAGCTGTAGTTCCAAGACCCAAACAGGAAACTTCTTTAGGTGCAGCAGATGACACAAGATCAAAGAAGGAAGCCCTTAATCCCAATAGAGAAATCAAACTCATAAAGGGCAAGGAGAAGAAATAACTATGTAAGGTGACAATCATTTTGAATTCTGAATTCTGTTTGGGATGATATTTATCTGTGGTTCTGCATGCCCTGCTTATTGTTCTTTATGTATTGTTGTTGTGTATGTTGTTATTTAATTTTTCCAAATTTTGTAAATAGTAATCCTAACCCAAATAGGGGGAGATTGTTGGAACACCCTATTACTAATTTGGGTCAGTATCACTATGTCTCTAGGAAACCTGTTTTTGACCTCATGTATAGGTCTAAAGGTCAATTAGAATTGAGTCTAAGGGTTAGAAGTCTACGTTTGGAAGCTGCCCTCAAGACCCAGGATTTTCAGTTTGAGACTACGTCGAGCTCAGCACGACGATTCGTCGAGCTCCGATCGATGATCGTCTAGCTCAACTTCGACAGATCGTCGAACTCCATTCGACGATCGCCGAGCTCAACTTCAACAAATCGTCGAACTCCATTCGACGATCTGCGAGCTCAGTTCGACGATCTTTACTCAATATTGGATCTCTATCTCTGAGCTCAGTTCGACGATCTTTGAGCTCAGATCGACGATTTTTGTTGCTGTATAAGTCCAAATCGCTGAGCTCAGTTCGACGATAGCAGAGCACAGTTCGACGATTTTCTGATGAGTTAAAGGATTTTTCAAGATTCAAATTCAGAACAGTTAAGGAGTTATTCGGCAATTAATTTAGAAGATTTTCTAGCCGTTTTCATTCATTTCTGGACCAAGTTTCAAGGGATTATCAAGGAATGTTTCTTTGGACTTTCCTCCAGAAGACAATTGCAATTAAGGATGCAATTAATGTCAGACAACGGCTATTCTTGACAGAGGTTGTTTTTCTATTCAGTACCAGAGAATAAAACACAATATTTTTGAATCTCTCTATCACTCAGAACACAGACAAGTAGAACAAGAACAAAATATTCTCTGTCTCAAAGAATTCTCTCAAGAACACACATCCAAGGAGATCAACCATCTGAAATCTTCTGATCTCTTGTGATTCAAGTGTTCAAGGCCAACATCTTTCAAAGACACCAGACACCTACCATTTCAGCTGTTGTTGAAATCATCATTTGCTGGAGATCAACTTCTGAAGGCCTATCACCCTACAGCAAAGCTTCATTTCCTGAACATCTCAAGGAGTCAGGGGGGAGCTTTGACACCATCAAATCCACATAGTTTTCTCAGCTGCTTTGAGAAAGAGAAGACTTCCATAAATCTTTCATCCCCATCTCTGTAAAGGGTTTCTCAAACTCCCTTCAAAAGTTTGTGCTTGGTTTTTGAGCACCTTGTCAAAAGCTCATTGGTGGAAAGACACCTGATCAAAAAATCTGATTTGGTTTTTGAGCACCTTATGAAAATCTCATTGGTGCCCAAGACACCTGATCAACTCATCCTGCAGTGGATTCCTACCTAGGGTGGTAGAAGAGTGGATGTACCCAAGTTTAGGGGGAACACTATAGCTCCTTGTGTTTTCTGGCTTGCTTATCTTTATCTTTTGTTTCTGGCTATGATTGTTTTGTGATTAGTTTAGATCTGTGATTAATTCCCGTTGTAGGTTATTCTGTGATTAGAATTAATAGTTGCTTCCATGTTCACTCAGATTACAACAATTGTTGTAAAACATTTTCAAGCACCATATACTCTATTAACCCCCCTCTAGAATATATCAGATCTAGCTGCACTTTCAGTTTGGCTGGAGGAAGAAGACAAACCGAGGATGTTCGATCTGTTTTAAGATGAGCGCAGAAATCTATTTTCTGCGCGCAACAACCTTCGAGGCCATTTTCAGACGAGCTGTGGCCAGATCTGGGCTTTTAACTAAACACGAAAGTCGTATCCCTTGGAAATACCTTTCCATCGAGGGGTCACACGCCTTCCCCAGATTACTGTAGCCTCGGGAATCCCCGATCAAATTTGCTATACAGTAATCATTTCTGCATATATAGTTCTCGTGTTTGTTTTGTATCGGCTTTGGGTTTGGCAGAGAGATTGTAGTACATTAACATTAATGTTTTGTTGAATTTAGTGTATAAATAATTGTAATAAAATTTGTTAATGACATTCCTTGGATAGATCCCTAATGAACAAATGGTGTCGTAAAGTGTCCTTGATCGAGGTGATTTGGTGGAGGTCAGTGAACGAATGGATTGACGAGTTGGGATGGTAGAAAATACTTAAATATGTGAATCGGTAGGGATGTACTTGATAATGGTAATACAATGAATAATGATGAGGTTGACTTGAATTTTGTTGTACATAACTTGTAGTAATTGCAATGAACAAATGGTTGATGGCTTTTAGTTGGTAGATCCATATGTACACGAATAGTTCGAACTTGGTAAAAGGATTGTAACTAGTGATGTTAAAGTAATGTGATCATAGAATACATGTAATTATGATAAGCAAATGGTTGGTGAATATGTGTGGAGTACTATTATGTTGATGGTGAACCCTTGGTGTGCTTGGATGCACGAAAATGTGGAAGGGTTGAAAGTGCGTCGGGTGTTGCCGCACTGGAATCATGTATTTGTAAGAGACTCGGTGTGGAGCTCTTGCGTGCTGTTGAGCACGAAATGTGAATAATTAAAAGGGGCTCAATGTGGAGCCCTGTTTGTGAATGCATGTGGTGTGAGTCGACACATGGTGTCGTAATCCTGGGTTAAGGATAGTATGGCAGGTCTACAGGCACGCCAGTCGTCACACCGACGAGAGTTGACAGGTAGACTTGCACGATTGGGCCTTGGTCCTCGGTGCTCACTTCCCGAGGCACCCTCCGTGCTAGTGGGCGATTGGCCTTGGTCCTTTGGTGATTTTTTCACAGAGGCACCTTCTGTGTCACGAATATAGGCCAGTTGGGCTAGGAACTTGGTGCACATCTACCCGAGACCCCTTCTAAGCCATAGTATGCATGTGAGCTCTGTTGTTGTATTATTAGCATTAAGGCGTATGGAGGCCTAGGCTTAGTAGTGTGGATTCCCGCCTAGAAGTGGAGAAGCCTGCTCTACTTTCACCACCTGACCACGACGGTTGACGCTTGAGAGGTTAGCTACCTGCTCGAAAAGTGGGAACTACAAGTCAATGTCTACATAGTAGTTGCATGTGTATGATCATGGGTGAGTCATTACATTGCATTCATGGTATTACATTACATCGCATACACAAGATCATCATCGTATTATTTTGTATGTGCACTCTAATATGATGAGTTACTTACTGTTGATTCGATCCTCAACTTATATGTCTGTATGGGTATTCATATAAGTTGAGTTACTTTCTATTGTAGATTTACATTTTTCATATACTGCTGTAGATGATAGTACTGCTAGAGTATATTTTTTACTCATTTATTATAATGCTGATATACTTGATATTGCACACTCTATACCACCTGTTTGTACTACTAATTTATTTATATATATTGTACCCTTGTTCTTTTCTCCGCTTGGTGCCGAGGAGTCACGGGGCGAGCGGATGTGATAGCCACTTAGTCTTATGACTAACAGTTGCTACGTCTTCCCTTTTAGGAGGAAACCCCGTAGACAGAACAACAGCAGGTTATGCCGCAGGACAGCCAGGCCAGGACGACAGTGCCTGAATGGACGGTGCCATTGCTACCGTCAGTGACCGAGGTGAGTTGAGAGACTCATGATGTAGCCCCTTTGGGAAAGTTTTATTCATACTCTGATATTATAGAAGCTTGTTGTAGCTTATTTTTTCTTGATGTACGTTTTGGACTATTTTACTTATGTGTGGATTGACTTTTGTTTTATATTCTTGGTTGGGTTGGCATTGGTTATAGCCGGCAGGATAGGCGTCTTGTGGTACATGTTATTCCGGGTTCTAACGCTACCGCAAGGCGGCTGTTCTATGCATAAGACTCCCCTCGTGCCATGTTTTTTGTTCCGGGGGGGGGGGGGGGGGGGGGGGGTCTTACACAGTGCTGCCAGATCCTCGAGCCCAATCTGCTTAACGTTCCAGGTTCTATATTTACATTCGTTTACTGTCAAATATTTCTTTTATGTAATAATTGCAATTAAACATTTTCTCTGGTATCATGGACAACTGCTAGGCTACTTAAATACTTTAAGTACTAGAATTTGATATTTATGCATGTGCATACACTTTTGAATCATAATTGCATGAAATCCATAGCAGTGCCTTATAAAACATGATTTTTTTTCAAAATACATGTGCATTTAAAATTTTCATTGTTTTAAACTCTAAAAGCTTCACCATAAAAAAATCAAACTATTTACTCCAAAGTAATTGTTTTAAACCTATAACCAGTATCTCTGCATACGCCTTAGTAGACATGGTTTTCTTTCCGCACAATCCCTTGGCATCATGACCCGCACAAAGCGCACTCTGACTTTTGTCGAGATGGGTCGTGACCGGGAAAGCCTGATCTCTAACATCTGTTGGTTGATTTGAGTATGTAGGGCTTGTGGCGCCTGAGATTGTAAGGCATGAGGATAGCCTGAGGTGTAGGACCTGTGTGAAGGTCAGAGGTAGGGAACTTGAGTTCCTGAGAATGTATGATCTGAGGATCTGAAAAGATATTTTGGAGAGTTTTGATCTAAGCTAGCTCATTGCTAGATAGGTGTAGAGGGAAAGTGGTTGTACCCATTCTTGGAGAACCACTATAAATCCTAATGTGCAATGTGCTATGATTTAATAATGTGATCTGTTTTCTCAATATGCTCTGGAAAATAACTAAAGATATCTTATAATCAGTAAATCACATATTCACCCCCTTTAAGTGAGTAACAACCCTTATCTTTCAAGTGGTATCAGAGTGAGGTTGTTCAAAAGACTTAATTGCTGAACAAGACCCTTAAATGATTGAATGATTTACAACTCAAATATCTCAGGAGAAAGTTACAAAGAACTTAGCTCTATGAAACTTCCTGCCCGTTGGAAGGATAACTTTGGTATTTGGAAGTAGAGAGTCAAACTCTACATGAAAATTTCTGATCCCATAATTTTGTCACTTTGGAAGAGGGACCCTATATCCCAATGAATATATCTCCCTTGGATGAAAATCTAAAAGTTCCCAAGAAACTTTTAGAGATTTGCAAAGACGAAGTCACCCTGGCTACAATGGACAAGAGAGTCAAGAACATCATTGTAAGTGTAATTGATGACTCTATATTCCAGAACCTGATTCACTGCAAAACTGTTAAGGAGATGTAGGACACAATAATTTTCTATATGGAAGGGACTGAATAAGCCAGGGATGATAGAAAATTCCTTTTGAATCATGAGTATGAAGCTTTTAGAAATGAGAAGACAGATAATATTTTTGATCGTTATGAGAAGTTTTTCAAAATTGTGAATGGTCTGAGGAATAATGGGAGGTCCTTCACAAATTATGAACAGAATGACAAGTTTCTCAAATCCCTACACAAGGAATGAGACATAATGATAAGTGTCATTAGATAAATGGGAAACCTAGGGAATATTGAACCCCAAAATCTGTTTGGAAAACTATTGTCCCATGAACTTCATCTTCACAACAGGAAGAATGAAGAAGGGCATAACAAGGATAGTTCTATGGCTCGGAAGGCAAATAGTTCTAGAAAAAACAAGGAGAAAACCTTCCCTTCCTATTGAAACCGATAACTCGGTCTCTACGGAGTTCACCCTTGGGGAAGGGGTGATCGCACACTTACTTCCCTCCTGCGTGCTGAACAACTAAGGAGAAAGTACGGGGACAGACCCAAGGGCTCGGCATTGAGGTCCCACCACACATCCAGAAGATCTTAGAGCGCTTCCCCTCCTTAGCCAAATGTCGAGCTAAGGATAACTCTAAAAGCGCAAGAAATCCGGGGCACAAGTAAGCAAGCCTCCTGAGGTACCCCCTTGGGTCTATTTATAGATTTCTGAAAATAACCTGCAAATAGCCAATTTTCGATATTTTGAACAGCTATGTGCAGCCCAAATGGGTCTGCCAATAGCGCAACTCCGCTGTTCCACTTGGCTACAAGCAGGCCAATGGGGCTAAAATGGTAAAAATACATCATAAAAAATCGGGCGTGTGACTCTGTACAGCCTCCACTCACCGGGGGCGATGAGCGCTTGATGGAGCTGGAGCTCGCCGCCTCTATCCCCACTAGGCGAGTGCGGGCCCAGTTTACTCCACTTGCCTGCTGCCTGCCGAACCTCCTGGGCCGAGTGCGAGCCGGCCTGCTCCACTCGCCCGCTGCTCGCCGAGCCCCTGGGGCAAGTGTGAGCCGACCTGCTCCACTCGCCCCTCCAATAGTTCGCCTCACCAGAATGAGTCGGACTGCCGATCTTGGACAATATGGTTCATGTTGTACACTACTCGCCGGATATGGGGTTGTACACAATCCTAGCTCTTTGCGAGGTTGATCCAAGCTTGGAAAGAAGCATCCAACCCCGCGATATATGGTGAGTGCGACAGGGATAAGATAATCTTTTTGTGGGCTCCACCAGCTGTTATAAATATATGTCCGCATACTTGGATGGCCTCTGCCACTCCCTTTACTTGAGTTTTGCTGAGATGCCTATCCCCAAAGAGATCCAGGAGAGTCTTTTACGAGCTCACAAGCTCAAAGCCGCTCCCACCGACGCGCTCGTCAACATGCCCCCTAGTGCTGCACTGTGCGACCATTCCAACTCAAATCCTACCAAGAAGGTGAAGTCCCTCCCCAAGGATGCCGAATAGATCTAGCGTGACCTGGATTCCACCCGAACTCCTTGGCTCGCCTCCTCCAAACCAGCTAATTACCGCAAGGGGAATATGGTCATCGACATTGCCACCAACCCTAAATACCGCCAGGCCGATGCCGAGAGCACCACGTCATGAGTCCACACGCCATGCGACGACTCGCGGCCTCAGACTTCCAACGATGCTCGCCTTCAAAACAAATCACCTCCCTTCAGGACCACAAGGCTGGACTCGATGAAGTCCAAGTTGCCTGCCCGCAGTCCTTCCCAGCAGCCTGCACCTGCTCCTGAGCTCGATGGAGTAATGGACAGAATCATCTCTATCCCTAGCTTTAACCTTATCTCCCCACGATTCCATCCTCCAGGTCGCGGCAAGGACCTTGTTTTACCTCCTCCATACAACCTCCAAGAACTATCGAGCTCATCCCGTTACTTTTGCTTTCTCTAGATCATTTTGCTAAGGAAACTTTATTAAGCCCGCACCCTCTTTTCACTGGAGTTGATTCTTTTTGTAGAGCTCCCCGCCACATCTGAGGGCAAGGGATCGTCAGAACCGGGTCGCCACTCACTGCCCATGACCCTGGGGTGGAGAGCTTTTTGGATGAGTCGTTGTATCCCGCCGAGCTAAGACGACGAATGATAGAAGTGCTGAATAAGAAGGATGCTTCCCTCCACCATTTTCGAATGGACGGCGCCTATCGCGAGCAGAGGCTACATGCACTGGAATGGGACTATGTACTGCTCGTGGATAAGGTGGAACATAGTTCGGCAGGCGAGATGATGTCCCCCACCCCAGTCATGGAGAGGATCAATGAAAACTTGCAGGCCTTCAGTCGGGACCTAGGCCTAGTCCACGAGTTCCTTAGCCCACGCCGGCCTCCAGGGATGGGGATGCAAAGTTGGGGTAGATGGAAATGGCTCCCTAGCTGAGCATACTGTACCTCGCCCCCAGCACCCCGGGTCTTGCGGCCTGTCACGACCCGCATTTTCTCTGTATTCAAAAATACGTCAGAGTAGAGAAACTACGCGCCGTGATGCCACGTCATGCAGGGGACAACTACAGATGCTCAGGCAACCCTTCCTTACATTTACTTCAAGTAAAAGATTTATAACTTTTAGTTAAAAACAATGCATATAAATTAATGAAGATAATGACCGTGTCCCTCGGTCGGGTGGAATATTAGTCCATAGATGAGAAAATATATATATTTTACGCGGCAGAAAATACTGAGTTAGCTCATTTGTTAACCTACGTGAGAGTGAGGGTGCAGTATCATAAAATGATGATGTGACTTCTACATTTACTATATATATAGAAATCTTTTGTACGCTTAAAAGTAGTGGCTTTAGTAGTTGAAGTCATGTCATGCCAATATTCCAGAATGCAGTTTTGTATACTTTAAAATAACTAAATGCATCCTAACATAAATCCATCCCAGAGAGCAAGAACAATCAGATAAAGAGTAATAGCAGTAACAGCAGCATGTAGCCCATCACAGAAAAGTCAAGACTATAGGCGTCAACAACTGACCCGAACCCATAGAAAAACAAAGAAAGCTGGCAAGTCTAAACAAGACAACTACCTCAAGCTTAGAGGTGGAATCAAATGGCCGCAGAAACCAGCAACACCAGAAGACCAACACTGTTAGCTAAACCTGCTACAGCTTTGATCCTGAGCATTCAAAAGAAGAACAACTCAGAAGAAAGTTACAAGAAGTGCAAGAGTAAAAGCAGACTACACAAACCTCAAAGTGAAGGAAAATGAAAAGCGACTGCAACAAAATTGTCAGCAGAGTAAAAGTAAGCAACAGTAAAACTAGTCGAGCAAGAAAGGCTCAACACAATATCAAGACAGAACAAGCACCAGCAACAGAAGTTCAATCTTTCATTAATAATTACTATGCCGAGGGAGAAACCCCAACACGTACAGCCTACCTGAGCATTAAGCACTATGCCGAGGGAGGACCCTAACGCACACATTTCATCTGAGCATTAAACACTATGCCGAGGGAGGACCCCAACATGCACAGTTCATCTGAGTATAAGGCACTATGCCGAGGGAGGACCCCACCGTGAACAGTCCATCTGTGTTTCTTTAGTTACATAATTGTACAAGCAGGGTTCATTTGTTTTTTATTCATCATAAACTCAAGGGATAACCAACCAAGTGGACTGCATAAGAGCATTTCAAGGTATATCAAGTGAAGTTTAATAAGAAAAACGAACAAGATGACTTGATGGTTATAACAACACGACAACCAATTTGTTTACCAATTCAATGGACTAGAATTTTGGGGTTAAGACTTTAGGGACATCAACTCACAATTCCAGGAATAGAGGGGGGGGGATGTTAGGATTTCAGGACAAGTATCTCAATAATCGAAACATAATAAACTCGAACAAGTGTAGAAAAAGGGCAAAAATTTAGAATCAAGAACAAGAGGGAGAGCAAGAACACCACTTGCCTCGATTTACCGGAAAAACTCTCCAAATCTCCACACGTCGCGATATGAGCCGAAATCTGGACGAAAATGTCTGAAATAACGATTACGGGCGAAAACCCTCCCAAGAAAATCTCGACAAACGGGGAAGAAATTACCATGAGGGCGCAGCTCTCGACGAGAGCTTTCCAGATCTATGATCGGTTGGAAATTCCTAGCACCGGAGCTCCGTCGGTGGTCACCGGAAGAAGCACGGACAGACAACCTTCTCCACACACACCGCTCTGGTACGGAAGGCAGGAGAAATTCTAGGTCGGCTTAAAGATTAAGAAGAAGCAGAAAGTATAAATACTCAACAACAGAAAAGACCAGGTTCAACAAAACCGGCCCGGCTGTGTCGACACAACTGTGTCGACACCCGACGGCAGTGTCGACACAGCTGTGTCGACACCCGACAGCACAGTGGTGTCGACACAAGTTGTGTCGAAACCCGACGACATAGCGGTGTCGACACAACTGTGTCGACATCCGACGGCACAGCGGTGTCGATACAAATATGTCGACACTCGACGGCACAGTGGTGTCAACACAACTGTGTCGACATCCTACGGCACAGCAGTATCGACACAATTATGTCGACACCCGACGGCTCAGCTCAGCGGTGTCGACATAACCATGTCGACACCAGACCGCTCAGCTCGATGATCGTCGAACAAAAGGAAAAAATTCCATTCGACGAATTCTGTTCGAAAATCATCGAATGCAGAAAGCAGGGCCTGGTCGACGAACTCAACACCTAGAACCGCTAGACCTACAGCGAGCTCTGCTCGACGCTTCGTCGAGCTCAGCACGATAATCGTCGAGCTCTGCTCGATGATTGTCGAACTCCAAGTAGCGCCCAGAAAGGAAAAGCAATCGTCGAGCTCCGCTCGATGATCGTTGAACCCAGACAGTGACTAGAAAGGAAAAGCGATCGTCGAGCTCCGCTCGACGATCGTCGAACCCAGACAGCGACCAGAAAGGAAAAGCGATCGTCGATCTCCGCTCGACGATTGTCGAACCCAGATAGCACCCAGAGAAGAAAAGCGATCGTCGAGCTCCGCTCGACGATCGTCAAAACCAGACAACACCCAGAGAATAAAATAATATAAAATCAAACATAATAAGGTTGGTTCGACGAGATCCCAAGCCTTTAGAAGGACTTTCCGAGAATCAAATCAAGCAGTCAATAATATAGCAATTATCATGTTCACATAGTTGAACAAGGAACTATGAGATCAAAACAAAGGCTCAAACGCGACGAATTAAACGAAACTCAAGCTGTAGGCGAAAATTGCATTTACGGACACAACAGCGAAGTCAAAACAAAAATCCTATGAGTCATTCCCAAGACATTAACCGCCAAAACATGCGGCTAACATAAACAAAACCCAAAACTTCGATCACGCGCCGAGACTGCAAAACGCTCGGGTTGTGACGAAACTAGACGAGCAAGACACAAATCAATCAATTAAGTTTTCCAAATGTGAAATTTTCCGTTTCCGCCAAAGATTCATGAATTCAGCCGACTGAATCGAAAAGACGCGAAAATGCACTATCGGCGACGCGCATCAACTGCACGCTAAAGTAACGCCCTTACGTCAATATGACGTCAACAAGAGGAGTAAATAATGCCGAAAAAATAGGGGCGTTACAGTCACCCCTCCAAAAAGGAAGTTTCATCCCGAAAACTTGGAACACAAACGAAATAAGAGGACAGAGAACGAAATAAGACAGAAGAATTCTTGAAACTAGAATACTTACCAGGGAGACTAGGAGAACAGCCGAGGATGAGATTCTCTCATCGCGGATTCCAATTCCCAAGTTGCACCTCTTGCATCCTGATTTCACTAGAAAACCTTAACCATTGGAATTATTTCTTTCTTACACACGGTCTTGTGTCTCCAGAATACGGACAAGTTCTTCAACATACGAGAGATTAGGCAGCAACTGGGGTAATGATTCAAGGACATGCCGATCACTATAGACACACTTTCGCAACTGGCTCATGTGAAACACGTCGTGAACACCAGGGAAAGAATCAGTCAACTCTAGTCTATAGGAAGGAACTCCAATGCGCTCCAGAATCTGAAAAGGCCCCACATACCTGGGATCTAGTTTATGGTTTCTTCCAAATCTTTTAACACCCGGCATCGGAGAGACCTTCAGAAACACCATGTCCCCAACTGCAAACTCCAGATCAACTCTGCGCTGGTTTGCATACTTCTCATATCTCTCCTGAGCTAACCTCAGCTTTTCACGAATATGCATTACTGAAGTAATCATATCCTCCAGCACTTCCGGTCCGAGCAACGGTGAGAGTGCAGGTTAGATCTGATATACTCTAGAGGGGGGGAGGGGTGAATAGAGTATGGTGCTTGCTAAAAACTTTTTAAAACTCTTGTTGTATTCCTAAGTGAACAGGGAAGAAATTAAACTAAGGTAAACACAACAACTAACTAAACACAGAGCAATCACAGACCACAGCCAGAAAACAAAAGAAAATAAGCAACCAGAAGACACAAGGAGCTATAGTGGTTCCCCAACCAATCTGGGTACATCCACTCTTTTACACCCTAGGTAGGAATCCACTGCAGGATGAGTTGATCAGGTGTCCTGGGCACCAATGGGTTTTGATTAGGTCCCCAAAAACCAAAACCTCAAGTCTTTTGGAAGGAGACTTGTGAACCAGGAATCACTTTTGAAGGGAGATGACAACCCTTTATACAGGAGGTGGTGAGAGAGTGATGGTATCTTCTCTGTCAACAATCAGAGAGAAGATTCAAGTGGAATGATGTTAGCTGCTTGCTCCCCCTGAAATCTTGAATGTATCAGGAAGACTAGAGCACTGCTTTAGGGTGATAGGTCTTCAAAGACCTAGAATGCCTGGACCAGAATATGTTTCAGGAACTCCTTTGACAGATTGGTTGATTGTTGTCCTTTGAAGTTATCCCGTGAATAGAGAGAAGAAGACTCTTGGTTGAATGTGGTTGTTCTTCTTCTTCTTGAAAATATTCTCTGGTCAGGTTGATTGCAGTCAAGAACTTGTGATTTGATAATGTTTGTTCTTCTGCAACTTCAGAAAATCTGTCAGATTGTTTGCTGTATTGTAATCCTTGAACTCTATCACATCTTGATTCTATTTTCTTGTTGTGTCTCTATTTTTGTATATCTGTATGTCAATAACTGACTGAGAAATATTCAAACTTTTGAATATCGAGCAGTAATTACAGTCGGCCTTGGAAATAATCAGCAATCAATGACTTTCCTAACTATCCCATGGAAAAACGGCATGTAATCGTCCATAGTCAATGCACGTTCTAACGGTAACATTTCGAGAAGATCTGACATTAAATGTTCAGGAATCAGCGCCAAGAAATGGGACGGGAACCTTGAAGAAAACCTAATCTCGATTCGTCGAACAAAGAACGCAATTCGTCGAGCTGAACTTGTGTTCGTCGAGCTGAGCTAGAGTTTGTCGAGCTGAGCTTGATAGAGTTCGTCGACCAGACAATCTTCATTCATCTGATACACAGTCTTCATTCGTCGAGCTGAGAATCAAATTCGTCGACCTGAGAAAAGTTCTGGACTTAGACAAAATATCCTGCATCTGCTGAAATGCTGTGTCGATAAAAGTTGGTGTCGACAGATTGATCTTGGTGTCGACACAAATCCCATGGTGTCGACATAAGCTGGTGTCGACTGAAATCCTGGTGTCGACATAAGCTGGTGTCGACTGAAATCCTGGTGTCGACACAAATCGTCCGGTGTCGACACAAACCCTGAGTGTAACGGCCTCCCCAGCCCACGGCTCGCAAGGACAGCCGCCGGCCTACCAGGGTCCAGACCCGGGCCCACCACTGGTAGTCAGCCTTTCACATTCAAGCCTGCAGGCCATGCACCCCAACCACTCTCCGGCCTGTTTATCAGCACGGTAGGTTTTTGCCACTGGGTCTCGAACCCAGGACCTTGATAAGAGAGCTTTCCACCACTCCCTCATCACCAACTGAGCTGCAGCTCAGTTGGTGATGAGGGAGTGGTGGAAAGCTCTCTTATCAAGGTCCTGGGTTCGAGACCCAGTGGCAACAACCTACCGTGCTGATAAACAGGCCGGAGAGTGGTTGGGGTGCATGGCCTGCAGGCTTGAATGTGAAAGGCTGACTACTAGTGGTGGGCCCGGGTCTGGACCCTGGTAGGCCGGCGGCTGTCCTTGCGAGCCGTGGGCTGGGGAGGCCGTTACAAAAAGTGCACTTTTTTTGTAACACCCCTAGCCGATACAACGTGACAGCGTCACGGCTCCACTCTAGGCGACGCTACCGGGCTGCAGCCCAACCACCCCAACCCCTCTCCATCCACAGGCGGGTTGTTGGTGGCCACAGCCTCCCTTCGATGAGCGAACTCGGCAGTTAAGCTGGGTCGTACGGGGACTTCCCAGGAGGTCACCCATCCCAGTACTACTCTCACCCAAGCACGCTTAACTATGGAGTTCCTTCACTTCTCATCACCAATTGAGCTGCAGGTGTGCCCATATGGGGGGAATCACACGTAAATTGTCCACTTTCTTTAGGCATTGAGTCGATTACCTATTAATGTAGCTCGTTTTGCAGCCCCCAGCTCAGCCCACCCCACAAGGTGGAGCTCAGCATACTCCAGACATTGCACCACCTCCCATGGTCCCCACACCTTTCCTCCAGTCAGACATGGGGCAGACCCTTACAGCTATCCTTGAGGCCTTCCGGGCTCAGCAAGCTCCAGCCCAGCAGCCAAACCCAGGGGCCAACTGGATGAGCACATTCCGAGGACTCTCTCTCCCATCATACTTGAGGACAGAGTCGGCAGTGCGGACAGAGGAGTGGCTGGATGTTATGTACGAGATGTTGACTGGGATACGATGCCCTTGGGAGGAGAGGGTGGCCCTGGTGGTATCTTGCTTGGAGTCCCATGCTAAGAGGTGGTGGAAGACGCTGTTGGACATGACTTTTGCTGATAGGGAGATTGCAGAAATCACTTGGGAAGAATTCAGTGCCACGCTGCTGGAGCACTTTGTTCGTCAGTCGGCCAGGGATGAGTCGGAGGAGCGGTTCTTGTAGCTGAGGCAGGGCACCAGGACAGTGGTGGAGTACCACCGAGAGTTCGATCATTTGGCCCGATATGCGGGCTCCTATCAGCTGGACGAAGCAGGTTACGTCAGGAGGTTTTATAAGGGCCTAAAAGAGGAGTTGAGGGAGGCCCTGCTTTTTGTCTCTGACGGGCCCATCTCCCGGATTTTGGAGATGGAGAAGAGGATTGAGGCCGACTGGCACACCACTCGGGGCCGGAAACGGCAAGCGGAGGACCAGGGCCGGAGGGCCCGAAATGATCAGCGGCGAGGCACCATACCAGATGGAAGGAGGGCAGAGGAGCAGCCTCGTCAGGAGTTGCGGCAGGAGCCGAGAGAGCAGGTGGTTTTGGCCCCTCAACCTCTCCGAATCCAGGAGATGCAGAGACCCCGGGGTATGGCGTATCCCCCGCCGGAGTGCTTCCATTGTCACCAGGTGGGACATCTCCGGAGAGACTGCCCTATGAGGGGGGCACCACCTCCAGCACCACGGGGTGGCCCACCGGCCCAGCATTTCGGAGGTCGAGGACGCGGCCGAGGACGTGGTTACCAGGGAGGCGACCGCAGGCAGAACGGGGAGCAGATTTACGCTTTGGACTTAGCACAGCCCCGGAACCCGGACAGGATTATTGCAGGTATGAAAATAATTTTAGTTTGAATTATTCCCTGCTCATATTAAGTAATGATAGAACTACTACACAACCTAGGTTAGAAAACCTTACACCCAAGTTCATTCTTAAAACTGATTTAGGAATGGTGATGGTGGGCGGCAAGCCTGCCCATACCCTGTTCGACACGGGGGCATCGCACAACTTTGTGTCGGAGGATTTCGTCAAGGATCTGGACCAGATTCGACATTATACGGGATTACCAGGAGGGTGCGTCTCCCCAATGGGATGGAGATCCAGTCCACAGAGAAGTGCCTCCTGGAGGTTACCATAGACGGGGTGACACTCGAGGCTCCGGCGACGATCCTGAGAATGCCGGACTTCGACCTTGTCTTGGGCATGACATGGCTTGTCTGGAACCATGCTCAGATTGACTGCCCGGCAGGGAGGGTCTTGCTGAGACACGGCGACACTTATGCGACATTCGAAGGTACTACTCCGGTTTCCCGCCGCCTGCTTTCATCTATTCAGGCCGTTAAGGCTCATATGCAAGGGGACGAGGTATATCAAGTATTATTCGAGATGACTGAGGAGAAGGACCAGATTGCTAACATTCCGGTGGTTCGTGACTACGCCGATATTTTTCCGGATAAGCTGCCAGGACTGCCTCCGCATAGGGAGAAGGACTTCCAGATTCAGTTGGTACCAGGGGCTAAGCCGGTATCCAAGGCCCCTTATCGGATGGCCCCGAAGGAGTTGGCGGAGTTTCAGACACAGTTGCAGGAGCTGGTGGAAGCAGGATTTGTTAGGTCGAGCTCCTCATCATGGGGAGCTCCTGTCCTATTCGTGAAGAAGAAGGATGGCACTCTTCGCCTGTGCATTGACTATCGAGCACTAAACAGGCTGACCATCCGAAATACCTATCCGCTCCCCAGGATAGACGAGTTGTTCGATCAGCTGGAGGGAGCCCATTATTTTTCGAAGCTGGACTTGAGGTCAGGCTACTACCAGCTGCGGATCCCGGAGGAGGATATTCCGAAGACGGCCTTTAGTAGCCGATACGGATTGTATGAGTTCATCATGATGCCCTTCGGGCTCACGAATGCTCCGTCGGCGTTTATGAGCCTCACGAACCGGGTCTTCGAGGCTTATTTGGATGTGTTCGTCATAGTATTCATAGACGACATCCTTATCTATTCTAAGACGGAGGAGGAGCACACACGACATCTGACACTGACCTTGGAGAGACTGCGGGAGCATCGCCTTTATGCGAAGTTCAGCAAGTGTCAGTTCTGGTTGAAGGAGGTGGCTTTCTTAGGCCACATTATCAGCGGAGCCGGGCTGGCGGTGGACCCGGCAAAGATTCAGGCAGTCAGGGATTGCCCGCCGCTGAAGACAGCCACGGACGTGCGAAGTTTCCTGGGACTTGCCGGTTATTACCGGAAGTTCGTAGAGGGATTCTCTCGAATCGCCCTCCCGCTCACATCCTTGACGAAGAAGGAGGTACCGTTCATATGGACCCCGCAGTGCCAGATAGCTTTCCAGGAGCTGAAGGATCGGCTAACCTCAGCTCCCATTCTTACACTCCCCTCGGGGAGGGAGGGATTTCAGGTCTACACCGACGCATCATATCAGGGGATGGGAGCGGTGCTGATGCAGAACGGACACGTCATAGCTTATGCCTCCCGCCAGCTGAAGACCCATGAGAAGAACTACCCAGTGCACGACCTTGAGATGGGAGCAGTTGTGTTCGCACTGAAGATATGGCGGCACTAACTTTATGGAGTCCACTGTGATATATACTCCGATCATAAGAACCTTAAGTACGTGGACACGCAGAAGGAACTGAACATCAGGCAGAGGCGGTGGGTGGAGTTTCTATCCGACTATCAGTACGAGATGCACTATCACCCGGGGAAGGTGAACGTGGTAGCAGATGCACTGAGTCGGAGAGCCGCCACAGCAGGAGCAGAGCCTCAGTTGATGCTTATGGAGCTGCTGCAGAGACTAGAGGACATGCACATTACTCTGGTGTCATCTGATGATCCTGAGCTCTATGAGGAGTACTTGGCCGCGATGGGCGTTACCGATGACATCAGAGATCGAGTCAGAGAAGGGCAGAGGCAGGATGCCAAGTTAGAGCCCATCTTCCAAGCTCTAGAGGCAGGCACTGCAGGAGATTACACACTGAGGGACGACCTGGTGTGCTTCAGAGGACGGGTGTATATACCAGAGGGAGGCCAGATCCGGGAGGATATTATGACGGAGGCGCACTACAGCCGGTATTCTGTACACCCGGGGATCACAAAGATGACGGCTGATTTGAAGAAGACGATGTTCTGGCCGGGCATGAAGAAGGATGTCTCTTACTTCGTGACCCATTGTGGGGCATGTCAGCTGGTGAAGGCGGAGTGCAGGAACCCCGCAGGATTATTGCAGTCACTCCCGGTGCCGGAGTGGAAGTTTGATGACATAGCCATGGACTTCATACATGGGCTTCCCCGGTCTCGGACAGGGAATGACTCGATCTGGGTAATCGTTGATCGGTTGACCAAGGTGGCTCGATTTATACCGATCAGGAAGGACGATTCAGTAGGAGTACTGGTGCGGAAGTTTGTGGAGCAGTTCATTCGTTATCATGGCGTGCCCAGGACGATAGTGTCGGATCGGGATGGCCGGTTCACCTCCAGGGAGTGGAGATCCGTGCAAGCTTACTTAGGCACGCGATTGACCTTCAGTACTGCATTTCATCCCCAGACAGACGGGCAGACAGAACGCACCAACCGGACGCTGGAGGACCTTTTGAGGCTATGCATCTTGGACCGCGGGGAACCGTGGGAGAAACTCTTACCCCTTGTCGAGTTCTCCTATAACAACAGCCACCAGTCCAGCATCAGGATGGCGCCTTACGAAGCCTTGTACGGGAGGAGATGCCGGACCCTGCTTTCTTGGGTTCAGAACGAAGATCCGAAGGTGTTGGGGTCAGCGTTTGTTGAAGACTCCGAGGTACAGGTGAGGCTGATCCGGGACAGGATGCTCGAGGCACAGAGTAGACAGGCTAAGTACTATGACGCCCGGCATCGGCAGGTGGAGTTCTAGGTGGGGGACCGGGTGTTTCTGAAGATCCGACCCATGCATGGAGTCTCGCGGGTGCGTGGTCGGAGGAAGAAGCTCAGTCCTAGGTACATGGGCCCTTATAGGATCCTGGAGCGGATCGGACCCCTAGCCTACCGGCTGGAGTTACCACCAGAGCTGGAAGCGCTGCACGACGACTTCCATATTTCTTCGCTGAGGAGGGCTCTGCTACGCCCGGAGCAGCAGATTTTGACCACCGAAGGGCCGGTAGCTTCAGACCGGTCAGTTCGTTTGGAGCCGGTTAGGATCGACGACCGAGGAGTACGAGTCCTGCGTCGCAAGAAGGTCCCATTAGTCAAGGTCCTGTGGAGGAACCACGGTCAGGAGGAGCATACCTGGGAGCTGCAGGACCTGATGCGACAAAGATACCCAGAGCTATTCAGTCAGGTATACCTCTCAGACCCCTCAAGATGTTAATTTATTTTTCCTGCTTTAAATCTACTAAGGGCTGCTCTAGGCAGATAGAGGCTTATCTTTGTTTATTGGGGGCTTATCCTTGTTTATTGGGGTCTTGGTCTGCCGATTGGGCGAAGTGGTCATAGATCTAGTTTTCCCTTTAAACCTAGATTAGCAAACAAGCCGCTATGCTGGGATGTTACAAGGTTCTTGCCTTCGGTAGTAAGTACCGCAGGCTCAACAAAGATTTCGTCCCCGAAATCAAGGTTGAGCCTGCGGGACTTACTACCGAAGGCAAGAACCTTGTAACATCCCAGCATAGCGGCTTGTTTGCTAATCTAGGTTTAAAGGGAAAACTAGATCTATGACCACTTCGCCCAATCGGCAGACCAAGACCCCAATAAACAAGGATAAGCCCCCAATAAACAAAGATAAGCCTCTATCTGCCTAGAGCAGCCCTTAGTAGATTTAAAGCAGGAAAAATAAATTAACATCTTGAGGGGTCTGAGAGGTATACCTGACTGAATAGCTCTGGGTATCTTTGTCGCATCAGGTCCTGCGGCTCCCAGGTATGCTCCTCCTGGCCGTGGTTCCTCCACAGGACCTTGACTAATGGGACCTTCTTGCGACGCAGGACTCGTACTCCTCGGTCGTCGATCCTAACCGGCTCCAAACGAACTGACCGGTCTGAAGCTACCGGCCCTTCGGTGGTCAAAATCAGCTGCTCCGGGCATAGCAGAGCCCTCCTCAGCGAAGAAATATGGAAGACGTCGTGCAGCGCTTCCAGCTCTGGTGGTAACTCCAGCCGGTAGGCTAGGGGTCCGATCCGCTCCAGGATCCTATAAGGGCCCATGTACCTAGGACTGAGCTTCTTCCTCCGACCACGCACCCGCGAGACTCCATGCATGGGCCGGATCTTCAGAAACACCCGGTCCCCCACCTGGAACTCCACCTGCCGATGTCGGGCGTCATAGTACTTAGCCTGTCTACTCTGTGCCTCGAGCATCCTGTCCCTGATCAGCCTCACCTGTGCCTCAGTGTCTTCAACAAACTCTGACCCCAACACCTTCGGATCTTCGTTCTGAACCCAAGAAAGCGGGGTCCGGCATCTCCTCCCGTACAAGGCTTCGTAAGGCGCCATCCTGATGCTGGACTGGTGGCTGTTGTTATAGGAGAACTCGATAAGGGGTAAGAGTTTCTCCCACGGTTCACCGCGGTCCAAGATGCATAGCCTCAAAAGGTCCTCCAGCGTCCGGTTGGCGCGTTCTGTCTGCCCGTCTGTCTGGGGATGAAATGCAGTACTGAAGGTCAATCGCGTGCCTAAGTAAGCTTGCACGGATCTCCACTCCCTGGAGGTGAACCGGCCATCCCGATCCGACACTATCGTCCTAGTGCACGCCATGATAACGAATGAACTGCTCCACAAACTTCCGCACCAATTCTCCTACTGAATCGTCCTTCCTGATCAGTATAAATCGAGCCACCTTGGTCAACCGATCAACGATTACCCAGATCGAGTCATTCCCTGTCCGAGACCGGGGAAGCCCATGTATGAAGTCCATGGCTATGTCATCAAACTTCCACTCCGGCACCGGGAGTGACTGCAATAATCCTGCGGGGTTCCTGCACTCCGCCTTCACCAGCTGACATGCCCCACAATGGGTCACGAAGTAAGAGACATCCTTCTTCATGCCCGGCCAGAACATCGTCTTCTTCAAATCAGCCGTCATCTTTGTGATCCCCGGGTGTACAGAATACCGGCTGCAGTGCGCCTCCGTCATAATATCCTCCCGGATCTGGCCTCCCTCCGGTATATACACCCGTCCTCTGAAGCACACCTGGTCGTCCCTCATTGTCTAATCTCCTGCAGTGCCTGCCTCCAGAGCTTGGAAGATGGGCTCTAACTTGGCATCCTGCCTCTGCCCTTCTCTGACTCGGTCTCTGATGTCATCGGTAACGCCCATCGCGGCCAAGTACTCCTCATAGAGCTCAGGATCATCAGACGACACCAGAGTAATGTGCATGTCCTCTAGTCTCTGCAGCAGCTCCATAGACATCAACTGAGGCTCTGCTCCTGCTGTGGCGGCTCTCCGACTCAGTGCATCTGCTACCACGTTCGCCTTCCCCGGGTGATAGTGCATCTCGTACTGATAGTCGGATAGAAACTCCACCCACCGCCTCTGCCTGATGTTCAGTTCCTTCTGCGTGTCCACGTACTTAAGGTTCTTATGATCGGAGTATATATCACAGTGGACTCCATAAAGGTAGTGCCGCCATATCTTCAGTGCGAACACAACTGCTCCCATCTCAAGGTCGTGCACTGGGTAGTTCTTCTCATGGGTCTTCAGCTGGCGGGAGGCATAAGCTATGACGTGTCCGTTCTGCATCAGCACCGCTCCCATCCCCTGATATGATGCGTCGGTGTAGACCTGAAATCCCTCCCTCCCCGAGGGGAGTGTAAGAATGGGAGCCGAGGTTAGCCGATCCTTCAGCTCCTGGAAAGCTGTCTGGCACTGCGGGGTCCATATGAACGGTACCTCCTTCTTCGTCAAGGATGTGAGCGGGAGGGCGATTCAAGAGAATCCCTCTACGAACTTCCGGTAATAACCGGCAAGTCCCAGGAAACTCCGCACGTCCGTGGCCGTCTTCAGCGGCGGCCAATCCCTGACTTCCTGAATCTTTGCCGGGTCCACCGCCAGCCCGGCTCCGCTGATAATGTGGCCTAAGAAAGCCACCTCCTTCAACCAGAACTGACACTTGTTGAACTTCGCATAAAGGCGATGCTCCCGCAGTCTCTCCAAGGTCAGTGTCAGATGTCGTGTGTGCTCCTCCTCCGTATTAGAATAGATAAGGATGTCGTCTATGAATACTATGACGAACACATCCAAATAAGCCTCGAAGACCCGGTTCCTGAGGCTCATAAACGCCGACGGAGCATTCGTGAGCCCGAAGGGCATCACGATGAACTCATACAATCCGTATCTGCTACTAAAGGCCGTCTTCGGAATATCCTCCTCCTGGATCCGCAGCTGGTAGTAGCCTGACCTCAAGTCCAGCTTCGAAAAATAATGGGCTCCCTCTAGCTGATCGAACAACTCGTCTATCCTGGGGAGCGGATAGGTATTTCGGATGGTCAGCCTGTTTAGTGCTCGATAGTCAATGCACAGGCGAAGAGTGTCATCCTTCTTCTTCACGAATAGGACAGGAGCTCCCCATGATGAGGAGCTCGGCCTAACAAATCCTGCTTCCACCAGCTCCTGCAACTGTGTCCGAAACTCCGCCAACTCCTTCGGGGCCATCCGATAAGGGGCCTTGGATAACGGCTTAGCCCCTGGTACCAACTGAATCTGGAAGTCCTTCTCCCTATGCGGAGGCAGTCCTGGCAGCTTATCCGGAAAAATATCGGCGTAGTCACGAACCACCGGAATGTTAGCAATCAGGTCCTTCTCCTCAGTCATCTCAAATAATACTTGATATACCTCGTCCCCTTGCATATGAGCCTTAACGGCCTGAATAGATGAAAGTAGGAGGCGGGAAACCGGAGTAGTACCTTCGAATGTCGCATAAGTATCGCAGTGTCTCAGAACGACCCTCCCTGCCGGGCAGTCAATCTGAGCATGGTTCCAGACAAGCCATGTCATGCCCAAGATAAGGTCGAAGTCCGGCATTCTCAGGATCGTCGCCGGAGCCCCGAGTGTCACCCCGTCTATGGTAACCTCCAGGAGGCACTTCTCTGTGGACTGGATCTCCATCCCATTGGGGAGACGCACCCTCCTGGGTAATCCCATATAATGTCGAATCTGGTCCAGATCCTTGACGAAATCCTCCGACACAAAGTTGTGCGACGCCCCCGTGTCGAACAGGGTATGGGCAGGCTTGCCGCCCACCATCACCATTCCTAAATCAGTTTTAAGAAAGAACTTGGGTGTAAGGTTTTCTAACCTAGGTTGTGTAGTAGTTCTATCATTACTTAATATGAGCAGGGAATAATTCAAACTAAAATTATTTTCATACCTGCAATAATCCTGTCCGGGTTCCGGGGCTGTGCTAAGTCCAAAGCGTAAATCTGCTCCCCGTTCTGCCTGCGGTCGCCTCCCTGGTAACCACGTCCTCGGCCGCGTCCTCGACCTCCGAAATGCTGGGCCGGTGGGCCACCCCGTGGTGCTGGAGGTGGTGCCTGTAACGCCCCCGGTTTTTCCTAGTATTATTCTTTTGTCTGCTGACGTCATAATAGCGGAAGGGCGTTACGTGTCCATAAGTTGACGGTGCGACGCCGTTTGTGTTTTTTTTTGTTTTGGCGTCCGTTAGGTTTCACAGGCTAGATTTTGGGATATGCGTCGGAACCGAAATTTCTTCTACATCGGGAAGCTGAGTTATTTAATTTCTGACTTGCTCGTCGAGTTTCGTCGCAATCCGAGTTTTTTTTTTGGAGTCTCGGCCCACGTTTGAAATTCAGATAATTAAAAATTACCGTAACTTCTTTAGGCCATAACTCGAGTTCGGTGCTTCGGATTTTGATTCCGACTTCGTCGTTGTGTTCGTAGCGTCGACATTCGCCTGCGACGCGAATTTCATCCGTTTTGACGCGCGTTTGGGTCTTCATAATAGTATAGAAATTATAAATAAATTTATTTTTTTTAGCTTTTCTGCGCTCAGAGATCTCCGAGCGGAGCTCAGAGATTTCTGCGCTCAGAGATCTCCGAGCGGAGCTCAGAGATCTCTGCGCTCAGAGATCTCCGAGCGGAGCTCAGAGATCTCTGCGCTCAGAGATCTCTCAGAGATCTCTGCGCTCAGAGATCTCTGCGCTCAGAGATCTCCGAGCGGAGCTCAGAGATCTCTGCGCTCAGAGATCTCCGAGCGGAGCTCAGAGATCTCTGAGCCTTTCTTTTCTTTCCCCATTTATAATAATATTATTAATATTATTTATAATAATAATAATATTATTATTATTATATATACTATAAGTTTTCTTCATCCCGAAGCAAGAAGCGAGCCCCCATTTCCTTTCCCCTGTTCTTTTCGGCCGAAGCAGTGCAGCGAATTCCTTTTTCTCGGGAGCCTTCCGACCGCCGCCGACGGAGCTCCGGTGCTCGGAATCGCGAGCCGAACATAGATTCGGAAAGCTCTCGCCGAGATCTACGCGGTCGTGGTGAGTATTTCTACTTTCATGGAATTTCTCCGTTAGGGTTTTTGGCCCTAACTTCTGTTTCTACCTTATTGTTGTAGATTTCTTTTTCTCGCCTTCGCTAGGGCCGATCTGCGTCGTGGTGCCTTCCGAAGTGCGGTTTCGGGTGGTTGAGGCAAGTGGTGATCTTGATCTTCTCCTTTTTGCTACGTTTTTTTTTCTCCTTTATGCTTCTAGCGAGTTTTCAAATGTTAAGTCCTTTTTTTTGTTCGCTTAGCCCATTCTCATTACAATATCATTATCTCGTTTCTTAAAATCCTAAATTATTATCTGGTAGGCCTTATCTCTTGCCTTTGATTGAGTCATGAAATGATAAATCTGTTGGAGGTCGTACACGATGTTGGCGGTGCCACAGTGCGATGCTCTTTTAAAATGATAAATCTGTTGGAGGTCGTACACGATGTTGGCGGTGCCACCGGTGCGATGCTCTGAGGGCTGTGACGATGTGTGATGGTATTATCCCCGCACAGTTTCTCTTTTGATTTCTGATGAGCTGATCAGTCTCTTTAATTTGAATAAGATTAATGATCTGAAAATGATTGTTATATGTCTGTGGTGAGTTTGATTTTGTCCGTCTCCACTCATCTTTTGGCGGGCTCTTTTCCGATTGATTTCTATTGCTAGTTATGACTAGTTTTGTTTAATCTGACCCTTGCAGCTAATGTTTCCTTCCGGTCTCGCGGAGGTTTGCTTACTTTCCTGTTTTTCTTCGTCGCTTGTAACTTGTTTCTGAGGTGTTCTTTCTTTGAATGCCTCAGGTTCTGGACTGTAGTAGGTGTTAGTGGGAAGCAGCGTCAGTTGCCGTTTTCTGACCCTCTTGGGGTAGGGTTTTCTATGAGCTTGCCGACCCATGGGTTCGTGTCACGTGTTGACGCCCATGGTGCCGCTTTGTTAAACTTTCTGCTACCTTGCTGCTGTTACTCTTTGATTGCTTTTGGACTCTTGTTCTGGAACGATTAGTTATGGCTTGGCTTGGGAGGCCCCTTGCTTAGATATGCTAAGGCAGTTGGAGCATGCATACCATGATTTGAAATGTTAATCTCATTATTTTCTGCGCATGATAAATCTACTTTTATGTACAGTAAATCTAGACGTCTGATACTGCATGGTGCACCTCACTTGGTCTTCACGAGCATTTAGGTCACCAAATGAATAAATTAAGTATTTTTCCACTGCGTAAAACTATATTTTCAAACCGTGGACTAGTTGATCCACCTAGCCGAGGGACACGGCTTCGCATATTGTGCATAAATTATATATGGATCATATTGAGTTTAAAAAAAATGATTTCTATAAGTTGCGAGAGACGATGAGTTGCCTTAACGTTAGTAGATGTCCCCTACGTGACGTGGCATCACAATGCGTAGTTTCCCCTACTCTGTTAGTGTTTTAAATGTTGGGAAAATGCGGGTTGTGACAGTTGGTATCAGAGGGAGGTTCTGTGAAAAAGGTAGTTGGGTGGTTTGGCGAGTGAGTCGAACGACTGCTACCCTAAGCAGAACCTCAAGCGATGATTTCATTGTTTACACACACCGATATGTCATCGGTATGTCTTGACCGAAGCACAGTCACTACACTCATAGCATGATAAGAAGTATACAAGGCATATTATGTAGTATGGGATGCATAATATGTGTTGTATATGGATCCATCATAGGAGGTGACATGTGACGGTTATGTAGTATGGGATGCATAACCACCATTACATGAATGCCCATTAGCACGTTTTCTTTTTCGTTACATGTAATGTTATGTAGTATGGGATGCATAACATTGCATGTGTACTCCGCTCATAACATGCATTAAGGCCTCTTCCTAGAATGCATAGCACTGCATACAATCATATCATCGCATAAGCACGCGTGCCAAGTTAAAGACATACCAGATGACATATGTACACACATGATTTGAAAAGAAATTTAAATGTTCATGCACTCATGTTCACGCACTCATGTCATACATTCATATCATCCTAGTTAAGTCCATAGCATTGTTTCATGGAATTCCAGAGCAAGGTAACAGCAATAGCAGATAAATTTCTTTTCCGTTCCATAATTATCCGGGATATATTTTCCGTGTCTGCTTGGCTTAAGTGCCTTAAGCCGGTTTTTGAGTTGATGTCCATCTATCTTGTAGACATGCGTCGTGGGAGATCAACGCGATCGACTCCCCAGCCTGAGGGAGAGTCTTCTGGTGGTCAGAGCGTGTCCGTAATCGAAAGTCTGCGTCAGAGCAATGAGGCTTTGACTAGGCAGATAGACGCGATGCAAACTCAAATTCAGTCCCTGGTGTCTGCTGCCGCGGTGCAGCAACCTGTTGCGCAAGAACCGGTGGTGAGTCCAGCTGTTCCTGCTCCTTTGGCGCCTCCAGTGGCATTGCCACCGGAGATGAACTTCATTTCCCACTTCCAGCGTTTGGGACCTCCTACCTATGATGGTAGGGCAGACTTCATGGCCTTGGATGATTGGGTGATCGGCATGGAGGAGATGTTCTTCTATTCAGGCATCTTCGAAGCTTCGAAGGTGATGGTGGCTGCTTATCAATTGAAGGGACTGGCGAAAGGTTGGTGGATCAGGGAGAAGGAAAGTCTTGTCGAGGGATGCTCGTGGGAGGTGTTTAAAGCCATGTTTCTTAAGAAGTTTCTCCCTTCGGTTGAGCGCGATCGATTGATGAACAGCTTCTTGCATCTGAAGCAGAGGCAGCTCACCGTCAGTGAGTATCAGATTGAGTTCAGCAAGTTGAGCAGGTTCGCCCCAGAATTGGTGGCTTCTGAGGAAGGAAGGGTTAAGCGGTTTTTGAGTGGTCTCACTGGCGACATCCAGCAGTGGGCTAGTGCTTATGGGTCAGGAACTTATGCTGAAGCAGTGGAGGCCCCTTTGAAGGCCGAGTCTATTGAAAAGATAAAGAATTGTGGACAACAGGTGAAGAGTGATAAGAGGAAGTTGGACGATCGAGAGAGTTCAAAGGCATCACACTCGGACTCAAGGAAGAGGGGTATGGGGCACTGTAGCTTCTGCGGCAAGCGGGGTCATCCGTTCGAAAAGTGTTTCAAGAGGCTCGATACGCAGGAGCAGTCGAGGATTAGTGCGATTCAGGATGCACCCAAGGTTATCCCGGTATGCTCTTTCTGCTCTAAGCCCGGTCATGAGGCGGCCCGATGTTTCAGGAAAACTGGGTGTTGTTTTCTATGTGGGCAGAGAGGCCATCGTAGGGCCGACTGCCCAGGCTCTCAAACCGTGACTCCAGCGGTTCCTCTACAGACCTTGCCGCCGCCCCCGCGGATCGTGGACAAATGGAAGGGCAAGCTTAATGTGTTGACTAGAGATGAAGCTCAAGCTTCAGCACATGTGATATCTGGTCAGTTTCCTTCTTCCTAACTTGTCCCCTTCCTTCTTGTTTTAGCTTACTAGTTGTTTGGGGATGCATGCTTGCTTAGGTGAATTCAAGGTGAAAAATAAGTGGGCGCGTGTCCTATTTGATTCGGGAGCTTCTCACTCTTTTGTCGCTCAGAGTTTTGTTGACAGGCACCGATGGCCTGTTGATCGGTTGGATGATGCCTTGTCTGTTAAGTTTCCATCTGGAGAACAGGTTACGTCAGATCGGGGTATCCGAGAGTGCCCCATTTCCTTGGGTGGTGTCCAAGTTCTCGCAGATTTAAAGATGCTGGATTTGGCAGACTTCGATGTGATTCTTGGAATGGATTGGTTGTCCAAATTTGATGTCGTGATCAAGTGCAAGGAGAAGCGGCTAGATTTCAAGTTGGGAGACGGTCGTCCTTTGAGTGTTTATGGCCTTCCTCGAAAGGGATCGCCAATTATATCCGTGGTACGTGCCCACCGAGCTTTAGCATCTGGTTGTGAGGGTTTCTTGGTTTCTATCAGTGCATTGGAAGCTTCTCCTGTTGAGCCAGCCGTGGAGGGCATCCCGGTGGTGCGAGAGTTTCCTGATGTTTTTCCTGATAAGCTTTTCGGTCTCCCTCCCGAAAGAGAGGTGGAGTTTTCTATAGACCCCGAGCCAGGCACCCGACCCATTGCTAAGGCACCGTACCGCATGGCGCCTCGTGAGTTAGAAGAATTACGTGTTCAGTTGGATGAGCTGCTGGAGTGTGGTTTCATTAGACCGAGTACTTCTCCATGGGCCACTCCTGTTCTCTTTGTGAAAAAGAAGGACGGTTCCATGAGTTTGTGTATCGATTACCGAGGGCTGAACAAGGTGACTATCAAGAATAGATATCCTTTGCCGCGGATTGACGACTTGTTCGACCAGCTGCGTGGGTGCATCAGGTTCTCGAAGATTGATCTCCGTTCAGGCTACCACCAGATGAGGGTTCGTGAGTCAGACATTCCTCTGACAGCTTTTAGATCCCGACACGGACATTTTGAGTTCCTCGTGTTATCCTTCGGTTTGACTAACGCGCCTTCTGCGTTCATGGATCTGATGAACCGTGTGTTCAAGGATTTCCTTGATCGTTTTGTGGTCGTCTTCGTCGACGACGTCCTCGTCTATTCTCGCAGCGATGAGGAGCATGCCCATCATTTGCGGTTGGTTCTGTCTGTCCTGAGAGAGCATAAGCTGTATGCTAAGCTTAGCAAGTGCGAGTTTTGGCTGTCTCGGGTGTCCTTCTTAGGACATGTGGTGAGCAAGGATGGAATCTCTGTTGATCCAGCCAAGATTTCAGCGGTGATGGATTGGAAGAGACCTTCTACACCAAAGGAGATCAGAAGTTTCTTGGGCTTGGCTGGATACTATAGGAGATTTGTGGAAGGTTTCTCCACGCTGTCCGCTCCGATGATGCGTCTGACGCAAAAGAATGTCGCCTTCATTTGGAGTGATAAGTGTGAGGAGGCTTTCCAAGAGTTGAAGAGAAGGTTGTGCACTGCCCCAATTCTGATTCTGCCTATTGAGGGAGTGGAGTATGCGGTGTATGTTGATGCTTCACACATCGGACTTGGTTGTGTTTTGATGCAGGAGGGGAAGGTGATCGCCTATGGATCTAGGCAATTGAAGGTTCATGAGAAGAACTACCCTACTCATGATTTGGAGTTTGCGGCAGTGATCTATGCCCTGAAGCTGTGGAGGCATTTATTATATGGCGCCATGTGTAAGATTTATACAGATCATAAAAGTCTGAAGTATGTATTCACACAAAAGGAGCTGAATTTGCACCAGCGCCGGTGGTTGGAGTATGTGGCTGATTATGAAGTGGACATCCTCTATTATCCTGGTAAGGCCAATGTGGTGGCCGATGCTTTGAGTAGGAAGACGGCCCAGATATTTAATTTATCGGTTCGAGCCTTGGTTGAGGAGTTTCTTTTGATGGATATTTCGGTGGCGAGCCGTGGCGAGCCCTCTGGCTGGGAAGCTGAGGTGCCTTCTTGGATTTCTCTGACGAGATTGCATCAGAAGGATGACCCGGATTTGCAGCACTTGCGAGCTAGGACCAAGAAAGGAGAATTATCTGATTTCTCTATTGATGAGCTTGACACCCTCTTGTATAGAGGTAGATTCTGTATCCCGGCGGTGGGAGATATTCGAGTGATGATTTGCAACGAAGCTCACGGATCTAGCGTGGCTTACCACCCGGGTTCCACCAAGATGTATAGAGATCTGAAGCAAATCGTGTGGTGGTCGGGCATGAAGAATGACATCGCCAAATTTGTATCGGAGTGCTTCACGTGCAAGCGGGTGAAGGCCGATCATGGCAGGCCTGGAGGAAAATTGACCCCTTTGGAAGTTCCCATGTGGAAATGGGAGAGTATCTCGATGGACTTCATTACTGGATTACCGAGGTCCCCTCGTGGACATGATTCGGTTTGGGTCATAGTGGACCGGTTGACGAAGTGTGCCCATTTCGTTCCCTTCAAGGTTGGCTATTCGATGGAGAAGATCGCAGAGTTGTATGTGGATGAGGTCATTAGATTGCATGGCGTGCCTGTAAACATTGTGTCAGATCGGGACTCAAGATATATGTCGCGTTTCTGGCGGAGCTTGCATGGAGCTTTGGGCACCGACATCCGGTATTCTACCGCTTATCATCCACAGACAAATGGTCAGACAGAGAGAGTGAATCAGATCGTGGAGGACATGATCAGGTGTTATATTCTGGATCATGGTGGCGCATGGGATCAGCGCTTGAGATTGATGGAGTTTGCATATAATAATAGTTACCAAGAGAGTCTACAGATGGCACCTTTTGAAGCATTATATGGGAGGCGCTGCAGGACTCCCTTATTTTGGGCCGAAGTCGGTGAGAGACCGTTGTTAGGTCCAGAAGCTTTGGTGGAAATGGAGGAGGCGGTGACTAATATTCGGGAGAAGCTCCGCGTTGCTCAGGAGCGGTATGAAAAGTATGCCAATCAAAGAAGGGCAGATCTGGAGTTTGAGGTTGGAAGCAGTGTTTTTCTGAAAGTCTCTCCGGTGCCAGGCGTTAAAAGATTTGGGAAGAACCACAAGTTGGATCCCAGATATGTTGGGCCATTTCAGGTCGTTGAGCGCATCGGAGTGTCTGCTTATAGATTGGAGTTACCTGCTACCTTCCCTGGCGTCCATGATGTGTTTCATGTGAGTCAGTTGAGGAAGTGTGTCCGCAGCAATCGTCAAGTCCTCGATTCGGTGCCTCAGATTCAGCCCAATTTATCTTATGTTGAGGAACCTGTCCGTATTCTAGAGACTCAAGAGCGTGTGTTGCGGAGGAAATCCTTTCCCATGGTAAAAGTTCTCTGGCGAAATCATGACGTCGAGAGCGCGACATGGGAGTTGGAATCAGCTATGCGGGAGTCTCATCCGCACCTCTTCATTTAATTATCCGAGGTGAAACTCTTCTTTCTGCACCGTTTATTTTGTCCCGATAATGTTTTCTGTTCGTACGTCAAGTTTCGGGACGAAACTTTCTTTTAGGGGGAGTGGTTGTAACGCCCCCGGTTTTTCCTAGTATTATTCTTTTGTCTGCTGACGTCATAATAGCGGAAGGGCGTTACGTGTCCATGAGTTGACGGTGCGACTCCGTTTGTGTTTTTTTTGTTTTGGCGTCCGTTAGGTTTGACAGGCTAGATTTTGGGATATGCGTCGGAACCGAAATTTCTTCTACATCGGGAAGCTGAGTTATTTAATTTCTGACTTGCTCGTCGAGTTTCGTCGCAATCCGAGTTTTTTTTTTGGAGTCTCGGCCCACGTTTGAAATTCGGATAATTAAAAATTACCGTAACTTCTTTAGGCCATAACTCGAGTTCGGTGCTTCGGATTTTGATTCCGACTTCGTCGTTGGGTTCGTAGCGTCGACATTCGCCTGCGACGCGAATTTCATCCGTTTTGACGCGCGTTTGGGTCTTCGTAATAGTATAGAAATTATAAATAAATTTATTTTTTTTAGCTTTTCTGCACTCAGAGATCTCCGAGCGGAGCTCAGAGATCTCTGCGCTCAGAGATCTCCGAGCGGAGCTCCGAGATCTCTGCGCTCAGAGATCTCCGAGCGGAGCTCAGAGATCTCTGCGCTCAAAGATCTCTGCGCTCAGAGATCTCCGAGCGGAGCTCAGAGATCTCCGAGCGGAGCTCAAAGATCTCTGAGCCTTTCTTTTCTTTCCCCATTTATAATAATATTATTAATATTATTTATAATAATAATATTATTATTATTATTATATATACTATAAGTTTTCTTCATCCCGAAGCAAGAAGCGAGCCCCCATTTCCTTTCCCCTGTTCTTTTCGGCCGAAGCAGTGCAGCGAATTCCTTTTTCTCGGGAGCCTTCCGACCGCCGCCGACGGAGCTCCGGTGCTCGGAATCGCGAGCCGAACATAGATTCGGAAAGCTCTCGCCGAGATCTACGCGGTCGTGGTGAGTATTTCTACTTTCATGGAATTTCTCCGTTAGGGTTTTTGGCCCTAACTTCTGTTTCGACCTTATTGTTGTAGATTTCTTTTTCTCGCCTTCGCTAGGGCCGATCTGCGTCGTGGTGCATTCCGAAGTGCGGTTTCGGGTGGTTGAGGCAAGTGGTGATCTTGCTCTTCTCCTTTTTGCTACGTTTGTTTTTCTCCTTTATGCTTCTAGCGAGTTTTCAAATGTTAAGTCCTTTTTTTGTTCGTTTAGCCCTTTCTCATTACAATATCATTATCTCGTTTCTTAAAATCCTAAATTATTATCTGGTAGGCCTTATCTCTTGCCTTTGATTAAGTCATGAAATGATAAATCTGTTGGAGGTCGTACACGATGTTGGCGGTGCCACCGGTGCGATGCTCTTTTAAAATGATAAATCTGTTGGAGGTCGTACACGATGTTAGCGGTGCCACCGGTGCGATGCTCTGAGGGCTGTGACGATATGTGATGGTATTATCCCCGCACAGTTTCTCTTTTGATTTCTGATGAGCTGATCAGTCTCTTTAATTTGAATAAGATTAATGATCTGAAAATGATTGTTATATGTCTGTGGTGAGTTTGATTTTGTCCGTCTCCACTCATTTTTTGGCGGGCTCTTTTCCGATTGATTTCTATTGCTAGTTATGACTAGTTTTGTTTAATCTGACCCTTGCAGCTAATGTTTCCCTCCGGTCTCGCGGAGGTTTGCTTACTTTCCTGTTTTTCTTCGTCACTTGTAACTTGTTTCTGAGGTGTTCTTTCTTTGAATGCCTCAGGTTCTGGACTGTAGCAGGTGTTAGTGGGAAGCAGCGTCAGTTGCCGTTTTCTGACCCTCTTGGGGTAGGGTTTTCTATGAGCTTGCCGACCCATGGGTTCGTATCAGGTGTTGACGCCCATGGTGCCGCTTTGTTAAACTTTCTGCTACCTTGCTGCTGTTACTCTTTGATTGCTTTTGGACTCTTGTTCTGGAATGATTAGTTATGGCTTGGCTTGGGAGGCCCCTTGCTTAGATATGCTAAGGCAGTTGGAGCATGCATACCATGATTAGAAATGTTAATCTCATTATTTTCTGCGCATGATAAATCTACTTTTATGTACAGTAAATCTAGACGTCTGATACTGCATGGTGCACCTCACTTGGTCTTCACGAGCATTTAGGTCACCAAATGAATAAATTAAGTATTTTTCCACTGCGTAAAACTATATTTTCAAACCGTGGACTAGTTGATCCACCTAGCCGAGGGACACGGCTTCGCATATTGTGCATAAATTATATATGGATCATATTGAGTTTAAAAAAAATGATTTCTATAAGTTGCGAGAGACGATGAGTTGCCTTAACGTCAGTAGATGTCCCCTACGTGACGTGGCATCACAATCCGTAGTTTCCCCTACTCTGTTAGTGTTTTAAATGTTGGGAAAATGCGGGTTGTGACAGTGCCCCCCTCATAGGGCAGTCTCTCCGGAGATGTCCCACCTGGTGACAATGGAAGCACTCCGGCGGGGGATACGCCATACCCGGGGTCTCTGCATCTCCTGGATCCTGAGAGGTTGAGGGGCCAAAACCACCTGCTCTCTCGGCTCCTGCCGCAACTCCTGACGAGGCTGCTCCTCTGCCCTCCTTCCATCTGGTATGGTGCCTCGCCGCTGATCATTTCGGGCCCTCCGGCCCTGGTCCTCCGCTTGCCGTTTCCGGCCCCGAGTGGTGTGCCAGTCGGCATCAATCCTCTTCGCCATCTCCAAAATCCGGGAGATGGGCCCGTCAGAGACAAAAAGCAGGGCCTCCCTCAACTCCTCTTTTAGGCCCTTATAAAACCTCTTGACGTAACCTGCTTCGTCCAGCTGATAGGAGCCCGCATATCGGGCCAAATGATCGAACTCTCGGTGGTACTCCACCACTGTCCTGGTGCCCTGCCTCAGCTGCAAGAACCGCTCCTCCGACTCGTCCCCGGCCGACTGAGGAACAAAGTGCTCCAGCAGCGTGGCCCTGAATTCTTCCCAAGTGATTTCTGCAATCTCCCTATCAGCAAAAGTCGGGTCCAACAGCGTCTTCCACCACCTCTTAGCATGGGACTCCAAGCAAGATACCACCAGGGCCACCCTCTCCTCCCAAGGGCATCGTATCCCAGTCAACATCTCGTACATAACATCCAGCCACTCCTCTGTCCGCACTGCCGACTCTGTCCCCAAGTATGATGGGGGAGAGAGTCCTCGGAAGGTGCTCATCCAGTTGGCCCCTGGGTTTGGCTGCTGGGCTGGAGCTTGCTGAGCCCGGAAGGCCTCAAGGATAGTTGTAAGGGTCTGCCCCATGTCTGACTGGAGGAAAGGTGTGGGGACCATGGGAGGTGGTGCAATGTCTGGAGTCTGCTGAGCTCCACCTTGTGGGGTGGGCTGAGCTGGGGGCTGCAAAACGAGCTACATTAATAGGTAATCGACTCAATGCCTAAAGAAAGTGGACAATTTACGTGTGATTCCCCCCATATGGGCACACCACTGCTTCCGCTGCTTAGTTTGTCCCCAAACTAAACTCGCGCGGGGGTGGCCTAGGGTTGTGGACTGTTACTTTTCGATCGAGGTCTCCTCTGATACCACTTGTAAGACCCCCCCTTTTTTTTCTTTTTCGACACCGGGGTCTTAGGCCCAGAACCGCCGTTTTGCGGTGACTCCTTCACGCCCTGAAGAGTCAACACCACAAAGCGCCGATTCTGCCGGCCAATTCGATCACAGAAAAGTAGCAAAATAATGAAGTAAGTGTAAACCATCAGTCCACGGAGAAGCACATGTCATAAGTAAATATAACTCCACGAAGGGAGTGTCCACAGAAAATAACATCAGAGTAGCAAAAACGGGCTTATGCCCGGTACATCATAACCTCACTACAAGATCTCTCATGCAGAAACAAAAGTAGAAAACTACTCAAGGTCGAGACTCACGGTCCCGGCTGTATGAACTCCGGAGCTAGACTGCCCCACCTCCAAGCGCACCGGTCTCTGGGGCTGCTCCTCCATGCTGGTCTCCACGATCCCCTAAATGATGCGGTTCGAAAACCGTTAGTCTAAAAGACTAAGTCCTATCATCCCTCGCCCCTTCCCCCACGGCTCCTAAGCACCGAGAGGAGAGGATGAAAGGGGAGGACTTAATGGTGGAGAATAATCAAAAAGCAAGTGACAGCGGACCTATACTAGCAATCCTATAGACATAAGCTGAAATATGAAATGTAACCTTCACTTATGTGAGAAACACATAAGCCAAGGGGTCTTCTGCAAGGCTCCCATCGTATAAAAAGTCCCATACCAATTTATACGATGGGGTGTCGGTTATCAAACAGCTGTAAATATATATCCAAATTTAACCTTAATTTATAAACTTGCCCACACAAGCTTATAGACCAAGGGGTCGTGTAGCAGGTCCTAGAGTATAAGCGTCCCATTCCACTTATACTTTAGGTGTCAAGGTTTAAGGTAACGAATATGCTATGACATGCAAGTGCAACACACACCCGACTCTGTGCACACAGACCTTTAGTTCCCCCTTTTTGGAGCCGTAACCTCCCAGGGTACCTCCGTAGTGGAAGAAGGAAGCGGTGGGTTGGGCCTCGCCCACCTCTAAACCAGTAAAGCACTACCGGTCAGACCTATCATACGCCTCAACGCTTGGTGCACGAAGCGGACTCCTGCGTACTCTTGCCGGCTGGCGCACCGGACTTCTGTTGGCGAAGTGCTAACCAAACTTGCCGAGTCAACGTATTGGCGTCGGTGCATCGACCCTCCAATACCAAAGACCCACCACCTTAATTTCCTTTCCTGTTATGCACATGCAAATTAGCGTAATCAAGAATCGAGCCGAAGCTCCCCGGTCCAACCCGTCCGACTCAAGCAATCGAGCCGAAGCTCCTCGGACCCAAAGTCCGCCTTTTAACCATCCGAGCCGAAGCTCCTAACCAACATCTGGTGCCATCAGTGTTGTGGAATGTGCAACCCTAATTACTAAGTTACTCTTTTCAGCTTGTTAAACAGTTTACGTTAACCCATGACTGTCCTCGGTATTCCCTGTGAAGGGCTCTCAAGGGGCACTAGGAACTGTGTTGGGATTACGCCCAGCGTTCCCTTTCGCAAGGTACTTATTTTATTATTGGTTGATTCCCTTACCCTTTATTTTCTCATATTTCGATATGCTAATCCTAGGGTGATTTGACTCCAACTCTCCTTGGGTGGGACGATCTTCGTCGGACCCGAACGCCTATAAACCCTAGACAAAACCACACCCTACTCACTCATCTTCCATAGATGCAGCCCCTTCCACTTGTCCTTACAGCAAACCACCAAGACCCATCATACGTGCCCTAATTCACATCCAAATGAAATCCTGCAGTTTTGCTATATGCAGACCACTTAAGCTACATGACCCGTAAAAAGGGAAGTACATGAAATATTCATCCAGTACCCTTATGATAATTTTTAGAGATCTAAAAAGACATTTGAAGCATAAATCCAGAAATCCATAATTTTCCTAATTTGTCTGATAATTAATTTATTTATTCTAGTGTCCCAAAAGGCCCAGGTTTGAACATGAAGTACCATTTTCAGACAAGATTATAATCCACTAAATTTATGATAATTACAAAATGTCTAATAAACTCTAAATCCTAAGTCTTCCAATTTTTCAGCAAGGTTTAGGTCTTTAAATTTAATTTCAAAGATGCCCCATAAAAAGTCATTTTAAAAGATTCTATAGTAATAACACCTCCAAAAATTCAGAGAAAATTCAGGGATGATTGTGATGGCCTACAAGTACCCTAGACAAAGTTTCATAATTTACCATTTCGAAATAAGGCTATATTTGATTTTCTTATGAACTTTCTAATTTAAGTGTTAATGAACAAAGTATGCTAATCAGTCATCAAATATTTCCACAAAACTTCCCATGTGATAACATTGAGCTAAAAACACTATGCAGTAAGTTTCATGATTTTTCAGTAAGTAATGGGCTCTGACAAGAATTATTTAATATGTAACCAAAATAAAGCACTTGTGAAGTAGATGCCCTAAATAGATATCTAAAAATTCTAAAAACATTCATACAAGATTATTATAGCCTAAAGCTGACTCTGCCCATGTTTCATACCCTCTCTATGGGCAGTGAGACCACAATAGCCAAAATATTAATTAGGGCATTACTATTGATTATAAATGAAGTGCTATAAATATTGTCCAAAATTCCTCAAGTAAATTATCAGAGGCTCAAAATACCCTAATCCCCTCACTACCCAAATTTGGTTAAGTTTCAAGATGTTTAGCTAACCTAAACCTACACTACAAGTTTTAGGACCTAAGCTAGGGTTAGGGTTTTGGGGGCCCTAAAATTTTCAAAATTAGCTAATATTTTTAACAGAGGGTTCTATATATCCTAGGAACCTCCTTGCAAAATTTGGTGTTCATCCAAGGTGTGTAGGACTCATGCCCTTCACAAGACCAAAAGGTCCCTCCTTAGGGTTTGACCTAGGAACTTAGGGCAAATCTATTCCTCACTGTCCCATATTCCATAGGGAGGTGATAAGTGCCCTAATAAGTCAGTGTCCCAAATTTCAGCCTCTGTTGAGGTGATTTGGTCACTCAAAATCAAAAGTGCAACTTTTGACCAAAATGCCCTTTTTAAGGTATAGTTAGGGTTGGGTCAAAGCCTATTCAAAACACATCCAACTTAAATGAAATTTTATACAGGTACCTAAAATGAACCCAGGGACCACTCACCAAAATTTGGGAGGGTTTGGAGGTGTTTAGGGCACCTAGTTAATTTATTTAATAATTATTAAATGTTTACAAAAACTATAGAAATATTTTCTCCAAAAATTCCCATTTTTGGACAGGCCCTAGGTATAGCTAGGATGGACTCTCTGCCAAAATTTCAACTAATTTGGGCTAGGGGTGAAGGGTGGGCACTCAATTAAATGTCTGCGTAGCCCTAAGGGTATGTCCCACCAAAATGGGTGCCCTGATCAAACCAGAAGCCTACATTGGTTCAAACCAATTTTAAAATAACGTAGACAGAAAGGGCTACAAATCATGTGTTGATCGTTTTCTCATACAGAGCCTCTAACTATTTTTAAAATTTTAAAACATTAAATGTCAAAAGTGTGACAGAATGAAATAAATAAAATTAATTTCCTATAGTTTAATCCTGATGCAGCACGAATCTTGGCTAAAGGATCAACGGCATCTGGTCATCATCTTCGTTGAGCCGACGGCTGTGATTCATCCCGCCTGGAGCGATTTCCAAGCCTTGCCGCCGGCGATCCAGCCCCTTCCCCGGCCGGCCACCGCCACCAACACCTCCGTTGAGGTGGTGGCTATCGCCAGGCGGCGGCTCCGCCGCCGGAGAGGCGTTTTCCGGTGGATATAGCAAGAGGTTTTCTTGCCGAAACCAGTAGAAATCCCGGATTGGATCGGGCTCAATTGAGCCCGAAACTTAAGCCTAATTAATCCTAAGATCTACCCGCGGGTTAAGGAGAGGAGGAGGACCTTCCTGGCGTCCTGGATGCGAGAGGAGCGGCGGGATGCCATTGACGACGGCGGCGGCGCTCGGCTTCTGCAACTGCACAGTGGAATGGCTCGTCTCCTCCAGGTAAACGCTCTAAAATGATCCCCTCGGCTCCCTAAAGGTGTTTAAATGGCAAATGGGGGAGAGGGGAGGCTGGTTCTTCAATGGCCATTAACACCATTAAAGGTGTGGCTCGGGTTGTGTGGAGGGGGGCTGAACCCACCCCTTGGTGGCCGGGAAACGGCTGGAATCAACTCCTCTCTCCTAGAGGAGTTGATTGCAGCCATAATTGGTGGCTGTTAGCCTTCCTTGGCCGGCCTCTCACTTCCCCCTCTTCTTCCACATTTTCTCTCTCCTCCATTATCATGGAGGGGAGCTCCTTTCTCTCTCCTAGTCACCCCTGGTTGACTAGTCAACCTCACAAGCTAAATGCAGCCCACTTGATTATGATGGTCATGGGAATGGGTTTAGCCTAAGGGAGAAGTGGCTTGGGCTTGGGTTAGCCCTTTTGGGTTAAGTTTGACTTGACCTAAATGAGGGTTGACCTGGTCAATTTGACCATCTGGGTTGACCCCATTGGGTTTTTAGTGGCCCATTGGGATGCCTTAAGGTCTAGGGTTACTTGAATAGGGTTGGTTGGGCATCTTGGGGGTCACATGTCCCTTGGCAAGGGCACTTTGACCATTTTAGGGCTAGAGTTGACTTGGGTCAACATGACCAATTGGGTTGACCCCTATGGGTCTTGGGTGACCCATTGGCTTCCCTTAGGGTCTAGGTAGGGTTATGTAGGGTTACCCTGTACTTTGGAGGTCACATACCCTTAGTAAGGGTACTTTGACCAGGTTAGGGCTTGAGTTAACTTGGGTCAACCTGGCCTCTAGGGCTGACCCCAATGTGTCCTTAGTGACCCATTGACCTCACTTTAGGGTTAGGAGGGCATAGGAGGGGTCCTTTAGGCTAGGAGTAGGTCAGTTGGCCCTAAGTTGGCTAGTTTGACCCATTTAGGGCTAGGGTTGACCTTGGTCAACTGGGCCTCTTGGGTTGACCCTAATGGGTCCTTTTGGCTCTAATGGGTCTCCCAAGTATTAGGGGTGTTGTGGTAGGGTCTTGGGGTTAAGGTGTAGCCCATGGTCATCCTAAGCCATTGTTTAGAGTTCTACTATCTGCAGACCATGATGGTCTCCCACCTTTTTGTCCCCTATCTCCTGGCCCATTTCTGGCTTCCTAGGGTTTGTCATGACCTAGTCATGGCTAAAACCATTCTTAGGGGTCTAGTTGGAAATGGGATGTTACACTGAGTGTCGACACAGATTCTCTGAGTCCAGAAATCGTCGAGTAGAGTTTAGCATTCGTCGACCTGAGAAGCTGACTTCGTCGAACTGAGAAGCTATGAACTTGAGGTCCAAGTTCGTCGAGCTCAGAATATAATTCGTCGACCGAAGCATGAAGCTGAACTTAGAAAATTTGAAGTTCTTCTGACTTTGGCTTGATGTAGAAACCAAGTTTTTGTCGAACAGAGAACATAGATCGCCGAGCTCAGCACTAAGAATTGTCTCACGATCGTCGAGCGCAGAACTCCTTTCGTCGAGCTGAGTTCGACGAACGTCGAACTCACTTTACTTAGCCTTGAAAACTTGTGAGTCTGGAGTCTCTGAGGGTCTTGTTGAAAGCTGGTCCATCTGGAGTTGAGCCTAAGGACTTAACCTATACTCTAGGACACAAATTGACCCTGGCTATACATGATGGGTCACATCCTAAGTCAGTGAACCTAGACCAAATCAACTAGGGATGCAACAATCTCCCCCTATTTGGGTGAGGTCACTAACAGAAACTCAAAATAGAAAAACTAAGCAACAGAAGAGATATATCTGGCAGAAAATTATAACACATGCAACAGATATATATATACACACAGCTTTGCTTAACAGATAGCATAGTTTAAAAACAAATAACAGACAGAAATGAATCAACAAGAAAATTACTTTGTTGGCTTCTTCTGCTGGGGTTTGTCTTCTGCTTTCTTTTCTCCTGGCTTCTTGAAAATGATTTCTCTGTTAGGATCTTGAGCTTGAGCCACTGTCATGGTCATATCAGCTGCCCCAATAATTTTCAATGATGTAGCCCTGGGGACAACTGATCTGGATGTAGTTTCATATAATCATCAACATTAAATAGTTTATTGCCTTTGTCAAATCTTTTCAGCTCTTCCTTTCTATACTTTGACATTGTTGAAAGACCAGAGATACCTTTTCCTTCTGCTTTGACTTTATTTATCAAAGATAGACCAATCAGCTCTTGGTACCTAGCCATTCTTGCAGTATTAGCAGTCTCTGGATCTTCAAAAGGAATTGGAGGAGAGAGAGGTCTTTTTGGGCTTCCAGCTTTATGTACTTCAGAACTTTGTTGCTGCTGCTGCTTATGTTGTTGACTTCCTGAGGAGGATGGCCTCTATTGGCTGCTTCCAGAAGATCTCCCTGCTTGTCTCTGATATGTCTGCATAGGGGCAGATCTCTGAGAGCTAGAGCCACTGGCACTAGCTACTAGAGGAGGAGGAGGAGGAGGAGGATCCTTCCTGTATGTAACACCCCAGATTTTTGCAAGAGGTTCAGTCTGCAGTTCTGGAAAATTTTTGGGTTTCTGGCAGGAGGCACACGGCCTGCGACACGGGCGTGTCGCAGGGCGTGTCGAGGCCATGTCGACACTCGGTCCAAGTGTCGACACTTTCGCTCGACAAAGTGTCGAGAGTGAGGCACACGGCCTGCGACACGAGCGTGTCGCAGGGCGTGTCGAGGCCGTGTTGACACTCGGCCCAAGTGTCGACACTTTGTGCCCGACAGAGTGTCGAGAGTGGGGCACACGGCCTGCGACACAGGCGTGTCGCAGGGCGTGTCGAGGCCGTGTCGACACTCGGCCCAAGTGTGGACACTTTTGCTCGACAGTGTGTCGAGACTGGGGCACACGGCCTGTGACACGGGCGTGTCACAGGGCGTGTCCCGTTTGGTCGACGATCTTCGCTTGACGTTTTTCCGTGGTGTCGACACAAAGCCTGTCGACGGGTGTCGAGACTTGGCACACGGCTTGGGACACGGGCGTGTCCCAGGCCGTGTCACCTCTCGGGTTGGTGTTGGGGCCGTGTCGTTGGAGACACACGGCAGGCCACACGGCCGTGTCACTGGGGACACGGGCGTGTCGAATCGAACACGGGCGTGTCGAATGCCCGTGTCTGATTCCAGGCGCGTCGATTTGAGACGGCAAATGAGGCACACGGCCCTGGACACGGGCGTGTGCCAGGCCGTGTTCGGCCCAGGTCTTTTATTTTCCAGGCGAATCGCAGCCAGTCTTTTTCTGGTTTTGGGATCTAAAGGTTCAGGCCATCTCCTAGGAAGTTAAGTCCGAATTTAGGGTTACAGATCCTCATTCTTTTTCAAGTCCTCTCTTTCTTAGTTCTTGAGAGAAACTAGAGCAAGGAGGAAGAAGAAGAACTCTTGGGCTGTAGGAAGGGTTTCGGAGCTCCAAATCGCGAGCCGAGTCCGGATCCGTGAAGCTTGGAGCATTGCGAAGTTTTCCATCCGGCTAGTTTGCCATGGCAAGGAAGAGGAGTCGGAAGGTAACGACATCTCTCCTCTCGGTCTTTAGGATGCACGTTTTTAGCATCATTTTTCTTCTAGATTTTTGGGCACCAAACTCTCAAATGAGAGGGGCTTTGGTTTGCCAAGGTTCAAGAGGAACCTCCGGGTTGATTGAGTCCGTCCCCGGCATATTTTTGCATTAGAGATCCGCTTCGTTAGTGGATTAGGCATGGTGGGTGAAGCCGTGGTCGCGACCGTTAGTCCGGCCCGGTGATGTTGCATACGAACTTCGGGATTCGTAGAGATTTTCGTTGCGGCAAGATGTCGTTTGTGTTGTGGTGGTGATTGTCTCGTTTGCTAGAAAAGGGTACTTGTAGTCGAACCCGGACAAGGTTAGCTCCTCGTGGCGGTAGATGTTTTCCTTGAGGGACAAGGTTAGCTCTGTATAAAAATGGAGATGGTTTCCTTGGTGGACAAGGTTAGCTCCGCACGAGTTGGAGATGTTTTCCTTGGTGCGCGGGAACGCTGCGGTACAAAGAGGGATTGCGATGTGTTTAGTCTTGGTTGTGTTGTGCCAAGGCGTGGCTATGTCTCCGTGGTCGGCTGGCTATCCCGTGACATGTGCGTCATGTGTGGAGAGTGTCCCGGCGAGACTAGTCCCCTTCTGTGAGACTGACGAGAATGCCAAGCTTGGGGCAAGCCCGGGCAAAGAGGCCATGAGCGGGTGGGGTCCAGCAGGGCTTCTTAGAATCGGTCAGTCTGTGGTTGTCGGAATTCTGACATGAGACGTCAGAGCTTACAGGCAAGCCCGGGGCTAAGCCCACGAGCGGGTGGGGCCTTGGCAAGAATTCCATGTGGCGGCCTGTGCGCCGTGGGAGGGAGTTGTGTCTCCCTCAATGTTTGCGGCTTTATGCCAATTGGGGAAATGTGAGTACCCAAATGATGTGATGTTGTGCTAGATGCATACGCTGTAGGGTACCTTGGGTGAAGCCCGGGTGTTGCATTCATGTTGCATAGTAGGCCCTTTCTTTATATGCTCAACCAGTAGAGAACATGTTTGTTGATTGAGACATCCAAACCTGTTTTAATGCTTTTCTAGTTATAGAAATTTATATTACATATGAAGTGCTGACTTGCAGGTTGGAGGGTTCCCCGGGGTCCGTTAGGGACGGCCGGGAGGAGATGTGTTGTTACACCGTTTGAGGTCAGCCTTTGCTGAGCCACGTTACTAATAATTTTTACAGGGCAAGGATCGCACGCAGGAGCTAGCACGCCGGCCAAAAAGGCCTAAGCCCATGAAGTGTTTTCTCTTTTGGTAGCACTACTTTTGATTGATGTATGCTCGTGGCTATTTTGTCCGGATTGCATGCCGAGGTAGATTAGGAGTGCTGGGCACATTCATGTTTGATGTACTGTTTACTTTTGGACATTTGTTGTAAGGCCTTAAGGCCATTTGTTTACTCTTTTGGTTAGTGGATAACTTCTAGTTGTGCTTGGTTTTCCGCTGTGTTGTGCAAGTGTTTTGAGTGTGGGTAGCTATATCAACTTTTAATACTAAAGCTGTGGCGTTCGTATGTTGTGGGGCCCCGGCCGGACCCATATTATACGTCCATTACAGGGGAGGTGTTACAATTTGGTATCAGAGGGAGGTTAGATTCAAGATCAGTGCGTAGAGAAGTTATCCACATAAGAGTAACGCGGGACCATGAGTGTCCTTATGTTTTAGTCTTGAGATTGGAGACTAATCCCTTATTTCTTGTCTTTCGGAAGAGTGCAAGCAACGAGGCGGGCACTTCAAGAGCAAGGGATGATCTCTCGGCGAGCAGTGCTACTGCTCCAGGTCTTTTGGGCACGGGTGTAGACCCGGCCGACTTCTGCCGCATGCTTGCAGAAGCGATGGTGGCAGCTCAAGCTGCAGCAGCGGCTCAGGTGGCAGCCCCTGCCACACCAGATACGGCAACGGCCGTGCCAGGAGCAGAAGCCAGGCGAGTGGAGCCTTTGGCGGAGAGGGTAGTTGTCGGACATGGAGACCGACACATGAAGTATTTCCTGAGTTTCCATTGTTAAATTTTCTCAACGTGGTCAGCAAGATAGCCCAAACACCAAATTAATATCTTCGAAACTACCCAGTTCGCACGCTGAACCTGCGGAAACCCAAGGACTAGAGGTTGCACCCAACAAAACAATGGAAGCACAAGAAGATCTTATTATGCATTCACTTCTTTACAATCCGAGGCATACATAGCGAGACATGATTTCGCTAGTATTACAGCTGTAAACAGAAAGAACCAAAAAACAAGCCGGGCGGACAGCACTCCAGTCCGCCGAGACCGCGAGGTCGCCGAGACCGCCGAGACCGCTGAGCTCGCCCAAGCTATGCTGCAATCCGCCGAATACCACGGAGTCCGCCGAGACCGCGAGGCCGCGCGGACAGACCGTTATTCGCCTCCTGCTGAACCCGAACTGAGGAACTCCCCTACCCGCCTGAAACCGGCGGACAGGTTATTGAAGCTGGGAAAGTTGAAACAGAACTGACAAGCCGCAGAGCGACCTCCTGCTGAGTCCGCAGAGACCGCACACTTCCAAGCACTGACCGAAGTCACAGCCAAACTCCTGGCTCCTTGAAGTTATCCGCGCGACCTGCACACAGCAAACCGTCAGCCTGAAACAATCCGCGCGGACTGGAAAACACAGACCGCAGCACTCGCCCAACCCAATTTACTGTTCACTCACGTTACTTAGGTTACTGTAGATGTGCCAGGGGGGTCCTATTTATAGGCCAGGTGAGGAGTGTGGTCACCGCCCATGAGATAGCGACACCGCCCCAGCCCGCGCGAACACAAAACGACTGTCCGCTCAGTCCGCGAGGACTTAGCCAGTCACCAAGGGAAACCGCCAGGAGCAAGGCAACCAATGACGAACCCTCTCCAGTCCGCCCAAGCTAAGCGGACAAGGCACCAGCCCGCAAAGCTCCAACTGCTTCAGGACAGCACCCTCTTCAATGGCAGTCCGCACCAACCCGAGGCAGTCCGCAAGACCCACACCTCAATCCGCCACAAGTCCACGACCAAAGGCAAACAGCAACAGTCCGCCCGGTCACAGCGGACTTCGCGGATACGGCGGACACCATGAACTTGACACCAAGTGTGACCAAGTCCAAAACCAAACAAGGGCCAGTGCGAGCATGGCGGACACAAAGTCCCGTCCGCCAAACACCCTAGCACAGACCGCAACCAGTCCGCGAGCTCCTCGCACTTGTCCAACACAGCAGCTACAAGCCGGACTCCAAAAATCAGTCCGCCAACCGGTCTCCACAGCAAGACCTGCTGTAACACCTGAGCTCGACAAGGCCTCAGCCAAGCTCAAGGCCCAGTCCGCAACAGCCCCAACCGCGGACACACCAGTCCGCAAGGCTTCCCGCGAACTCGAACCAACCCGCCAACAGCGCAAACTTGCACCCGCGACCACTGAGCAAAGCACCAGTCCGCAAGCCTCTCTATCCGCAGATACCAGGCCGCACCAAACCGCGGACTCCATGCCACAACCTGCTCAGAACACAGCCGGCTTCCACCAGACTTTTCACCAGGCCGCAACCTCAGTCCGCCCAGTCCGCCCAGTCCGCCAAAGCTGTCCGCTCAGGCCGCGCGGCCTGTCCCGTCACCCACTTCCACTTCACAAATTTCAACACTCCCCCTTGAAGTGAGAAGTGGTGACCAAGCCCAGCAAGCTGCGCAAGCGTTCAAAGGGCCCCTTCGACAGCGGCTTCGTGAAGATGTCAGCAAGATTATCTTCACTCCGAACATGCCCGACCAGCAGTGACCCCTCCAACACCTTCTCCCGGATGAAGTGGTGATCAATCTCTATATGCTTGGTCCTGGCGTGACACACTGGATTGTTTACCAGTTTGAGAGCACTCTCATTGTCACCCCGGAGTAAAGTAGGCCCTTGCACTTCTTCATGAACATCCTCTATGAGCCTCCTCAACCAAACGGCTTCCCGAGCAGCCAAGGCCGAAGCCTTATACTCCGCCTCCGTGGTTGAAACCGACACCGAGTCCTGCTTCTTGCTACACCACGAGATGCTAGCTGAACCGCAAGTGAACACATAACCTGAAGTAGACCTTCGATCATCCGAATCACCGCCATAGTCAGCATCCGTGTACCCGAGCAACGCAAACTCTGCATCCCTTCCATAGAGGAGTCCCATCTCAGAAGTCACCTTGACATACTTCAGAATCCCCTTCGCCGCCACTAGATGAGATTGCCTTGGTTCAGCCATATACCGACTTACTCGGCCAACAGCATAAGCTATATCCGGCCTTGTAATCGTCAGATAGATCAAGCTCCCAACAAGAGCCCTGAACACCAAGGGATCATTAAGCACCCTTCCCTCATCTCGTCGAAGCTTCAGCCCAGATTCCAGTGGAGTAGAGCACTTCTTCCCTTCGCCCATGCCAAACCGCTTCACAATGCGATCAGCATACCCTTTCTGGCTAATGAGAATCCCGCACTCCTTCCTCTCCACTTCCAGACCAAGAAAGTGATGCAACTCTCCCAAGTCTTTCATCTCGAAGCGTATAGCAAGCTCTCCCCTGAGCCTTGCTACTTCCTCCTCCGAGTTCCCTGTGATGATCATATCATCCACATACAGCAGGACCAAGACTCTTAGCTCTCCCTTCTTCTTGACGAACAAGCTTGAATCCGAGTTAGAAGCCAGGTATCCACAGAACTGCAGGTACTCTGCAATCTTCCCATACCACGCTCGAGGAGCTTGCTTCAACCCATAGAGAGCCTTCCTGAGTTTGCAGACATAGTCCGGATGCTTCTCAGAGACGAAACCAAGCGGCTGATCCATGAAGATGTCCTTGTCAATCTCTCCGTAAAGAAAGGCATTCTTCACATCGAGTTGCCACAACCTCCATCCCTTGCTAGCAGCCAAGGCGATCACCACTCTTACAGACGTCATCTTCGCAACTGGACTGAATGTCTCCTCATAGTCTTCTCCATACTGCTGTGAGAATCCTCTAGCGACCAGGCGAGCCTTGAAACGATCAATGCTCCCATCAGCCTTCTTCTTCAACTTATACACCCACTTGCAAGTAACCGGAGTAACGCCATCAACCTTGGGCACAAGGTCCCAGGTTTCATTCTTCTTCAGAGCATCAATCTCTTCCTTCATGGCACCTTCCCACTCCTTCACTCCAGTGGCCTCGTTGAAGTTTGCAGGCTCTCGCTCATCCAGAGGACCAGCAAAGAAACAGGAGACAAAGCTCACTGCATTCCCATCACAGTACCGAGCCGGTGGCTTAACCACCCTCTTCGATCTCCGAAGACACGGCTCCTTGCTCACGGCTTCCGTTGCTTCTTCAGGCTCCACTCCTACCTGGGGCAAGCATTGAGCAGTGCTCCCACTGCTTCCTGAGCCAGAAGGCTCAGCCTCGGAGTTCGAAGCAACAGGAGCTGCTGGAGAAACAGCTAGCTCCTCTTCCAAGCCTTCAGCAGCCTCCACCGGTGCTTCCTCAACCTTGCTACTTCCGGTAGGCTCCACCGAGCCACCTCCATATGACGTCAGCTCGTCAAAGACAACGTCTCTTGACACCACGAACTTCTTCGTCACAGGGTCCATGCACTTCCATCCCTTCTTCCGCTCATCATAGCCAACAAAGACAAGTTTCCTTGCCTTCGCATCCAGCTTTGTCCGTGAAGCATCCGGGACATGCACGTAGCAAGTTGAACCGAACACCCGAAGGTGTCCAACACTCGGCTTCTCCTTCAGCAACAGCTCAATGGGCGTCTTCATGTTGATAGGGCTGAGTGGCATCCGGTTGATAACATATGCAGCACAAGACATTCCCTCCGCCCAAAAGGACCTCGGGATATCTTTCGCATGCAGCCAGCATTTGCAGGTTTCCGTCAAATGACGGATCTTCCGCTCCGCTACCCCATTTTGTTGTGGAGTGTGAGCACATGTAAGCTCCCGTTGGATCCCGTGCTTCCTGCAGAAGTTAGAAAACTCGGAAGAGACAAACTCTCCCCCGTTATCAGTTCTAAACTTCTTAATCCGCAAGCCAAGCCGGCCTTCTACCAACTCCTTGAACTCCACGAACAAACGGAAGGCATCCGACTTCTCCTTTAAGAAGTACACCCAAGTATACCTTGAGTAGTCATCAACCAAGACAAGCATGTATTTACTTCCACCAAGGCTGGCAGTAACAGTCGGTCCCATCAGGTCGCCATGAACACACTCCAATGGTTTCTTGCTCCTTGTTTGAGATTTATCAAACGAAAGGCGATGTGCCTTACCGTATTGACAGCCCGCACAAACATGCCCATCACCAAAGGAAGACAACATCGGCAACCCCCTCACCAGACTTCTACTCGCCATTGCCTTTAGCTTGTCCATGCCAACATGCCCCAGCCTCTCATGCCAGATAGCCGCACTATCATTGGCCCTCATCCTATCAACATAGGCACTGGTGGAAAGAACAAACAAGTTCTTCACCCTCCTCCCAACATGAGCAACATCAGCCTTTACCGCTGATACGTTGCGAAGGAACCTCACGTCTGTTGGCCCAAACAGAACGTGATACCCAGCGTCCACCGCGTTGGTCACCGAGAAGAGGTTCTTCTTCATGCCCGGCACGTGATACACACTCCTTAACGTGAGTGGCCCCTGATCACTACCCAAAGACACGACCCCCTCCTTCTCTACTGCATAAACAGTATTATCAGCAGTGATAATAGCTTCATTACCTGAGTAAGCCTGCATGGAGGTGAACTTCGACTTGTCTCCGGTGAGGTGATGACCACACCCGGAGTCGATGATCCACTCGCTGTTGAAGTCCTCAGCAGATAAGGCCCGGACACAAGTGCCCGTCATGAAAGCTCCTCCCCATTCTACTTCTTCACTTCGCGAGCAAGCTTCCTCCTTTCCCGCAGCATGCCCAGGCTGCAGTTTGACCTTGCAGTCCCGCTTGAAGTGCCCTCGCTGATGACACCGGTAGCACTTCAGATTCTTCTTCCAGTCCTTAGGAGCATTGCTCCTCTCCGGCGGATATGAAGTTGAAGTCTCCTTTTCAACAGCGGCCTGCACCTTCTTCTTCTTCTTCCCTTCCCATCCCTTCTTCTTTCCTGAGAAGAGAGCCTCGCTGCCTTCCTGATTCAGATTCACTCCAGCCATCTGCCTTGCTAAGCTCTCCTGCGAGGCAAGCAGATTCTCCAGCTCCAGCAACGACGGCTGAGTAGCCCACCCTTGAACAGATGTAACAAAGGCCACATACTCCTTCCGCAAGCCGCGGAAAATGTGCCTTTTCATCTTTGCCTCAGAGATAGGCTCATCAGGATCCAGCGCCGACAGCTCAGCACACAAGCTCTTCATCTTTAAGAAGTACCTGGAGATGGAAAGGTCTCCCTGAGTTGCCCTGGCCAACTCATTCTCCAGGAACTGAAGCCGCGCCACATTCTTCCTATTGAACAACTCATCAATGGTTGTCCAAATATCAGCAGCCGACTCACACCCAATGATGTGATCAAACAGTTCCGGAGAGACAGCTCTCTTCAGAACGAACTCTGCCTTAGCATTAGTTCTTCTCCAGAGCCTCACCTGTTCAGCAGTACCGAAAGCAGCAGTAACTTCCTGTCTGTCGTCTCCACCGACAACTTCCCACAGCTCCTCGCCTAGAAGATAACTCTTCATGCACGACTTCCACTTTTTATAGTTAGTCGGCGTTAAGAGTTCAATGCCCAGACCTCTTGCTAAGCTTCCTTCCATTGCAACCACCTGTTGGTACCCTTCAGCAGCTCCGAGCAACAACACAGGTTGATCACCACTCAATCACTGAGTCACAACACTGGCTGACTTCCGCTCACGCAACTGAACCAACAACCTCAGAAACCTGGCTCTGATACCATGTTAAATTTTCTCAACGTGGTCAGCAAGATAGCCCAAACACCAAATTAATATCTTCGGAACTACCCAGTTCGCACGCTGAACCTGCGGAAACCCAAGGACTAGAGGTTGCACCCAACAAAACAATGGAAGCACAAGAAGATCTTATTATGCATTCACTTCTTTACAATCCGAGGCATACATAGCGAGACATGATTTCGCTAGTATTACAGCTGTAAACAGAAAGAACCAAAAAACAAGCCGGGCGGACAGCACTCCAGTCCGCCGAGACCGCGAGGTCGCCGAGACCGCCGAGACCGCTGAGCTCGCCCAAGCTATGCTGCAATCCGCCGAATACCACGGAGTCCGCCGAGACCGCGAGGCCGCGCGGACAGACCGTTATTCGCCTCCTGCTGAACCCGAACTGAGGAACTCCCCTACCCGCCTGAAACCGGCGGACAGGTTATTGAAGCTGGGAAAGTTGAAACAGAACTGACAAGCCGCAGAGCGACCTCCTGCTGAGTCCGCAGAGACCGCACACTTCCAAGCACTGACCGAAGTCACAGCCAAACTCCTGGCTCCTTGAAGTTATCCGCGCGACCTGCACACAGCAAACCGTCAGCCTGAAACAATCCGCGCGGACTGGAAAACACAGACCGCAGCACTCGCCCAACCCAATTTACTGTTCACTCACGTTACTTAGGTTACTGTAGATGTGCCAGGGGGGTCCTATTTATAGGCCAGGTGAGGAGTGTGGTCACCGCCCATGAGATAGCGACACCGCCCCAGCCCGCGCGAACACAAAACGACTGTCCGCTCAGTCCGCGAGGACTTAGCCAGTCACCAAGGGAAACCGCCAGGAGCAAGGCAACCAATGACGAACCCTCTCCAGTCCGCCCAAGCTAAGCGGACAAGGCACCAGCCCGCAAAGCTCCAACTGCTTCAGGACAGCACCCTCTTCAATGGCAGTCCGCACCAACCCGAGGCAGTCCGCAAGACCCACACCTCAATCCGCCACAAGTCCACGACCAAAGGCAAACAGCAACAGTCCGCCCGGTCACAGCGGACTTCGCGGATACGGCGGACACCATGAACTTGACACCAAGTGTGACCAAGTCCAAAACCAACAAGGGCCAGTGCGAGCATGGCGGACACAAAGTCCCGTCCGCCAAACACCCTAGCACAGACCGCAACCAGTCCGCGAGCTCCTCGCACTTGTCCAACACAGCAGCTACAAGCCGGACTCCAAAAATCAGTCCGCCAACCGGTCTCCACAGCAAGACCTGCTGTAACACCTGAGCTCGACAAGGCCTCAGCCAAGCTCAAGGCCCAGTCCGCAACAGCCCCAACCGCGGACACACCAGTCCGCAAGGCTTCCCGCGAACTCGAACCAACCCGCCAACAGCGCAAACTTGCACCCGCGACCACTGAGCAAAGCACCAGTCCGCAAGCCTCTCTATCCGCAGATACCAGGCCGCACCAAACCGCGGACTCCATGCCACAACCTGCTCAGAACACAGCCGGCTTCCACCAGACTTTTCACCAGGCCGCAACCTCATTCCGCCCAGTCCGCCCAGTCCGCCAAAGCTGTCCGCTCAGGCCGCGCGGCCTGTCCCGTCACCCACTTCCACTTCACAAATTTCAACATCCATCCCCCGTCTTTCAAGGGTGTTGGAACGCCAACGGATGCAGAGGATTGGTGGGTTCGTATTCAAGAACTACTAAGGGCGGCAGAGATGCCAGAGGAAAAGAAAGCTGAGTATGCGGCGTTCATGTTGGAAGGAGACGCCAAGTTGTGGTGGGTGAGCCATAGCGGCCGCCAGTTTCCGGGACGCACCCCGTCAGTGGAAGAGTTCGGGGACGCTTTTCTTAAGAGGTATATCCCAGTTTCAACTCGGTTGGCCCTGCAGAGGTAGTTTCTGCATCTAATGCAGCGAGACAAGACAGTGGATGAGTACGTGCAAGAGTTCACCCGATTGGGTTGTTATGCGGGAACGACAATGGCGGATGATGTAGAGAGGGATAACCTCTTCTACCAAGGTTTGAGGGAGAATCTGAGACAACCCCTCATCTCCATGAAGAGGGCGGGATTTAATGAGCTAGTTGAAGCCGCCAGGAGTTTGGAGAATGATTTGGAGCGAACCCAACGCCGTAAGGGTTTTACTCCCAAGCAAGGGGAAGGGAAGCCTTCCCAATCTCATAGTAAGTCTGATGGGAGTAGGTGGAGGAAGAAACCTCACACTCCCAGATCTGGAGAGAGGAGCAGCTGGACGCCTGGGGGTTCCCACTCTAGGGGACCGCCGACGTGCTACAACTGCGGGAAGGTTGGGCATATAGCCCGTGCTTGTCAGCAAGGGGGAGCGGGGCAAGAGTCAAAGCAGGAGCAGTCTGTGCGCTCGGGCCCCAGTGCTGCAGAGAAAGGAAAGATGGCGGAGTCGAGCGCTTCTCGGTTCCAACCGGTGCAACCAAGGGCTTACAACCTTGGACAGCAAGAAGCGATCCGCCAAACTGATGTGGTGACAGGTATGAAGAGAATTTAAGTTCAAATTTTGTGCTTCATCCTTTTAGACTTTTGTGTAATGTCTATGTTGTAGGCTTCGTGTTAGTTTCCGGAAACCCCCTAGGGTATTGTTTGATACGGGAGCATCACACTCCTTTCTTGCGGAGAGCTTCATCCGGAGAATAGGAGTTGAGTCTTTCTCGTTGGGAGCAGAGCTGAAAGTGCGCATGCCCAATGGGTCATCTATGACCACCGGGGCTAAAGGGCGCATCTGTTGGGAGCTTGACGGAGTTGTCTTCGCTCTGGAAGCGGCAGTGTTACCATTAGTAGAGTTCGATGTCATTTTGGGCATGGACTGACTTGCAGAGCAGCGCGCCAGTATTGATTGCCTTTCTAAGGTGGTGACCTTAAGGAGTAAAGGGGCAAACAGAAGTCAAGTTTGAGGGCCTTGGTGGAGTGGCATGTTCCCTGATATCGGCCATGCAGCTGGTGCGGGCGGTTAACCAGGGTGGTGTAGCGCTGGTAGCGTTATTGGAGGTTCGTCTCTCCCAACTGACTATTGAGGAAGTGCCTGTGGTGGCAGAGTTCAAGGATGTGTTTCCGGATGAACTTCCTGGAGCGCCTCCTCGGCGGGAGATCGACTTCTCGATCGAGTTAGTGCCGGAGGCTAGACCAGTGTCACGTCCTCCATTTAGGATGGCACCAAAGGAGTTGGCGGAACTTAAGGTACAGTTACAGGAACTGTTGGAGCAAGGGTATATTAGACCCAGTTCTTCACCGTGGAGCGCACCGGTGTTGTTTGTAAAGAAGAAAGACGGTAGCATGCGCCTGTGCATAGATTACCGAGAGCTCAATAAGTTGACCGTCAAGAATAAGTATCCGATCCCTCGGATAGACGATTTGTTTGACCAGTTGGTGGGGTCAGTGGTATATTCGAAGTTGGACTTGAAGTCGGGATACTATCAACTACGAATTCGAGATGAGGACATACCCAAAACTGCCTTTGGTACAAGGTATGGACACTTTGAGTTTACGGTGATGCCGTTCGGGTTGACGAACGCACCATCGGTGTTCATGGATCTGATGAATCGGGTATTCCGGGAATACTTGGATTCTTTTGTGGTTGTTTTCATTGATGACATTTTGGTGTATTCCAAATCGCAAGTGGAACATGAGACCCACTTAAGAATGGTTTTGCAAGTGTTGAGGGAGAATGAGTTGTATGCAAAATTCTCCAAATGCGAGTTCTGGTTGGAGAAGGTGGCATTTTTGGGCCACGTGATTAGCGGTGATGGGGTGGCAGTGGATCCAGCAAAAGTGGAGGCCATCAGAGATTGGCCGGTGTTGAGGACCGTGGCGAAAGTCCGAAGTTTTCTTGGACTAGCCGGGTATTATAGGAGATTCATGGAGAATTTCTCGAAGATAGCTCTACCCCTCACCTCTCTCACTCGCAAAGACCATAAATTTGTGTGGACCCAAGAGTGCGGTCAAGCTTTTGAGGCCCTGAAGGAGAGGCTTATGATGGCTCCGATCCTGAGTTTACCGCAAGGGACCGATGGATTTCAAATTTTCAGTGACGCATCGGGATGCGGTTTGGGTTGCGTTTTGGTGAAACATGGGAAGGTGATAGCTTTTGGGTCTAGACAGCTGAAACCTCATGAGAGGAATTCCCCGTCCATGATTTGGAGTTGGCGGCGGTAATCTTCGCATTGAAAATTTGGCGACACTATGTGTATGGCGCAAGGGTGGAGATCTTCACGGACCATAAAAGCCTGAAGTATCTCTTGGATCAAAAGGACTTGAACATGCGGCAACGCAGATGGGTTGAGTTTCTGGGAGACTACGAAGTGGCGTTCCAATATACGCCGGGTAAAGCCAATGTGGTGGCGGATGCGTTGAGTAGAAAGTACTCGGGGCAAGGAAATTGGATCGAAGCTCATGATGAGCGGTTGGTACGGGAATGGGAGTCCCTTGGGTTGGAATATGTTGCGAGAGGCGAGTCTAGCGTGGCTCGGTTGAACTGGATTGAAGTGCAAAACGACTTGTCCGATCGTATTCGGGAAGCGACTCGATTAGATGTGGATTTTCAACCTTTTGTGTTGGAGGCTCAAACGGGCGAGAGCAGCACCTGGGAGATGATCGAGGGAATCTTAAGAAAGGATGGAAGGGTTTGTGTACCGCAGTTTGGCAATCTCCGTGAGGAGTTGATGTTTGAGGCTCACTTCTCAAAGTACTCCATTCACCCGGGCAGTACAAAGATGTACTTGGATATGAAGAAATCCTTTTGGTGGTCGGGGTTGAAGCGAGATGTGGCTTTGTATGTGAGTCGTTGCCAAACATGTGCCTTGGTGAAGGCCGAATGTCAGAAACAGGGCAGGTTCCTGAAGCCCCTTCCAATTCCTGAGTGGAAATTTGAGGACATTTCCATGGACTTTGTGCATGGTTTGCCTAGATCGCAGCATGGTAATGATGCTATTTGGGTGATCGTGGATTGCCTAACCAAGGTGGCTCACTTCATCCCGAACCGGAAAGAGGACAGCGTGGAGAAGCTGGTGGAGTTGTATGTTCGCAACATTGTGCGACTGCACGGAATTCCTAAGAGCATAGTCAGTGATCGCGATGGTCGGTTTACGTCCAAGGACTGGAGACTGGTTCAGAAGAGCTTGGGCACGAAGCTAAAGTTTAGTACGGCGTTCCATACTCAAACTGATGGACAAACGGAGAGAACGAACCGTACTATGGAGGACATGTTGAGGATGTGTGTATTTGATTTTGGCAAGAGGTGGGAGGATCACCTCTTCATGGTAGAATTTGCGTACAACAACAGTTTTCAAGCTAGTATAAAGATGGCGCCATACAAAGCTTTGTATGGGAGGCGGTGTCGAACGCCAATGTCTTGGGCAGAGGCGGGAGACACCAAACTTTTGGGAAAGGATGCGGTGGTTGACGCTTGTGAGATGGTACGGACCATCCAAGAGCATATGAAGGTGGCACAAGACAGACAAGCAAAATATTTTAATGCTCGTCACCGGAAGTTAGAATTTGCAGTATGTGATTGGGTTTATCTGAAGGTCAAGCCGTTCAAGGGCGTCTCGCGGATTCGCCGACTCAAGAAGTTGAGTCCAAGGTTTTTGGGGCCTTTTGAAATTGTTGAGCGGGTAGGAGAAGCAGCCTATCGGTTGGCATTGTCCGCAGATTTGAGTGGATTACATGACGTCTTCCACGTCTCCGGGTTGAGGAAAGCCTTGGTGGAGGCTAGCGTGGTGATTGAGCCGGCATCGGTGCCGATTGAGGAAGACTTGAGGACGCGAGTCCTTCCAATCGCTATAGAAGATTCGGAGATTCGGCAGTTGCGGAATAAAGAAGTCAAACTTGTGAAAGTTCATTGGGACAACTGCGGTCGTGAGGAGTTCTCGTGGGAGCGAGAACAGGCCATGCAAGAAGACTATCCAGAACTATTTTCGTCAGGTACAATTTAAGTTTTTGTACCTCTTTTGTTTTGAAATTTCGGGACGAAATTCTGTTAAGAGGGGGAGAGTTATAACACCCCAGATTTTTGCAAGAGGTTCAGTCTGCAGTTCTGGAAAATTTTTGGGTTTCTGGCAGGAGGCACACGGCCTGCGACACGGGCATGTCGCAGGGCGTGTCGAGGCCGTGTCGACACTCGGTCCAAGTGTCGACACTTTCGCTCGACAAAGTGTCGAGAGTGAGGCACACGGCCTGCGACACGGGCGTGTCGCAGGGCGTGTCGAGGCCGTGTTGACACTCGGCCCAAGTGTCGACACTTTGTGCTCGACAGAGTGTCGAGAGTGGGGCACATGGCCTGCGACACGGGCGTGTCGCAGGGCGTGTCGAGGCCGTGTCGACACTCGGCCCAAGTGTCGACACTTTTGCTCGACAGTGTGTCGAGACTGGGGCACACGGCCTGTGACACGGGCGTGTCACAGGACGTGTCCCGTTTGGTCGACGATCTTTGCTCGACGTTTTTCCGTGGTGTCGACACAAAGCCTGTCGACGGGTGTCGAGACTTGGCACACGGCCTGGGACACGGGCGTGTCCCAGGCCGTGTCACCTCTCGGGTTGGTGTTGGGGCCGTGTCGTTGGAGACACACGGCAGGCCACACGGCCGTGTCACTGGGGACACGGGCGTGTCGAATCGAACACGGGCATGTCGAATGCCCGTGTCTGATTCCAGGCGCGTCGATTTGAGACGGCGAATGAGGCACACGGCCCTGGACACGGGCGTGTGCCAGGCCGTGTTCGGCCCAGGTCTTTTATTTTCCAGGCGAATCACAGCCAGTCTTTTTCTGGTTTTGGGATCTAACGGTTCAGGCCATCTCCTAGGAAGTTAAGTCCGAATTTAGGGTTACAGATCCTCATTCTTTTTCAAGTCCTCTCTTTCTTAGTTCTTGAGAGAAACTAGAGCAAGGAGGAAGAAGAAGAACTCTTGGGCTGTAGGAAGGGTTTCGGAGCTCCAAATCGCGAGCCGAGTCCGGATCCGTGAAGCTTGGAGCGTTGCGAAGTTTTCCATCCGGCTAGTTTGCCATGGCAAGGAAGAGGAGTCGGAAGGTAACGACATCTCTCCTCTCGGTCTTTAGGATGCACGTTTTTAGCATCATTTTTCTTCTAGATTTTTGGGCACCAAACTCTCAAATGAGAGGGGCTTTGGTTTGCCAAGGTTCAAGAGGAACCTCCGAGTTGATTGAGTCCGTCCCCGGCATATTTTTGCATTAGAGATCCGCTTCGTTAGTGGATTAGGCATGGTGGGTGAAGCCGTGGTCGCGACCGTTAGTCCGGCCCGGTGATGTTGCATACGAACTTAGGGATTCGTAGAGATTTCCGTTGCGGCAATATGTCGTTTGTGTTGTGGTGGTGATTGTCCCGTTTGCTAGAAAAGGGTACTTGTAGTCGAACCCGGACAAGGTTAGCTCCTCGTGGCGGTAGATGTTTTCCTTGAGGGACAAGGTTAGCTCCGTATGAGAATGGAGATGGTTTCCTTGGTGGACAAGGTTATCTCCGCACGAGTTGGAGATGTTTTCCTTGGTGCGCGGGAACGCTGCGGTACAAAGAGGGATTGCGATGTGTTTAGTCTTGGTTGTGTTGTGCCAAGGCGTGGCTATGTCTCCGTGGTCGGCTGGCTATCCCGTGACATGTGCGTCATGTGTGGAGAGTGTCCCGGCGAGACTAGTCCCCTTCTGTGAGACTGACGAGAATGCCAAGCTTAGGGCAAGCCCGGGCAAAGAGGCCATGAGCGGGTGGGGTCCAGCAGGGCTTCTTAGAATCGGTCAGTCTGTGGTTGTCAGAATTCTGACATGAGACGTCAGAGCTTGCAGGCAAGCCGGGGCTAAGCCCACGAGCGGGTGGGGCCTTGGCAAGAATTCCATGTGGCGGCCTGTGCGCCGTGGGAGGGAGTTGTGTCTCCCTCAATGTTTGCGGCTTTATGCCAATTGGGGAAATGTGAGTACCCAAATGATGTGATGTTGTGCTAGATGCATACGCTGTAGGGTACCTTGGGTGAAGCCCGGGTGTTGCATTTATGTTGCATAGTAGACCCTTTCTTTATATGCTCAACCAGTAGAGAACATGTTTGTTGATTGAGACATCCAAACCTGTTTTAATGCTTTTCTAGTTATAGAAATTTATATTACATATGAAGTGCTGACTTGCAGGTTGGAGGGTTCCCTGGGGTCCGTTAGGGACGGCCGGGAGGAGATGTGTTGTTACACAGTTTGAGGTCAGCCTTTGCTGACCCACGTTACTAATAATTTTTACAGGGCAAGGATCGCACGCAGGAGCTAGCACGCCGGCCAAAAAGGCCTAAGCCCATGAAGTGTTTTCTCTTTTGGTAGCACTACTTTTGATTGATGTATGCTCGTGGCTATTTTGTCCGGCTTGCATGCCGAGGTAGATTAGGAGTGCTGGGCACATTCATGTTTGATGTACTGTTTACTTTTGGACATTTGTTGTAAGGCCTTAAGGCCATTTGTTTACTCTTTTGGTTAGTGGATAACTTCTAGTTGTGCTTGGTTTTCCGCTGTGTTGTGCAAGTGTTTTGAGTGTGGGTAGCTATATCAACTTTTAATACTAAAGCTGTGGCGTTCGTATGTTGTGGGGCCCCGGCCGGACCCATATTATACGTCCATTACAGGGGAGGTGTTAAGCGTGCTCGGGCTGGAGTAGTACTAGGATGGGTGACCTCCTGGGAAGTCCCCGTAGTGCGGGCTTGACTATCGAGTTTACCTCATCAAAGGGAGGATGTGGCCACCAACAACCCGCCTGTGGATGGAGAGGGGTTGGGGTGCTTGGGCTGCAGCCCGGTAACCGGAACCGGACCAGGTGGAAATTAGAGTACACGCTGGCGCGCGGGGATGTTACAATAAAAAAGTGCACTTTTATTGTAACGACCCTATCCGATCCAACGTGACAACGTCACGGCTCCGCTCTAGGCGACGCTACCGGGCTGCAGCCCAAGCACCCCAACCCCTCTCCCTCCACAGGCGGGTTGTTGGTGGCCGCAGCCTCCCTTTGATGAGGCAAACTCGATAGTCAAGCCCGCACCACGGGGACTTCCCAGGAGGTCACCCATCCCAGTACTACTCCATCCCGAGCACGCTTAACTATGGAGTTCTTTCAACTCTCATCACCAATTGAGCTGCAGCTCAATTGGTGATGAGAGTTGAAAGAACTCCATAGTTAAGCGTGCTCGGGATGGAGTAGTACTGGGATGGGTGACCTCCTGGGAAGTCCCCGTGGTGCGGGCTTGACTATCGAGTTTGCCTCATCAAAGGGAGGCTGCGGCCACCAACAACCCGCCTGTGGAGGGAGAGGGGTTGGGGTGCTTGGGCTGCAGCCCGGTAGCGTCGCCTAGAGCGGAGCCGTGACGTTGTCACGTTGGATCGGCTAGGGTCGTTACACTGTATCTGTTCACTGGAGGAGGGGAATATCTCCTGCTTCTCTTTCTATCTTTCTACTGGTTTTTGGAGAGCCACATCCATGCTGGCATTCCCTTATATGGAGTCACATTGTGCAGAATATATTAGGGAGTGTCTGCATTGGGATTTGGCTTGGGAGCTGGAGGAGGAGCAGCCTTTCTCTTCTTTGCCAACAGTCTCTTTTTCTAACTAGCTGCATCCTCATCAGAATCATTATCATCATCATCAGATTCTTAATCCTGAGGGGTTTCATACAAAGCATCCAAGGCTTTTAAAGCTTTATCAGAAACAACAGCCATTGCTGGAGGAGAGGCAGAAGGTTCAGGAAAAGGGCTATCAGCAACAAGAGAAGAATTATCTGTAAAAGGTTCAGAAACAAAAGAGACAGAGCTATCAGCTACCGCCTTATTCTCTTCTTCAATGTCTGTCTGAATAAGCTCATCTAGAGTAGGCATTGGAGAGTCATCCATAATAAAATCTGGTACTGAAACTGGCACTGATGTATCTTCTGTAATGACTTTTGAGCTGAAGGCAGAGAGAGCAAAATTGTCACAGAGTTGCTTGGCAACTACTGGACTACCTGGAGAGGTATATGGTACCATAGCCAAATATGGCTTAGAGAAACCTGCTGGAGGGAATTGCATATGTACAGTATCAAAACTTCTCAACAAAACTGATAAATTCACTGTGGGATTTAAATAGAAATCACCAACAGGAGTTATTTGAGCAACTGACTCATCCAAGTCAATGTCAGTATCCATAAATTGAATTAACTCAAACATCTCAGCATCAAAGTCTGTCAAAATTATTGTATCCTCAGCTGAATCTGTATCTGCTGGAGAGGGAACTGCTGTGACTGCTGCTGCTGCTGTATCTGCATCTGCTGCAACTTCATCACTGAGCAACTCCCCCTGCCTGGGTTCAGGGATTCCTAGAGCCAGGCCCCTAGATGAAGAGGGGGCAGCAGATAGAAGAGAGAGCTGGGTAGATAAGGAATTAATGGAGGTCACAAGAGGTGTAATGGCCTCTTGGATCAAAGATTCAGGAGTGAGCAAAGAAATGAGGGTGGATGAATCAAATAAGGAAGGGGAAGGGGATGGAATGGGAGGAGGAATAACAGATGGAGTGGGGGCATCTTGCATGATTGTATCTGATGGTATATGATAAGATGGGATGGTGGATAAGAGTGGGGGATGAGAAGACTGAGGAGGTGTCGGAAGTATTGTCTCATGAGGGGAATCTGGAGGAGTGAGTTGTTGATGAACTTGTAGAGGGGAAGATGGAGGTGGAGATGGAATGTTTGTCAGGTCAAGTGGTGGAGATGAAGGTGGGGTAGGTACATGAGGAGGCTTCTTTTGAGGAAGAGGTGCTGGAAGAGATGGTTGAGATGGAGGAACCTCTTCAACAGGGTGAGGAGCGGCCTTTACAGCCCTTGTACTCTCAGAAGTTTGGAGGGAAGAGGAAGAAGCCTTTGAGGGCTTGGATATGGTCCTCTCCCACCTGCCAAACAGAGCGCCAGTGAGGCGCTTGTTGGCGTTTATGAAGATGGCCGGGGAGACCATACATTCAGCAGCCTTCTCTTTGAGAAATATTCCCAAAATTCTGCCAAAGCAGACTTCCTTCTTGTTGTTCTTCTTCTTAATCAATTCAAACAAGACCTTACTCCAATCAACTTTTTGTTTATTCACTACTGCACCCATTATTAGAAATTGGTGACGTGTAATATAGTCATGAGCAGAGTGCTTGACCATCAGTATCTTTCCCATAATATCTGCCAGAAATTGGTAGGCGGCGGATAGTTGCTTTTTCAACAACTTATTAGGGTTGTCACCAGAGAAACCCATCAGTTTCAGCATATCACTGAATTCCTCAGAATCCATTTCCAGATTGTCTTCTCCGTTCACTAATCCAAATATTTCAGTGAGAACTGCGGGAGATAGGGAAAGAGCAGTGTTCCCTATATTGCCGGTCAAAATATCTTCTTCAGAAACTGTAGATGTATATACCCATTCTCGTATTTCCGTTCCATAAAGTTTAATGCGCCTGGTCATGAAATCCTTTAAACTGAGTTCTTCCAGAAGTTCCAGGATGTATAGAAAGATGGGGTCAGATTGTTGAAACTACTCAAAGTCCATGTCGAAACCAGTGTCAAACTTCATTGCAACCAAAGAACCTGAGGGAATCGCCATTGATGTCCTGCAAGAAACACACAGAGAGAAACGACGATCAAGAGCAAGGGAACTGAAAGCGCGAGACGGAGGTCGAAGAAAACCTAGATATAGGATTTTCAGAATATGAATCGACAAACTCCGTTCCACGAAAAAGAAAAATTCTTCGAACTGGGCTCGACGAAATAAATTATAGACAGATAATTCGTCGATCTCATCCAGAAGAATCGAAAACAGTTCGTCGAACTCCGTTCGACGAAATGTCTTCTGAAGCAAAGTTCGTCGATCTCTGGTCGACGAAAATTGTTCCCTAACACAGAGAATTCGTCGATCTCCGTTCGACGAGAATCTCTCAAACTTTCCCTGATTCGTCGAACTCCGTTCGACGAACTCTGGAAAATTCATCGAATGCAGACAGAAACTAGGTTAACTCTTCTCCATCAATCATTCCCAGTTGATTTATAAAGAACAAATGGGTTTTCTCATCCAATGGCTTGGTGAAAATGTCTGCTCTCTGTAGATCAGTAGGAATATGGATCAAGTTAATTTACTTTTTGTCCACATTATCTCTAATGAAATGATGTCTTATTTCAATATGTTTAGTCCTAGAATGGTGAACTGGATTCTGTGCTATAGCAATAGTACTAGTATTATCACAAAATAATGTTGAATTATTTAAGTTGACATCATAATCTAAGAGTTGGTTTTGTATCCATAGCATTTGTGAACAGCAACTCCCAGCAGCCATGTATTCTGCTTCTGCAGTTGATGTAGACACAGATGTCTGCTTTTTACAAAACCAGGAGACAAGCCTCATACCAAGGAACTGTCATGTTCTAGTGGTACTTTTCCTGTCCAATCTACATCCAGCATAGTCAGCATCTGAGTATCCAGTTAACTCAAACTCTGACTCTGCAGGATACCAGAGTCCTAGACTAGGGCAACTCTTTATATATCTCAACCTCGCTTTGATACCAATTGAGAGTGCAGGTTAGATCTGATATACTCTAGAGGGGGGGTGAATAGAGTATGGTGCTTGCTAAAAACTTTTTACAACTCTTGTTGTATTCCTAAGTGAACAGGGAAGCAATTAAACTAAGGTAAACATAGCAACTAACTAAACACAGAGCAATCACAGAACACAGCCAGAAAACAAAAGAAAATAAGCAACCAGAAGACAAAAGGAACTATAGTGGTTCCCCAACCAATCTTGGTACATCCAATCTTCTACCACCCTAGGTAGGAATCCACTGCAGGATGTGTTGATCAGGTGTCCTGGGCACCAATGTGTTTTGATCAGGTCCCCAAAAACCAAACCTCAAGTCTTCTGGAAGGAGACTTGTGAACCAAGAATCACTTTTGAAGGGAGATGACAACCCTTTATACAAGAGGTGGTGAGAGAGTGATGGTATCTTCTCTGTCAACAATTAGAGAGAAGATTCAAGTGGAATGATGTTAGCAGCTTGCTCCCCCTGAGATCTTGAATGTATTAGGAAGACCGGAGCACTGCTTTAGGGTGATAGGTCTTCAAAGACCTAGAATGCCTGGACCAGAATATGTTTCAGGAACTCCTTTGACAGATTGGTTGATTGTTGTCCTTTGAAGTTATCCTATGAATAGAGAGAAGAAGACTCTTGATTGAATTTGGTTGTTCTTCTTCTTCTTGAAAATATTCTCTGGTCAGACTGATTGCAGTCAAGAACTTGTGATTTGAGAATGTTTGTTCTTCTGCATCTTCAGAAAATCTGTCAGATTGTTTGCTGTATTGTAATCCTTGAACTCTATCACTTCTTGATTCTATTTTCTTGCTGTGTCTCTATTTTTGTGTATCTGTCTGTCTATAACTGACTGAGAAATATTCAAACTTTTGAATGTCGAGCAGTAATTACAGTTGGCCTTCGAAAGAATCAGTAATCAATGACTTTCCTAACTGTCCCATGGAAAAACGGCATGTAATCGTCCATAGTCAATGCACGTTCTAATGGTAACATTCCGAGAAGATCTGGCATTAAATGTTTAGGAATCAGCGCCAAGAAATGGGACGGGAACCTTGAAGAAAACCTAATCTGGATTCGTCGAACAAAGAACACAATTCGTCGAGCTGAACTTGTGTTCGTCGAGCTGAGCTAGAGTTCGTCGAGCTGAGCTTGATAGAGTTCGTCGACCAGACAATCTTCATTCATCTGATAAAAGTCTTCATTCTTCGAGCTGAGAATCAAATTCATCGACCAGAGAAAAGTTCTGGACTAAGAAAAAATATCATGCATCTGCTGAAATGCTGTGTCGACAAAAGTTGGTGTCGACAGATTGATCTTGGTGTCGACACAAATCCTGTGGTGTCGACATAAGCTGGTGTCGACTGAAATCCTGGTGTCGACATAAGCTGCTGTCGACTGAAATCCTGGTGTCGACACAAATCGCCTGGTGTCGACACAAACCCTGAGTGTCGACACAGATTCTCTGAGTCCAGAAAACGTCGAGTAGAGTTTAGCATTCGTCGACCTGAGAAGCTAACTTCGTCGACCTGAGAAGCTGTGAACTTGAGGTCCAAGTTCGTCGAGCTCAGAATATAATTCGTCGACCGAAGTATGAAGCTGGACATAGAAAAATTTGAAGTTCTACTGACTTTGGCTTGATGTAGAAACTGAGTTTTCGTCGAACAGAGAACATAGATCGTCGAGCTCAGCACTAAGAATTGCCTCACGATCGTCGAGCGCAGAACTCCTTTCGTCGAGCTGAGTTCGATGAATGTCGAACTCATTTTACTTAGCCTTGAAAACTTGTGAGTCTGGAGTCTCTGAGGGTCTTGTTGAAAGCTGGTTCATCTGGAGTTGAGCCTAAGGACTTAACCTAAACTCTAGGACACAAATTGACCATAGCTATACATGATGGGTCACATCCTAAGTCAGTGAACCTAGCCCAAATAAACTAGGGATCCAACAAACGGCTTCTCGCCAACTTCTGCCCAAAACAGGGGAGTTCGACAACGCCTTCCATATAAACCTTCAAAGGGCTCCATCCATAAACTTTCTTGATAACTATTATTGTACGCAATCTCTATCAATCCGAGGTGTTTATCCCAAGCCCCACCATGGTCCAGAATATAGCATCTAATCATATCCTCCAAGTTCTGGTTCACTCTCTCCGTCTGACCATTTGTCTGAGGATGATAGGCAGTAGAATACCTAAGGTCAGTACCTAGATCTCCTTGCAAGCTTTGCCAGAAACGAGACATGATTCCGGAGTCTCGGTCTGACACAATACTCGTAGGTACACCATGAAGTCTGATAACTTCATTCAGATAAAGCTAAGCTATCTTTTCCATGGATTAACTAATATTGAAAGGCACAAAGTGGGCACACTTGGTTAGTTTGTCCACGATAACCCACACTACATCATGCCCTCGGGGAGATCTAGGCAAAGCGATAATGAAATCCATGGATAGACTCTCCCATTTCCAACTCGGTATATCTAAGGGCGTTAACTTACCACCCGACCTTCTATGATCAGTCATGACATGCTGGCAAGTATAACATTCCGATACAAATCTTGCAATGTCATTCTTCATGCCTGACCACCAAACAATCTGCTTCAGATCTCTGTACATTTTCTTGGAGCCAGGATGATATGCCACACTGGAACCATGCGCTTCACTGCATATTTTTGATCGGATGTCCCCAACAGCGGGAATACAGTATCTGCCACGGTACTTTAGGGTACCCACGTCGTCAATTGTAAATTCAGGTAATTCCCTTTTTTCAGTTCTACTGTGGAGGTGCTGCAAGTCAGGATCGTCCTTCTGATGTAGCCTAGTGAGAGTAATCCACGAAGGCTCAACCACCTCTAGGCTACTCGGCGAAGCGCTATTCCTTACGGTTATGTACATGAGCAAGAACTCTTCAACAAGTGATTGCCCCGAGAGGTTAAAGATGTGTGCGGGCTTCCGGCTCAACGCATCTGCTACAACATTAGGCTTGACGGGATGATAAAGGATATCGACTTCGTAGTCCACAACATACTCTAACCATCGACTCTGGTGCAAATTCAGTTCCTTCTGAGTGAAGACATATTTCAAACTTTTGTGGTCCGAATAAATTTTGCACGACAGTCTATACAGAAGATGTCTCCACAACTTCAAGGCATAAATAACGGTAGCAAATTCCAGGTCGTGCGTAGGGAAATTCTTTTCATGCACCTTCAATTGTCTTGATCCATACGCAATCACTTTGTCGTCCTCCATCAACATGCAACCGAGTCTAACTCGCGAGGCGTCCTCATAAACTGCATACTCCACTCCTTCCACTGGCAATGCCAACACGGGAGAAGAACACAAACGCCTCTTGATCTCTTGAAAAACTTCCTCACAGGCATCACTCCAAACAAAAGTTGCGCTCTTTTGCGTAAGCATGGTCAACGGTGTAGAGAGAACAGAGAATCCTTCCACAAATCTTCTGTAGTAACCTGCAAACCCTAAGAAGCTCCTTATCTCCTTAGGCGATGTAAGTCTCTTCCAATCCAAGACTGCAGTTATCTTTGCAGGATCCACTGGGATACCATCCTTACTTACAATGTGCCCTAGGAATGACACCTGAGATATCCAAAACTCACACTTGCTAAGCTTCACATACAACTTGTGATCCCTCAGAGTAGACAAGACCAAGCGCAAGTGCAACGCGTGCTCATCTGCATTTCTAGAATATACTAGGACATCGTTAATGAATACCACCACGAACTTATCCAGAAAATCTTTGAACACCCTGTTCATCATGTCCATGAAAGCTGACGGTGCATTCGTTAATCCAAATGACATTACCAGAAATTCAAAGTGACCATAACGAGAATGAAAAGCGGTTCGCGGAATGTCTGACTCCCGGATTCTCAACTAATGGTAACCTGAACGGAGGTCAATCTTTGAGAACACGGAGCTACTCCGCAACTGATCGAACAAATCATCGATCCTAGGCAACAGATATCTGTTCTTAATTGTCACCTTGTTTAGCTCTCGATAATCAATGCATAGCCTCATCGTTCCATCCTTTTTCTTCACGAAGAGCACTAGTGCACCCCCGGGGGAAGAACTGGGTCTAATAAAACCGCACTGCAATAACTCATCCAGTTGAGTACGCAGCTCCTCTAACTCACGCGGCGTCATGCGGTATGGTGCCTTTGCAATAGGGCGAGTGCTTGGCTTGAGGTCTATAACAAACTCCACCTCTCTCTCAGGAGGAAGTCCAGGAAGGCTAACTGGAAAAACATCCGGAAACTCACACACCACAGAAACATCCTCTACCCGAGGCTCAACCGGTGCAGCTCCCAGAACAGAAACGGAGATAAGAAAAGAATCACAGCCAGACTCTAGAAATTTGCGAGCACGTACCGCGGAAATGATCGGAGATTCCTGACGCGGCAAACCATACACACTCATGGGCTGGCCATTGCTGCCTTTGAAATCCAAGCGCTTGTGCTTACACTGAATGACGACATCATAGCTGGACAACCAGACCATGCCCAGAATCACGTCAAATTCTACCAGATCTAGCACCTTCAGATCCGCAAATGCTAGAAATCCGCCTAGGGAGATGGGGAATTTTTGGATACCCTGGATTGACCTCACCAACTCTCCTGAAGGAAATTTGACATTTATGGAGGTGCCTAATTGGTCGAGAGCCCAGCGATGTCGGTCTACAAAACTCCTTGCCACAAAAGAGTGAGTAGCACCCGAATCGAACAAAACGCGCGCCCACTAATTCTTCACCTTAAATTCACCTAAACACATGGCGCGCACAACTAATATGCGGAAACCATAAATCTACTAAAAGAAATTACTAGCCGAGTCAGAGACTAACCTGCGATCACTTGTTTCGAAGATTGGGCTTCCTCCTTGTTCAGAACATTCAACTTTCCTTTTCCCTTGTCCACGAGAGGCGGGGGCGGCGGTAAAGTCTGCAACGGAACTGCATGCAGCGCAGGCTGGCTCTGCTGGCAATTAGCCCTCATGTGCCCCTTTTAGCTACAGAGATAACATGCTCTAGCCTTCCTGCGACAACGGTCCACATCATGCCCACTCCTCTAACAATATGAACAGACAGGACCCCCTTTAGGAGAATCGTAGATTGCATGCACCTGAGACAGCTTCTGCGCATCGTGTCTCTTAAAGCACTTATCGAAAGGGTGCCCTGGCTTACCACAGAAGCTACACGCCTCTCTTCTATCCTTCTTCGATGCAGGTCCAGATGCTCTAGCACTTCCTCCATCGTCAGATTTCCTCTTGTCCTTATTTGCAAGCGATCCCCGATTCTTCGCATTTTCTATTGCCTCAACCTTTAAGGCATCTTCGACTACTTATGCAAAGGTCGCAAACTAGTATGCGCTAACCAACTGCTGGATGTCATACTGTTGGAACACCCTATTACTGATTTGGGCAAGGATCACTATGTCCTTAGGAAAATTGTTTTGACCTCCTTATATTGTTTTTAAGGTCAATTAGATTGAGTCTAAGGGTTAGAATTTAGGCTTGAAAGCTGCCCCCAAGAACCTCAGATCAGATATTCAAATTCAGGAGACTAAGTCATTTTCGTCGAGCTCAGGTCGATGAATCGTCGAACTCAGTTCGACTATCTCTGAGTTCAGTTCAACGAGTCGTCGAACGCCGTTCGACGATCTTCGAGCTCAGATTGACGTTTCTATATCTAGCTGTTTTCCCAGTCTTTGAGCTCAGGTCGACGATAGTTGAGCTCAGGTCGAGATTTTCTGGAGAGATCGACGATTCTCAAGATTCAAATTCAGACAGTTATGGAATTTTATCTTATTTATGCCCAGCATTTATTTCAAGGATCTTGTAGTCATTTCAATTAATCTGGAGCAAGTTTCAAGGGAGATTTAAAGGAATGTTTTCTAGGACTTTCCTCTAGAGACAAAATTCATTTAAGGAAGTCATTAATGAGTGGCTAACGGCTATCTTGGAGACAGAGAATCAATTCATTCTTTTCAGATCTAAGGAATAAAAGAGGATATTATCCTGCTACTCCTAACAGTTACACACAGAAAGAGAACAGTCACAGACAGACATATAGACAGAATTCATTCAGAACACACACCACTAAAGGAGATCAACTTTCAGAAAAGAAGATTTTCTAGATCTCTTTTGACTCAAGTGTTCAGAGGCTTCATCCATCAAGACTCCATACACTACACATTTTAGCAACTGCTGGAATCATCCTTTGCTGGAGTTCTCATCTACTGAAGGCCTATCACCCTAGTGCAAAGCTTCTTTTCCTGAACAACTTCCAGATCTCAGGGGGAGCTTTGACAACATCATCCACTAGTCTTCTCTCTGATTGTTGACAAAGAAGAACATCTCACCTCTTTCTTTTTCTGCTGTAAAAGGGTTTCTCAAAACTCCCTTCAAAAGTTTTGTACTGGTTTCTGAGACCTTGTCAAAACTCAGTGGTGGCAAGACACCTGATCAAAAAATCTAGTTTGGTTTTTGAGCACCTTATCAAAAGCTCATTGGTGCCCAAGACACCTGATCAACTTATCCTGCAGTGGATTCCTACCTAGGGTGGTAGAAGAGTGGATGTACCCAGATTGTTTGGGGAACCACTATAGCTCATTGTGTCTTCTGGTTGTTATATTTTGTTTGTTGTGTGCTGTGTTTTTATTTCTTGCTTTCTTAATTTTTATTTACTGCAAGCACCTTACACATATATTTAAATTACGTCTTCCACTGTAAAATAATTTTTAACTTGAAAATTATTTTAATAAACTATATTCACCCCTCCTCTAGAGTTAAGGTAGATCTTATCCCTACTTTCAATTGGTATCAGAGTCAGGTTAGTTGTTATTCAACTAAATCTTCATCAGATTAGTTGTTCCTACAGGCCAACACCTGAACCAAAAGATGTAACGCCCCCACCTGTCACATGACATATAACGGTGGGTCCGGCCGGGGCCCCATGCCATATCTCACAGACAAAGCGAAGGAATCACGTGTGGAAATCAAAATCGATGCGTATCCTTAACTCATTCCATTCTAGCGCAGCATATTTTCTTGTTAACATGAACTCAAACTAGAATGTCCATAATATATAAAGATCACATTTATATATACCAACACCAGGAATGTATACAACTCACACACCCTGGCCTTATGGCCTTACAAGTTCCTCTTTTACACAACAATCATTTCGTACATCGGCACGCAGGCCGGCCACACGTGAAATCCAAACACAACTCTTCGTATGGCCTTCAAGGGCCTATAGCAGCAAGCTAGCCATTCCACTTAGTCATTTCAAGCCGCAACACCTGTAATTCCACATCCAAGCCAACAGAGAAAACAAAGTAACGGTCAGCATTTGGCTGACCCATTATAACGACCCTACCCCCTACCCGGGGTAGTGGTTCCTTCCCTGTCTACAGTGCTCATCAAGTATCATCAAACAGCATATATAGCTATCATTCTCTTTATTCCGCTAGCAAACACATTCCATCACAAACGCTGGAATCCACCAGACGCTCCGTGCACTCAGGGCACCTTCTTGGCGTACCGGAATCCACCAGTCATACACCGCTGATTCGAGGTTTTAACTTGTTGGTTGACCGGCCCTAGTCCACCAATCTCGCAAGCTGGCGACATCCCGCCCAAACCACATAGAGGTACACCCTCACAGCATCCAACAACCAGAGTAGGTCGACCCACAACATGTGGTGTAGCACGTCGGGTTTATCTAAGCTCCCCAGGCAATGTCTACCCATCGACCCCCCTCCTAATCCGATCGACCCACACTATGTGGTGCGGCAACCCGGGTTTAACTCGGCTCCCCTAGCATTGCCACCCATCGATCCCTTCCTAACTAGATCAACCCATCCTAGTGGTGTAACAGTCGGGTTTATCACGAGCTCCCCAGGCATGTTACCAATTGATCATATCACAACCAGGAGCTTTGCCAAAGCCTCCTCACATTCAGCATCACATCCATACATTCATCACAAGAGAAAACCATTTGCATCTCATCAAATCCACGGAGTCATCTCCGGTTTACCCATGAACATCACCAATCCAGACTACCGGTCCAGATGGGCTTCACACAGCATGCCTATGCCGCACTCCATATTTCCGGCTCTAGATGCAGACTCAACAAAGGAATCACTTCACGGATATCCACCTCTTGGTGGAGGATTCCAAGCACATGCATAAAGGAAGGACTTCGATGTCCAAGAAGGAGATTGTTACCCTTGAAGATCGCTTTGGTGCCATGAAGTAGCCTGATGGAAATCACCGCCTCGGCTCTACCTTCACGAATCCGCTCTCGGATATTCGCTCCGCACTCCGCAGCTCCTACAGTAGCTGGTCGACTCCTCCCTTCTCTCTCCCTTAGGCTTTTCTTCTCTCTCTATCTTGGAATGAAGATGAAGAAGAAGAAGAAGAGAAAAGAGGGTTTAAATCCCCCTTTTCTCGGCCTTCACAACACCTGGACAGAGCCCAACCATTGGATCCAGGAAGAGGGAAACAAACGGCTCAGATTTGGCCAGAAAAGCTGAAACACGGCCTGACACGCCCTGTGACACGCCCGTGTCACAGGCCGTGTCCCTCTAAGCAGCAGACAACCGACTCAATCCAACCAGTACACGGCCGTGTGACACGCCCGTGTCACGTGCCGTGTCCCAGACACGCCCTCAGACACTCCCGTGTCTGAGGCCGTGTACCTCAATGAAAATAATCCCAAAACAACCCGAGACTTCACACGGCCTGGCACACGGCCGGGCACACGCCCGTGTTCATGGCCGTGTGCACCAGGACACACCCGTGTCCCGCAAACACGCCCTAGCTCGAAACGTCGAGTTGAGTTCGTCGATCATTGACACACCCTGTGACACGCCCATGTCACAGGCCGTGTCCTCACTCGACACTCGACACTCGACGATCGTCGAGATAAATTCGTCGACATCACGGCCGATCGTCGACACGGCCCCGACACGCCCTGCGACACTCCCGTGTCGCAGGCCGTGTCCGCTGTGTCGACTCCGAATTTCGTCGACTGCCCGATTCGACACTACCCATGCCTGACACGCCCTGGGACACGCCCGTGTCCCAGGCCGTGTCACCCAAGCCTGAACCCGATTTTGCTCAAAATGATCCACTTGACTTCGGGGTGTTACAATCCTCCCCCCCCCCTTCAAATAATTTCGGCCTCGAAATTTGCCTCCAATCAGCCACAACATCATCAAAGCTTACACCCCAAGCCTCCGCACAAACTAACAAACATACATTACAAACAAACATCCCTATCTTCCACTTGTGCACATTCAACCACAGAAGACCTCAAAACAAAACAACATGATTTCGTATCGCCTTACCATCACACGTGCACCACATTTTGATCAAGATCGTCAACATCACGATTTTATTCATCATCTAACAATATAGTTTACATACAACTATATAGAAACATCATGTCCATACACCACTATGGATGATCCATCAAGTTTCGATTCAGTCAAAAAGAATTCGCATCACACGTCACTTCCGCTCAGCCTCCCGATTTTGAAATTCATGATTAAGAGACAACTTAAACGCCCGAGGCTGAATTTCACCAACTGAGCTTTGCGGCTCTTGCACTTCCATCGCATGAAATCGAGATTGCGTCCGGGGTGCAGATGATTCGGTCACTGCTTTTCCCTTTTCTTCATAGGACGCACCCATCGTTTTCTCACTCCCTGGAGGGGCATTCCGACAAAATCTTGCTATATGTCCTTGCTGCCCACATTTATAGCAGATACGTGTATCCACACGTCCTGACCCATAAGTCGCCCCTGAAGAAACAGTCGACGGAGCTGATTCCGTCGGCCTAAATCTTTTCTTCTCTTGTCGTCGAAACTCCGATTGATCCGATGGTGACATTTTAAACTCTGACTTCTCCGTTGCCCGTCTCTTATTCGCTTGTACTCGCTTCATATCCTTCTCCAAGGCACGGGCTGTATCGACCAACGCTTGGAAGCCTTGGCTCACGGAACTCGAAAGTGCCAACCGCAATTCATCCCGCAATCCTTCATAAAACCGATTTGTCTTTCGCGCTTCCTCCGCAAAGGTAGATCCCGCATATCTCCCCAATCTTGTAAACTCATGCAGGTAGGTATCAATATCTTGCTCACCCTGCACCAAACGGAGAAACTCATTTTCCATCGCAATCCTCTGCGACACCGGCACATACTTGGCTAAAAAGATTTGGGAGAATTCCTCCATGGAAACGTCAGTTAAACCTCGACCTGCCAAGTGATGTACTTCAATCTCATCCCACCACAATCTCGCATCGCCTTCCAACAGAAAAGTGGCCAACATCACTTTTTGTTCCTCTATCATCCTGATTGCGGTTAGGATCCTCTTTACTCTTGCCAACCAATCTTCCGCCTGCGTTGGGGAAAGCGCTCCACCAAACGTCGGGGGATGAAAGTTCATAAAACGTGTCAATAACTCGTCACTGGCTTGCGCCTCCACCACCACTTGCTCTTGCCTTGCACCAGGCCTTGCCTGTCCAATAGGTTGTGCTTGTAACACTGCAAGCACTGTCTCCGTCATCACCCGTATGGCTTCTGCCGAGGGAGGCATAGGCGCTTCCACGGGTGCTGCACTCTCATCCGACCGCTGGGGCTCAGACGGCCCAGCTCCATCCCTCGCCACCTATCAATGTACAGAACACCATTAAATCCTTCCAAATCATAACGGTACTGATACATTGACTATACAAGAACGCACATCATGTGCATGACATACATTCCTAGTGGACATTCCTGAGTTCAATTATGTTCTCTCCTCCCAAACAATCTAAACCTAGCTCTGATACCACTTTGTAACGCCCCCACCTGTCACATGACATATAACGGTGGGTCCGGCCGGGGCCCCACGCCATATCTCACAGACAAGCGAAGGAATCACGTGTGGAAATCAAAATCGATGCGTATCCTTAACTCATTCCATTCTAGCGCAGCATATTTTCTTGTTAACATGAACTCAAACTAGAATGTCCACAATATATAAAGATCACATTTATATATACCAACACCAGGAATGTATACAACTCACACACCCTGGACTTATGGCCTTACAAGTTCCTCTTTTACACAACAATCATTTCGTACATCGGCACGCAGGCCGGCCACACGTGAAATCCAAACACAACTCTTCGCATGGCCTTCAAGGGCCTATAGCAGCAAGCTAGCCATTCCACTTAGTCATTTCAAGCCGCAACACCTGTAATTCCACATCCAAGCCAACACAGAAAACAAAGTAACGGTCAGCATTTGGCTGACCCATTATAACGACCCTACCCCCTACCCGGGGTAGTGGTTCCTTCCCTGTCTACAATGCTCATCAAGTATCATCAAACAGCATATATAGCTATCATTCTCTTTATTCCGCTAGCAAACACATTCCATCACAAATGCTGGAATCCACCAGACGCTTCGTGCACTCAGGGCACCTTCTTGGCGTACCGGAATCCACCAGTCATACACCGCTGATTCGAGGTTTTAACTTGTTGGTTGACCGGCCCTAGTCCGCCAATCTCGCAAGCTGGCGACATCCCGCCGAAACCATACAGAGGTACACCCTCACAGCATCCAACAACCAGAGTAGGTCGACCCACAACATGTGGTGTAGCACGCCGGGTTTATCTAAGCTCCCGAGGCAATATCTACCCATCGACCCCCCTCCTAATCCGATCGACCCACACTATGTGGTGCAGCAACCCGGGTTTAACTCGGCTCCCCTAGCATTGCCACCCATCGATCCCTTCCTAACTAGATCAACCCACCCTAGTGGTGTAACAGTCGGGTTTATCACGAGCTCCCCAGGCATGTTACCAATTGATCATATCACAACCAGGAGCTTTGCCAAAGCCTCCTCACATTCAGCATCACATCCATACATTCATCACAAGAGAAAACCATTTGCATCTCATCAAATCCACGGAGTCATCTCCGGTTTACCCATGAACATCACCAATCCAGACTACCGGTCCAGATGGGCTTCACACAGCATGCCTATGCCGCACTCCATATTTCCGGCTCTAGATGCAGACTCAACAAAGGAATCACTTCACGGATATCCACCTCTTGGTGGAGGATTCCAAGCACATGCATAAAGGAAGGACTTCGATGTCCAAGAAGGAGATCGTTACCCTTGAAGATCGCTTCGGCGCCATGAAGTAGCCGGATGGAAATCACCGCCTCGGCTCTACTTTCACGAATCCGCTCTCGGATATTCGCTCCGCACTCCGCAGCTCCTACAGCAGCTGGTCGACTCCTCCCTTCTCTCTCCCTTAGGCCTTTCTGCTCTCTCTCTCTCTTGGAATGAAGATGAAGAAGAAGAAGAAGAGAAAAGAGGGTTTAAATCCCCTTTTTCTCGGCCTTCACAACACCTGGACAGAGCCCAACCATTGGATCCAGGAAGAGGGAAACAAACGGCTCAGATTTGGCCAGAAAAGCTGAAACACGGCCTGACACGCCCTGTGACACGCCCGTGTCACAGGCCGTGTCCCTCTAAGCGGCAGACAACCGACTCAATCCAACAAGTACACGGCCGTGTGACACGCCTGTGTCACGTGCCGTGTCCCAGACACGCCCTCAGACACGCCCGTGTCTGAGGCCGTGTACCTCAATGAAAATAATCCCAAAACAACCCGAGACTTCACACGGCCTGGCACACGGCCGGGCACACGCCCGTGTTCATGGCCGTGTGCACCAGGACACACCCGTGTCCCGCAAACACGCCCTAGCTCGAAACGTCGAGTTGAGTTCGTCGATCATTGACACGCCCTGTGACACGCCCGTGTCACAGGCCGTGTCCTCACTCGACACTCGACACTCGACGATCGTCGAGATAAATTCGTCGACATCACGACCGATCGTCGACACGACCCCGACACGCCCTGCGACACGCCCGTGTCGCAGGCCGTGTCCGCTATGTCGACTCCTAATTTCGTCGACTGCCCGATTCGACACTACCCATGCCTGACACGCCCTGGGAAACGCCCGTGTCCTAGGCCGTGTCACCCAAGCCTGAACACGATTTTGCTCAAAATGATCCACTTGACTTCGGGGTGTTACAAAAGATCTCTGATAAGATCAATCTTTTATAGAGGGTTTTTATTTTTATTATTTGTATTATATTTATTTTTATATAAAACCATGGCACAGAACAAAGATTATGGTAGAACCAGACCTCCAGTGTGCAATCTATCTAAGTTTGCACTTTGGAAGGCAAGGATAAGATTGTACATGAATTATATTGATGAAGATATCTTTAATTCTGTTTTGACAGTGTGTCCAAGACCCCCAGCAAATACAAGTACAAGTGTTGTTCCACCTCCTTCAGGAACAGATGCAGAAATCAAAAAATGGAAAGTTGCAGATGCCAAAGCAATGAACATTTTGGCACAAACCATGTCTGATGAAATATTTCAAAAAGTAGCTGAATGCAACTCAGCAAAAGAGATATGGGACAAACTATCTGAAATAGTGTCAGGATCTGCAGATGAAAGGAAAGATAGAAGATCCCATCTCATAACTCAATATTAGAACTTCAAGAAAGGAGAAACTGAGTCAGTTGCTGATATGTATAACAGACTCAGTCTTATAGTCAATGAACTGAAAACCTTGGACAAGGAGATCTCATTTACTGAACTCAATGACAAAATCCTAATGTGCTTCCCCAGCACTTGGGACTCAAGGATATGGCCAATCAAGGATGCCAGAAGCCTAAATGAGATCACCACTGAGGCTCTTTTGGGCAAGCTCAAGTCTTATGAGCTGCTCATCAAGAACAGAGAAGAAGAGCAGAAGGGTGCTTCACCAGCAATCAGAAAAGAGAAATCAATAGCATTCAAAGCTATTGAAGATCAGCCTGAAGACAAGGTCACAGGCAATGAAGAGCTGCTAAGCTTACTGGCCAGAAGGTTTTATAAAATGGCCAGGAAGGACTTCAGGAAAAAGTCATTCAGAGGGCATGAAAAGCCAAGATATGATAAGTCCAATAACAAAGAAAATATTTGTTTTGGATGCAGGAAATCAGGCCACATTGTGCCTAAATGTCCAGAAAATCAGAACAAGAACAAGAAGGACAGGAAAGAAAGGAGAAGAGACAAAGACTTCAGGAAAAATAGCAATGACAAACCCTCCTCCGGTAAGAACAAACATACCAGGAAGGGGTTTGTAGCTGAAACCTGGAGTGAAACAGAAGAAGAATCAGAAGCTTCATCCAGCTCAAGTGATGATGAAGATGATGCTGAAGAAAAGGAGTTCTGCATGATGGCTATCAATGCCTCTCAACACAATACTGTTGCAGAATAAGAGTCAGAGTCTGAATCAGAAACTCAATCTGAAGAGGATCAGGTGAAGACCTATCCAACATCAAACCAGCAATGGTATCTGGATAGTGGGTGCTCAAAGCACATGACAGGAAACAAGGAGAATTTTACATCCTTCAAAGCCAAACTTGGACCCAAAGTAATATTTGGTGATTCAAACTTTGGACTAACAAAAGGATATGGTGCAGTCCAGATTGGCTCAGTCACATTCAAGAAAGTAGCTTATGTGGAAGGACTGAAGCACAACTTAATCAGCATCAGTTAACTGTGTGATGAAGGCTACCAAGTGACTTTCAACAAATTCTCATGCAAAATCAAATCAGAGGACAACACAACTGTGTTGATAGGTAAAAGGAAAGGTGACATTTATCTTGTAGATTTTCTTTCAACTAAGGTAGATATATGCTTGTTCAATTCCATTTGTAGACCTAATGAACTATGGAATAAAAGATTAGGACATATAAACCTTAGAACCATTGCTAGGCTATCCAAGGACAACCTTGTTAGAGGACTACCTTCTGGCCCCTACAAGAAGGAAGGACTTTGCATGGCTTGTCAATTAGGCAACCAAACCAAAAATAGCTTCAAGTCACTTAATAAGAGTGATTCACCTAGGATTTTATATCTGTTACACATGGATCTCTTTGGACACATTACAGTACAAAGCTTAGGAGGGAAATCTTATACTTTAGTAGTTGTAGATGACTTCTCTAGATTCACATGGGTGTTGTTTTTGAGGAAGAAGTCTGATAACTTTAAGTGTTTGATAGAGTTTCTCAAATGCATACAGAGTGAGTTCAATACTCACATTTCCCTGATCAGAAGTGATCATGGGACAGAGTTTTATTCTCTTCTTATGCAAGAGTTCTGTCATAGTGAAGGTATCAGGCACACTTTCTCAGCTCCCAGAACTCCTCAATAAAATGGGGTAGCTGAAAGGAAAAATAGAACACTTATTGAATCTGCTACTACATTGTTGTCACATGCTCACCTTCCTCTATTCTTTTGGGCAGAGGCAGTGAACACCTCCAACTATGTGTTGAATAGAAGTTTGATACATAAGCTGAAGGGCAAGACTCCCTATGAATTACTCAAAGGGAAGAAATCTAAAGTAGATTATTTTAAAATTTTTGGTTGCATTTGTTACATTCACAATAATGACAAGAAATACATAGCAAAATTTCAAGCTAAAGCTGATGAAGGAGTGTTTCTGGGATACTCCATGATCAGTAAAGCTTATAGGTTGTATAACAAATCTACTCTTAAAATTGAAGAATCTGTTCATGTATCCTTTGATGAATCTAACATGTCTTTTAAGGAGAAGAATGCTTCTACCATAGAATCCTTGCAGGTACACTCTCTTGCTGAAAATTTGGACAGGTTACATATTATACAAAAGGATGAAAGCAGTGAAGATGAAGAAGATATTCAACATCTTGGAGAGAAGCTTCTTGAAGATCCAGTTGTTGTTCCATAAGAGGAAAAATCAACACATGTTGGTGAATAATCAACACCCCCTGTTGATTTAGTAACATCAAGAGACCATCCAATCTCCCAAGTGATTGGAGACATCTCAGCTGGTGTGCAAACCAGAAATCAGGTCAACCAAAACCTGATACACACCTGTTTTTTCTTTCTCAAATTGAGCCTCAATCCATTCAAGATGCAGAACAAGATCCACACTGGATCATTGCAATGTAAGAGGAATTACATCAATTTGAAAGGAACAAAGTTTGGGAACTAGTGCCAAGGCCAAAGGATCACTCCATTGTTGGAACAAAATGGGTGTTTAGAAATAAATTGGATGACTCTCACTCCTCACCCCTTGAGCCACCATCGTTTTCTACATCATATCAACAACTACTATAAGAAATCTTTGCTCAACCATCCTTCACTCCATCTATCTCCATTCCATTAACTTCCATCTCCACCATTCCTATATCTCCACCATCAATTCTACCATCCACATTAACACTTTCTCCAACCACATCTACACCTCCTCCTATATCCATCTCTGCCACATCCATCTCTACCTCTACTCAAGCACCACTTGAGTAAGTAGATCTCTCAGCCATAGCAGATAAGCTCTATGAGATGTTAGCTCCAAGGCTATCACTCCTGCTGGAGACCTCCCTGGCTCCACTTCTGAAATCAGTTTAGGAGTTATCTGACAGGCTTTCTTCCCTATATCCTCATCAGGCAATCCCTTTTGTTGGGTGCCTTGATTCAGTAACTACTGAATCTAGGCAGGGGGAGATGCCATATGAAGTAGAGAGATTGCCTGCTTCAGAGATTCCAGTTCCAGCTCCAGTTCCAGCTATAACAGTTGACCTCAGGTCACTGCTGTTAGAGTTTGATACTGTTTACCTCAGCTGTCTTCCATATCAGAAAAGTGAAGATCTTACTAAGGCCATTGTGCCTATTTCTAGCTGTGAGCCCGGCATAATATCTTCTTATATAAATTTTTTCAAGGCTGTCGCCAGTGCTTCTTCAGTTTCTGTTGTTCCTGCTGCTGCTGCTGATGCTGTTTTATTTTCTGATGATGTGCTTATGACAAAGGCTAATGACTCTGAGCCTGTTGTTTCTGTTGTTATTATTTTTGAATCTGTTATTCCAGTTACATCGTTCAGTACTGTTTTTGTTACTGCTGCTACTTCTGTTGTTTCTTCTGTTCAATCCCAACAACAAAGAGATGACATCAAAAGGATTGATGAACTATATGACAATCCTCAGAGCTCAGATAGTGATCAATTTAGAACTGATTCTGATGATTCCTCTGCAACCATTGCAAGGAAGAGGAAAGCTAGAAGCAAGGCCCTAAAGAAAGATCCCCAGGAGAAAATTAAAGATGTAAATGATATTCCATACTATATTTTGCATGATTGTCCAATTTCAGAACCATGGATGCAGTTTTCCAGGAATCAACTAAAGGCAATGAAGAAAAATAGAAAATATGATAAAGGATCATCTCACTTCAACCCTCCTCCTCCTCCTTCACCAGATGCAGGTACTGGTGGAAGTTCTGCTTATCAGTCATCTGTTGCTAAAAGTCAAAGCACCTCTCAGTTTCAAGGAAGATCTCAATCAAGAGGATGTCAATCAAGAGGCTACCAGTCCAGAAGAGGACAGTATAGGGGAAATCAAAGAGAATTCAGAGTTTATTCCAAAGGTTATTCTAGGCAGCATCATTATCATAGGGAAGGACAAGGTCCCACTTACACTACATCTGGTCCTTTCCCTTATAAGTTAAAAGATCTAGTTTCTTCCAGAGCTACACCTGATGATTCATCAAACAGATATGAACCTCCTGTTCCATTTGAAGACCCATAGAATAATCCTACTTCTTGGACAGCAAGAATGAAAGAGTTGGTTGCACTAGATCAAATTAAAAAGGCAAGAGAACAAGAAAGAGATACATCAAATTTCACCACTCTATCAGAAGAGAGAAAGAAAGAACTTGAAAGATATTCTTCCAGCAAATTCTTTGACTCATAAAGTTATATGAAGCTGCACCCAGAAGCTGTAGTACCCAAGATGAAACATCAAACTTCTCTAGGTGCAGATGATGACAGAAGATCCAAGAAAGAAGCTCTTAACCCTAACAGAAAAATAGTTCTCAAAAAGAGCAAGGAAAAGGAATGATTATGTAAGCTGACAGTGTTATCTATTCTGACTTTCTGATGTGATTTTATTTGTGTTTCTGCAATGTTGTTTTTGATTTTATATCTGCATTGTATGCTTTTATTTCCTATGTCATGTAAATAGTAATCCTAACCCAAATAGGGGGAGATTGTTGGAACACCCTATTACTGATTTGGGCAAGGATCACTATGTCCTTAGGAAAATTGTTTTGACCTCCTTGTATAGTTTTTAAGGTCAATTAGATTGAGTCTAAGGGTTATAATTTAGGCTTGAAAGCTGCCCCCAAGACCCTCAGATCAGATATTCAAATTCAAGAGGCTAAGTCATTTTCATCGAGCTCAGGTCGACGAATCGTCGAACTCAGTTCGACTATCTTTGAGTTCAGTTCAACGAGTCGTCGATTGTCGTTCGACGATCTTCGAGCTCAGATCAACGTTTCTGTCTCTAGCTATTTTCCCAGTCTCTGAGCTCAGGTCGACGATAGTTGAGCTCAGGTCGATGATTTTCTGGAGAGATCGATGATTCTCAAGATTCAAATTCAGACAGTTATGGAATTCTATATTATTTATTCCCATCATTTATTTCAAGGATCTTGTAGCCGTTTTAATTAATCTGGAGCAAGTTTCAAGTGAGATTTAAAGGAATGTTTTCTAGGACTTTCCTCCAGAGACAAAATTCATTTAAGGAAGTCATTAATGAGTGGCTAACGGCTATCTTGGAGACAGAGAATCAATTCATTCTTTTCAGATCTAAGGAATAAAAGAGGATATTATCCTGCTACTCCTAACAGTTACACACAGAAAGAGAACAGTCACACAAATACACACAGACAGAATTCATTCAGAACACACACCACTGAAGGAGATCAACATACAGAAAAGAAGATTTTCTAGATCTCTTTTGACTCAAGTGTTCAGAGGCTTCATCCATCAAGACTCCATACACTACACATTTCAGCAACTGCTGGAATCATCCTTTGCTGGAGATCTCATCTACTGAAGGCCTATCACCCTAGTGCAAAGTTTCTTTTCCTGAACAACTTCCAGATCTCAGGGGGAGCTTTGACAACATCATCCACTAGTCTTCTCTCTGATTGTTGACAGAGAAGAACATCTCACCTCTTTCTTTTTCTGCTGTAAAAGGGTTTCTCAAAACTCCCTTCAAAAGTTTTGTGCTGGTTTCTGAGACCTTGTCAAAACTCAGTGGTGGCAAGACACCTGATCAAAAAATCTAGTTTGGTTTTTGAGCACCTTATCAAAAGCTCATTGGTGCCCAGGACACCTGATCAACTCATCTTGCAGTGGATTCCTACCTAGGGTGGTAGAAGAGTGGATGTACCCAGATTGTTTGGGGAACCACTATAGCTCCTTGTGTCTTCTCGTTGCTATATTTTGTTTGCTGTGTGCTGTGTTTTTATTTCTTGTTTTCATAATTTTTATTTACTGCAAGCCCCTTACACATATATTTAAATTAAGTCTTCCACTGCAAAATAATTTTTAACTTGAAAATTATTTTAATAAACTCTATTCACCCCCCATCTAGAGTTAAGGTAGATCTTATCCCCACTTTCACATACCTCAGACCACCCAGAAAATGCTTCACTCTGCCTTCTTCAGATGCTATCAGATCTGGGGCAAAACGACTGAGCTTGCCAAACTCGACCTCGTACTCACCAATAGTGAGTTGCCTCTGCTTCAGGTGTAAGAAGTTATTCATTAGGCGGTCTCGCTCGACTGATGGTATGAACTTCTTCAGTAACATACTCTTGAACGATTACCACGAGCACCCATCAGAAAGGTTCTCTTTTTCTCTGATCCACCAACTCGTCGCAAGACCCTTAGGCTGATATGCCACAATCATCACCTTTTGATCGGGAGAAATGCTAGAGTAGGAAAACATTTCTTCCATGGCAATAATACAGTCATCCAATGCCATGAAGTCTGCCCTACCGTCATAAGAAGGAGGTCCTAATCGCTGTAAGTGATAAATGAAATTCATTTCAGGCGGCAGCGCGATTGGGGGAACTAGAGCAGCAGGGGGAGTAGGAACAGCTTGGTCCACAACAGGGCCCTGCGCTCTGGTCTGCTGCCCGGCGACGACAGCCAACAACGATTGCATCTAGGACTGCATGTCCACCATCTGCCTTGCCAGGGTCTCATTACTTTGCCTCAGCACTTCGATCACAGCTTTGCTCTGGGCACCAGAAGACTCACCCTCTGACTGGGGAGTCGACCTCGTCGCAACGCGCTTAGGCGGCATTCTACAGAACAAACAGATATCTAGTCAGACTTTGCCTAAGACATCACAAACTGGGAAAATATTCCCTAAACACACTTTTTCGGGTTCATATTTAACCGATACAAACAAATGACTTATCAGGGACCTAGCTTAAGACACTGAAGCTAGAGAACTTGAATACCCTGACACAGATCAGATCAGGAACGAACAAACTAAGATCAGATCGGAAAAGAACCGATACTTGCTCTTGCTGTTACCTTGCTCTGGGAAATCATAAAATGATGTTATGCTTCTAACTTGTGCCTATAATATGAATGCATGAATGTATAAATTTCATCCCAAATCATGTGTGTACATATGTCATCATGCAGATCCTTAACTTGGCACGTGTGCTTATGCAATGATATGTTATGTATGCAGTGCTATGCATTCTAAAAAAAGCCTTAGTGCATGATATGAGCGGCGTACACATACAATGTTATGCATCCCATACTACATAATATTGTATGTAACGAAGAAAAGAAAACACGCTAATGGGCATCCAAGTGATGAAGGTTATGCATCCCATACTACATAACCGTCACATGTTGCCACCTATGGTGGATACATATACAAACACATATTATGCATCCCATTCTACATAATATGCCCCATATACTTCTTATCATGCTATGAGTGTAGTGTTCGTGCTTCAATCAAAATCTACTGATGACATATTGGTGTGTGTATGCAATATAATGATACAATTAGAGTTTTGCTTAAGGGAAAGTTATTCGACTGGCTTGTTAAACCAACCAACCCTCTTGCAAAACCTCCCTCTGATACCAACTGTCACGACCCGCATTTTCTCCGTATTCAAAAATACGTCAGAGTAGAGAAACTAAGCGTCGTGATGCCACGTCATGAATGGGACAACTGCAAACGCTCAGGCAACCCGTCCTCACATTTACTTCAAGTAAAAGATTTATAACTTTTAGTTAAAAACAATGCATATAAATTAATGGAGTTATTGACCGTGTCCCTCGGTCGGGTGGACTACTAGTCCATAGGTGAGAAAATATATATAATTTACGCGGCGGAAAATACTGAGTTAGCTCATTTGTTAACCTACGTGAGAGTGAGGTTGCAGTATCATAAAATGATGATGTGACTTCTACATTTACTATATATATATAGAAATCTTTTGTACGCTTAAAAGTAGTGGCTTTAGTAGTTGAAGTCATGCCATGACAATATTCCAGAATGCAGTTTTGTATACTTTAAAATAACTAAATGCATCCTTACATAAATCCTTCCTAGAGAGCAAGAACAATCAGATAAAGAGTAATTGCAGTAACAGCAGCATGTAGCCCATCACAAAAAAGTTAAGATTATGGGCGTCAACAACTAACACGAACCCATAGAAAAACAAAGAAATCTGCCAAGTCAAACAAGACAACTACCTCAAGCTTAGAGGTTGAATCAAACGGCCGCAGAAACCAGCAGCACCAGAAGCCCAACACTGTTAGCTAAACCTGCTACAGCTCTGATCCCGAGGCATTCAAAAGAAGAACACCTCAGAAGCAAGTTACAAGAAGTGCAAGAGTAAAAGCAGACTACACAAAACTCAAAGTGAAGGAAAATGAAAAGCGACTGCAACAAAATTGTCAGCAGAGTAAAAGTAAGCAACAGTAAAACTAGCCGAGCAAGAAAGGCTTAACACAATATCAAGACAGAACAAGAACCAGCAACAGAAGTTCAATCTTTCATTAATAATTACTATGCCTAGGGAGAAACCCTAACACGCATAGCCTACCTGAGCATTAAGCACTATGTCGAGGGAGGACCCCCAAGGCGCACAGTTCATCTGAGCATTAAACACTATGCCGAGGGAGGACCCCAACACGAACAGATCATCTGAGTATAAGGCACTATAGCGAGAGAGGACCCCAACGCGCACAATCCTTCTATGTTTCTTTACTTACATAATTGCACAAGCAGGGTTCATTTCTTTTTTATTCATCATAAACTCAAGGGATAACCAACCAAGTGGACTGCATAAGAGCATTTCAAGGTACAGAAAGTGAAGTTTAATAAGAAAAACGAACAAGATGACTCGATGGTTATAACAACACGACAACCAATTTGTTTACCAATTCAATGGACTAGAATTTTGGGGTTAAGGCTTTAGGGACATCAAGTCACAATTCCAGGAATAGAGGGGGGGGGAGTTAGGATTTCAGGACAAGTATCTCAACAATCGAAACATAATAAACTCGAACAAGTGTAGAAAAAGGGCAAAAATTTAGAATCAAGAACAAGAGAAAGAGCAAGAACACCACTTGCCTCAATTTACCGGAAAAACTCTCCAAATCTCCACACGTCGGGATAGGAGCCGAAATTTGTACGAAAATGTCCGAAATAACGGTTAGGGCCGAAAACCCTAACAAGAAAATCTCGAGAAATGGGGAAGAAATTACCACGAGGGCGCAGCTCTCAACGAGAGCTTTCCAGATCTACGATCGGTTGGAAATTCCGAGCATCGGAGCTCCGTCGGTGGTCACCGGAAGAAGCACGGACGGATAAACTTCTCCTCACACGCCGATCTGGTATGGAAGGTAGGAGAAATTCTAGGTCGGCTTAAAGATTAAGAAGAAGCAGAAAGTATAAATACTCAATAGCAGAAAAGACCGGGTTCAACAAAACCGGCCCGGCGGTGTCGACATAACTGTGTCGACACCCGACGGCAGTGTCGACACAGCTGTGTCGACACCCGACAACACAGCGGTGTCGACACAACTATGTCGACACCCGACGGCACAGCGGTGTCGACACAACTGTGTCAACACCCTACGGCACAGCGGTGTCGACACAACTGTGTCGACACCCGACGGCACAGCGGTGTCGACACAACTGTTTCGACACCCGACGGCACAGCGGTGTCGACATAACTGTGTCGACACCTGACGGCTCAGCTCAGCGGTGTCGACACAACAGTGTCGACACCAGACCACTCAGCTCGACGATCGTCGAACAAAAGGAAAAAACTTCATTCGACGAATTCTGTTCGAAAATCGTCAAACACAGAAAGCAGGGTCTAGTAGACGAACTCAACACCTAGAACCGCTAGACTTACAGTGAGCTCCGCTCGACGCTATAAGAACCGAACAAAAACAAACCGAAATGGTTTTAAACTGAAACTTTATTATCCGAAAAAGGTATCTATTACAAAGGTATGCCCTCCCTTATATAGAATGGAGGAGAGATGAGAGAATACAAATAAGAGATGTGGGACTAAAAATTTACAAGACTAAGCGGACTATACAAAACAAACCGCATAAGCCGCGCGGTTAGACAGAAGGGCTAACCGCACGGCTACCACAAGAGAAGAAGAGAGATTGCCAGGGAAGAACACTAGACCGCCCGGTCTCCAACCCGGCTGAGACAAACCGCCAGACCGCGCGGTCTTCAACCCGCCAAGACAGACCGCCAGACCGCCTGGTCACCAACTTCAACACTCCCCCTCAAGCTGGAGCATATATATCGATCATGCCCAGCTTGTCGCAAACATGAAGAAACGAGGCGTAAACTGGCTTGGTGAAGATGTCAGCCAGCTCTTTATCAGAAGTGACAAAGGGAGTGCAAATTTGTTCCTTTAAGATCTCTTCACGAATGAAATGACAGCCGGCCTCAATGTGCTTTGCTCTTTCATGGAAGACCGGATTTTTGGAGATGTATATGGCGGCCTTGTTATCACAGAACATAGGTAGAAGATGGTTGTAGACCTCTCCTAAATCTAGCATGAGAGCCCGTAGCCATTTTAACTCACAAGTGGTCGACTCCATACTGCGATACTCAGCTTCTACACTGGACCTGGAGACAACAAACTACTTCTTGCTCTTCCAGCTCACCAGATTTCCCCCAACAAAGGTGCAAAAACCTGAGGTTGACTTGCGATCCCCTTTGTCATCAGCATAACTTGCATCTGAGTAGGCTTCAATCCTCAGATGATCATTCTTCTGAAAAAGTAATCCTTTCTCAGGCGCTGCTTTGACATACTCCAAGATCCGCAAGGCGGACTGTAGATGGCACTCCCTACGTGCTTACATGAACTGACTCACCTTGCCCACAGCATAGGAAATGTCGGGCCTGGTCACTGTGAGATATATGAGCTTACCAACCAGACGCCTGTACCACGAACTATCTGAAAGAGGAGGCGAATCATCTGTCCAGGTTTTGTCTTCTCCAGTTGCCATGGGGCATCGGGCAGGTTTTGCTCCAGTCAATCCTGCCTCTTTTAAAAGATCAAGGGCATACTTACGCTGAGAGAGAACTAAGAAGTCGGGCTTCCGAGAGATTTCGATCCCCAGAAAGTACCTTGGAGAGCCCATATCTTTCGTGATCAGATGTTGGCGAAGATGTCGCTTTGTCAGGGCTACCCCTTCCTGGTCATCTCTAGTGAGAAGAATATCATCGACGTACACAGCAAGAACAACCAGCCCCGAAGGAGCTTTGTGAATAAATAGAGAGTGATCAGCAGAGCTTTGCGCAAAACCAACGGCCGCCACGATGCCGCTGAACTTGTCAAACCAATCTCGAGGGCTCTGCTTGAGGCCATAAATTGCCTTCTGCAGCCGGCATACTCGTGTCTCCCCCTGAGCAACATACCCAGGAGGTTGCTCCATGTAAATGGCCTCGTAAAGATCAACATAAAGGAAGGCATTCTTGACATCCAGCTGAGAAATCGGCCAATCCCTATTGACCGCCACAGAGAGAAGGACCCGGATAGTGCTGAGACGAGCCACGGGGGAGAAGGTGTCAAAGTAATCAACCCCATAGGTCTGAGTAAAGCCCTTAGCAACAAGGCGAGCCTTATACCGATCCACAGTGCCGTCTGGGCCAAATTTGACCACAAAGACCCAGTGACAGCCAACAACATTAGTACCAAAGGGAGGAGGAACAAGAGTCCATGTACCCCGCTCCGTGAGGGTTGCCATTTCCTCATCCATGGCCAGCTTTCAGTGGGGAATAGCAAGGGCCTCCTGATAGGAACGAGGCGTGGCAGTGGCAGAGATAGCCAGCGCAAAGGCCCTGCGAGAAGGGGTAACACGATCATATGAAACAACAGCAGCAAGGGGGTGTAGGGTACATGTCCGTACCCCTTTACGAAGAGCCACAGGGAGATCCATGTCGGCGGCCCCCTCGGGATCCGGAGCATCCGTGGCAGAGAGAGCTGGACCGGGAGAAGAGAGTGACGGCGGCGGAGAGGATGGAGATGGATGTGGAGAAGTGGGAGAGAGAGTTGGAGCGAGAGGAGGGGACGGAGATGGCAGAGGGGTGGATATGTCGGTAGGAGATGAGGGAACGAAGGGAATAACAGGAGAGTCAGAAGCCGGGGAAGGAGGAGAGGTAGCAGGGGAAAGAGAGGAGGAGTCAGTCGAGAAGTAGGAGGCATTCTCGAAGAAGGTAACGTCAGCAGAGACGAATTGCTGACGAAGAACAGGGTTAAAGCAACAATAGCCTTTTTGAGTGGTGGAGTACCCCAGAAAGACACATTTGGTGGAGCGAGGGGATAGCTTGTCACGGGTGGCAGATGGGGTATGCACAAAAGCAGTGCATCCAAAGATGCGGAGAGGGAGAGGAAAAGGCGCCTTGCCCGGATACAGAATGGAGAAGGGTGTTTTCCCGTGGAGAATGGTGGATGGAATGTGATTGATGAGGTAGCAGGCAAGGAGAATGACATAGACCCAATACGAGCGAGGGACATGCATCTGGGTCATCAATGTGCGAGCCACATCGAGGAGGTGACGGTTTTTGAGTTCCGCCACCCCATTTGGTTGGGAGGTGTAAACACAGCTAGTCTGATGAATAATGCCATGTTGCACACAAAAAGAGGTAAAAGCATGACTCAGATACTCTTTAGCATTGTCGGAGCGAAATGTTTTAATACAAACATTGAACTGAGTTTTAATCAACTGATAAAAAGATATCCATACATCTAAAAGTTCAGAGCGATCTCGGAGGAGATACACCCAAGTACATCGAGAAAAATCATCTATAAAAGTTACAAAATAAGAACTACCCCGGCCAATGGTGCGGGTAGGAGCAGGTCCCCAGATATCTGAGTGGACAAGATCAAAAGGACGAGTAGAGCCCCGTACATGCTTCGGCGGGAAGGAGGAACGGTGATGCTTGCCAAGTTGACAGGCGTCGCATTGGAGAGGAGTACTAGATGGAGGGAGGTGTGGCAGAAGCTGATGTAGAAGACGTGGTGGAGGATGACCGAGGCGGAGATGCCACTAGAGTAGATCCGTACAGGAAGAGGAGAAGGCGGACAAGGCGGAAACGTTGTCGAGGAAGTAGAGGCCGCCGCTCTCAGTCCCAGTAGCAATCGTCCGGTGGGAGCTCGGATCCTGAAAAGAACAAGAAGTTGGTGTAAATGTCACAGAACACTGAAGCTGTTTGCATAAAGAGGTAACAGACAACAGATTGCACGGAAACTTGGGCACATAGAGAGTGTCCGCTAGTCGTAGTGACGGAGTAACATGAACCACTCCCGTCCCATAAACCGGGGAGGGAAAACCATCCGCAACTAGGACCGGGGGCAACCGATCATGTTGTTCGAGTAAAGAGAAGCACTGAGGATTGCACGTCATGTGATTAGTGGCACCAGAGTCGATGATCCATTTACCTTGAGTCACCATGTGGGCACTACCTGAGGATGTTACAACAGAGGCAGACGGCTTGGAAGAGTCACCGGAGGGGCGAAGATGGGGATGCTTCGTCCAGCAGCGTTCGAAAGTATGTCCGGTTCGGCCACAATGAGAATAGAGGTAGCGGGAAGAATCACGGCCGCCGGACTAGTGACTGCGGCTACCAGCGCCACTCCACTGAGTGTGATGAGAATAGTTGTCCGGTGGTGGAGAAGGAGCGGGCAAAAGTGGGCGCTGAAGGAGAGAGGTGACAGCAGCGATGCGGGCAGCGGTGGCATCTAAGGTAGGAGATTCGGCCTCACCCAGAATTTGCTGGCGGATCATGTCATAAGTATCAGGAAGCCGGAGCAGATAACACACAACCAGAAGCTTTTGGAAGTTCTTGTGTTGTTGAGCCAAATCCGCAGAAAAGGGGCGATTCTGAAGAATCTCAGCCCCAAGAGCCTGAACCTGTTGGTAGGCAGCAGCAGGAGACAAGGTAGGACGACAAAGAGGTCCGCATACAACGTATAGATGTGGGATGTCTGAGCCCCCTTGGAGTACAGAGCGGAAAGATGAAGCCAAGCGGCCTTGACCGTCTCATCATGACGTATGACGGGAAGGCACTCATCGGAAAGACTGTTCGCGAGCCAAGTACGCACAAGCGCGTCACTTGCATCCCAGTCATCAAAGAGAGGTGATGTGATAGGAGGTGGGTCATCAATGAGATGGTGGCGTTTGCGTTGTGAGCGAAGAAGAAAGGTGAAAGAGACGCTCCAATCCGGGTAGTTGGAGCCAACAAGCTTGGAAACGGTCCCAAGGTTCCCGGAAGGAGTAGGTGGAAGAGGCAGAGCCGGATTGGTGACAGGGGTGGTGGCAGTAGAGGCATCCGAAAGAGCCATAGGAGCAGGAAAAAGGAAGTCGGGCGGTTAGGAAACAACCCGCACGGATAGGAAAAAGAATGGATGCAGCGGTCACAAGGGGGAAACCAGCGGCCAGAAAAGCCATGACCAAGCTGCAGACACAAGCAGAGGGGAAGAAGTCGAACGGCTAGAGGACAGGCCGCGCGAACAGAAGCAGGACAAAACAGGTCGCTGCGACAGGAGGCGGCGACTTAGAACTGGAAAAAAAGGTCGCGCACACAGAGGGCAGCAACAAGGAGAGGAAGAGGCCGCGCGGACAGGGTGCAAACCGGCGCGACAAGCCGCGCGGACAGGAGGACACAGAATCAGGAGGAGTAGATCGAGTCCTCTGATACCATGTAAGAACCGAACAAAAACAAACCGAAATGGTTTTAAACTGAAACTTTATTATCCGAAAAGGTATTTATTACAAAGGTATGCCCTCCCTTATAAAGAATGGAGGAGAGATGAGAGAATACAAATAAGAGATGTGGGACTAACAATTTACAGGACTAAGCGGACTATACAAAACAAACCGCACAAGCCGCGCGGTTAGACAGAAGGGCTAACCACACGGCTACCACAAGAGAAGAAGAGATATTGCCAGGGAAGACCGCTAGACCGCCCAATCTCCAAGCCGGCTGAGACAAACCGCCAGACCGCGCGGCCTTCAACCCGCCAAGACAGACCGCTAGACCGCCCGGTCACCAACTTCAACAGACGCTTCGTCAAGCTCAACACGACAATCATCGAGCTCCGCTCGACGGTCATCGAACTCCAAGCAGTGCCCAGAAAGGAAAAGCAATCGTCGAGCTCCACTCGACGATCGTCGAACCCAGACAGCGACCAGAAAGGAAAAGAGATCGTCGAGCTCTGCACGACGATCGTCGAACCCAGACAGCGACCAGAAAGGAAAAGCGATCGTCGAGCTCCGCTCGACGATCGTCGAACCCAGACAGCACCCAGATAAGAAAAGCGATCGTCGAGCTCCGCTCCACGATCGTCGAACCCAGACAGCACCCAGAGAATAAAATAAAATAAAATAAAACATAATAAGGTTGGTTCGACGAGATCCCAAGGCTTTAGAAGGACTTCCCGAGAATCAAATCAAACAGTTAATAATATAGCAATTATCGTGTTCAGATAGTTGAACAAGGAACTATGAGATCAAAATAAAGGCTCAAACGCGCCGAATTAAACGAAACTCACGCCATAGGCGAAAACTGCAGCTACGAACACAACGTCGAAGTCAAAACCAAAATCCTACGAGTCATTCCCGAGACTTTAGCCACCAAAACATGCGGCGATCATAAACAAAACCCAAAACTTCGATCGTGCGCCGAGACTCCAAAACGCTCGGGTTGTGACAAAACTGGACGAGCAAGACAAAAATCAATCAATTAAGTTTTCCAAATGTGAAATTTTCTGTTTCCGCCAAAGATTCATGAATTCAGCCGGCTCAATCGAAAAGATGCGAAAACGCACTATCGGCGACGCGCCATCAACTGCACGCTAAAGTAACGCCCTTACGTCATTATGACGTCAATTAGAGGAGTAAATAATGCCGAAAAAAACAGGGGCGTTACACGGGCTAACCGAACTTTTGTTGCTCGCGATGAAATTTTCTATTTTCGAAGCTGCGACAACCCCGGTCTGTAATAACTTAAACAATATTTTAGAATTCTGTATATTATTTAGAAATAATAAGATGTGCCAACTAAAACTCTGCTCGCTCTAGGATTGGTCAGGCTGTCAGAATAGCGAGCTGGGGCTGGCGAGCTAAGGTTGGCGAGTGGAGGCTGCCATGCTAGGGTTGGCGAGGGGGGCCGACGAGATGGACTGACCGGTTAGATCGGCCATAAATTCTATTTTCTATAAATAGCCCCCTTACCAAGCCCTGGCCTATAGCCTTTATTACATTCAGACCCACTTACTGCCCTTCTCTATACTTATTCTCGGACCCCAACTCCTTCTGCGAGCATGGGCAAAACACGACCGGATGCTGAAGGGTGCGCCAATTATGCTAGGAAATTTGTCGAGTACCTGTTTATTGACAGGAATACCACTGAATGCGAGCTTAGCACCTTCAAGAAGAAATACCTACCCCCTGGCTATGAGGCGCGCCGGCCGGCCGCGGGCGAATCAATCAACACCTTCCTACGGGAGGAGCTCGCCTTCCCCATCTCACACTTTGAGGTGGGGTTGCGCTTACCCCTCTTGCCTGACATCTGCCATATTTTGAAGTACTTGGCGCGGTGCCCACGCAGCTAAACCCAAACTCGATTTTCATGATGGTTGCATTCGCCTGCCACCTTCGCCGTGAGCGGATCGAATTCAACCTTGCCATCTTCCGCAAACTCTTCGCCTAGCATGCGACCAATGATGGGCTCTCCTACCTGATGGGCTCCCAGATCAAGGTTCGCGAGACCGCGAACAAAAACCACAACTGGGTATCCAAGATCATCTTCATCAAGGGAGACTTGGGCAACATACCATTCTCCCACCAACAAAAGAACGAGGAGGTATACCGATCTCCGACGCTGTCCAGCGTCGACGCCGAGCTGCACAAGTCCTTCGCGGGGAAGGACTTTGAGGTCGCCCACCTCAGAAGGGGCCTCGAATTGCTTCACCCGGTCCTGCCCGACGAAGGTATACTTCTTCCCCGCCCTCTTACTAGCTCGTTTACAATCATCAATTTTCCTAACTCATTTCCTACAGGGAAGCGATTAATTCCCGAGCATCCACCTCACGCGGACTCAGGGCTCACCACAAACCCGCTCACGTGCAAGCGAGGAGCAGCAACAACCTATTGAGGAGAGCTGTAGTCAGGTGGACCCTCCTCCAGTCGGAAACGAATGGCCTCAAAGTGTCCAGCTCACCTCGCCACCCCCCGCTGCCAAAGAAGATGAAGGTGACAGTGGTCTCCTGGGGGCAACTACAAAAACAACAACAAGTTCGGTGGAGGCAACAACAACAAGAACATAACTTTGTGAGCTCACTGGAGACCACCCCCAAATGATCGCCAGCGAGCTCGCTGGAGGGCTTGCCAGAGAAGAACATGGATGGTGGCGAGCCCTCTTCCCATGCTGCAGTCTAAACTGCGGCCTGCGAGTTTGGCCTGCTGAAGAGCCATCTGTAACTCCCCAAATTTGAGGAACCAGAGCAGTTTGAAGAAATTGTGGGATCGTCGAAGGCCGTTCGACGAAAGTCAAACTCTGGCCGTTCGATGAAAGTCGAACTCTGGCCATTTGATGAAAGTCGAACTCAGGCCGTTCGACGAAAGTCGAACTCTGGCCATTCGAAGAAAATCGAAATCAGGGCTGTTCGATGAAAGTCAAACTCAGGGCCATTCATCGAGATGAGGTCCGTTCGTTGAGCTGAGGGCCCTTCATCAAACTCAGGCCATTCGACAAATTCTGAGCAGTTCAACTAAATTGCTGAAAGGTGGGGTTTCGTAGATCGATTACTTAGCCATTTGATTTAACATCAAAGTTGATCCTGAACCCCAGGATCATTTGCCCAAAGGGCTTCAGTAGGGCTGAATGGTTCTCTCCCTCATTTGTTCTCGTTTTGGAGTTGACTTAGGGTTTGAGAGAGAGAAAGTTCAGAGGAGGAAGAGGAGCTTTCTCCTCCTTTAATGGAGCTTCAGAGCTCTGATCATCATTGTAACACCCTCGATTTTTCTGATGTCATTATTTGGTTTGTCGACATCATAATTTTGACGTCAGGGCGTTCTCCTTGTTCGTTTTGTTGACGGCGCTGCACCATTTGTGCGTTTTCGCGTCCGTTGAGCTTGTTTATCCTGATTTTTGGGATTCTGATGGGTTGGAATGTTTTCTTTGAAATTAAGGATGAGGCCTTGAGGCCTTGGGCTTGTCTAGTTCTGTTGCGTTCCGAGCATTTTGGAGTCTCGGCGCGTGTTTGGACCCTTGTGGTGATCTTTTTTCGCTTGTGAGAACATTTGATGTTATGTCTCAAGAATGGTACATCGGATTCTAGGGTTATCTTCGCTGTCGAATTCGTTTAATTCAGCACGTTTGGGCCTTTGTTTTAAATCCATATTCCCTTGTTCAAACCATTTGAATATGATTATTATTATATTAAAGCCTTGGGCTTGTTTGTGATTCTCGGGAAGCTCTCCTATAGGGGTGGGTTTTTATTCCAGCTCATTGTTTCTCGTGATTTCTAGGTGTTGTATGGAGCTCGACGAACGTCGAGTGGTTCTGGATTCTGAGTTTGACGATTTTCGTGCACAGTTCGTCAAATGGAATGTTTGTTTCATGGCGTTCGAAGATTTTTGAATTGAGCTCGACGATCGGGTCTTGAGTTAGACGAATTTCAAATAGAATTCGTCGAATGGGGTTTTCCTGTGTGTGTTTGACGAACGTAAAATGGAGTTCGACCATTGTCGAGCTGAGCTCGATGAAGCGTCAAACTGTTTTTGTCCATCCTGCTTGTATTCGAGAAGTTGATCCTGTACTTGAGTTTTTCCTAATTGTTCTCGGGTTATGCTTCCTTATTCTCGGGAATTTTTGCCTTCTTCTCGAGAATGCCATTGCTTGTTATCGAGAATGACTTTTGTTCTCGAGAATGTTTCCACTTGTGCTTGAGAATTCCATCTTCTGCTATCGTGAATATTTATTCTTAGTTCTTGAGATGTTCCTTCTTCTCGGGAATTTGTTGCATTGTTCTTGAGAAAAGCTTCCTTGTGTAACACCCCAAAATCTAGAAATTGGAAAAATTAGGTGACACGGCCTGGGACACGGGCGTGTCCTTCCTGGGTGAACAGTCGACGAGGGGTCGACAAAATTTGGTCGACGATCGTCGAGTGCTTATGACACGACCTGTGACACGGGCATGTCACAGTGCGTGTCAGCGTGGTCGACGAACTCAACGTGAGCTGGGGCATGCCTGGTGTTGTGTATGGGCACACGACCTGATAAACGGGCGTGTCATAGGCCGTGTGAGTCTCGGGTCGATTTCTATTTTGTGCAGCCTGATGAACACAACCACAGATACGGGCATGTCTGGAGGCGTGTCGGGTGACACGGCCCGTGACACGGGCGTGTCACATGGGCATGTACGGGACTAGGTAAGTCGGTTGAGCACCACTTTGGTAACACGGCCCGGGACACGGGCGTGTCACAGGCCGTGTCAGGCAAAATTATGCTTTTATGGCAAAATCGTGGTCGTTCGTGCCTTCAGCTGGGATCCAAGGGCTGAGATGCCTCCCTGCTTCCTTAACGCCACAGATTGAGATGAAAGAAATCATTTCATACTTGGATTTCATCTTTCTAATTCCTAGTGAGTGAAAGGGAGAAGAAGAAGGAGGAGGAGGAAAGTGGTTGATCAGTGGTGGTGCTGCGGTTTTCCGACGAGAGATTTGAGATCGGCGTTGCGAAGGAAAAGCTATTGCTGTTCTTCCTATCCAGTTAGGAGTTCATGTCACCGAAGTGGTCTTCGAGGGTAACGACCTTTCTTCCTAGCCATGTGAAGGCTTCCTTTTTGGCATATTCATTTGATTCCCGCACTAAAGGGTGGTTGATTGTGGGAATCTTTGGGTTGATTCATGGAATCCCCAATTGGTTGTCACATAGATCCGGAAATGGAGTACGAAATAGGTATGTTGTGTGAAGCCCATCTAGACAGGTTGGTCTGTATTGGTGATGTTGCATACGAACCGGAGAAGACTCCATGATAAATATGTAGTTTAGGAGTCGACGGGTTCTACATGTGAAGGAAGTAGCAGAAAGTATTGGAGTGGTAGTTCAGGAAATTACCCCTAAAATGCTTGTGCTTCTTGTGCTGTTGGGTTTTACCTGCGAAGAGAGTAGCAACAAGTACTGGACTGGAAGTTCAGGAAAATCCCTTTGTAATGCTTAATGTTCATAGGTGGTACCTGTGAATGGAGTAACAGGAAGTACTGGCGTGGTAGCCAGGAAAGACCCCTGACATTGATGATATTTGCGGTGTCATACATGTGAAGAGAGTAGCAGGAAGTACGGGTGTGCCCATGAAAGACCCGCTGATGTGTGATACAAAATGGGTGTAATGGTAAGTACTGGTGCGCCCAGGAAAACACCCAGGCTTCAACGCCAGAACAGGATCGGTGAAACTGACCCGCGCCTTTTCTTTAGCCGCGGGTATGCTGTACTCGGTGATGGCAAGGCGATTTGAGCAACCGGGGGGGGGGAGGATCTGACCTGCATTATGTCCGCCCGACGTGAGACCTGAAAGTGCGCTCTGTTGGAGCGCATAGCAAGAGTCTTAGGACTGTGCGCCGTGATATAATTGGGGGCTACGGGCCAATCCTGGTTCACTAAGACTATAAAACTCCGGATGCACGCCATGAAGTAAATGCTCAAGTGATTTTCTGTTGGGTTGCGACCCTGATATGGTGGTGGGCAACTGGTTCGCCGGTACACCAAGAATGTGCCATGAGTGCACGGATCATCGGGCCGGGTGGCTGACGATTGTGATGGCATGTGTGCGTGAAAGCGCCTTATATGTGAGATATATATACATGCTTGTGATATGCTATGCCTGCAGGGAAGAATACCGCTTCCCCGAGAAATGGGTAGGGTCGTTATAATTTTGTCAGCTGAATGCTGACTGTTGCCTCTGTTTACCACCCTTAGGTGGAATGTCCCTATGCAGGTGCTGGAGAGCCGAGCGGGACACATAAGGGCTGAAGTCCCTGCTGCCTCTGCTGCTGTCGTTGCTAGCCCTCGAAGGATAAACGAAATGGAAATGTTATGTTTTCTTTTTATGTGGCCGGCCTGCGTGCCAATGTTTGAGGCCACTATTTTGAAAGCCCTGTAAGGCCGTAAGGCCAACTACTTGTCTGTGTAAGACATTCCAATCATGTATAACATGTGGAGTTTTTATATGTTGGACATTCAGTTGTGGAGGTCAAGTGTAGTGTTATAGGCTTCCGCTAGAATGCAATGTGTTAGGGTGCGCTACGCTACTCTGATATCACACTGTAATGTCACCGCCTATTTTGTGGTCTATGTTGTGGGGCCCCAGCCGGACCTTCTAGTATATACTATGTGAACGGATGGGGTTGTTACATTTTTGGTATCAGCTGTCTTGGTCTTTCCCTCTCAAAGTAGTGGTCGACTTCCTTCGTGGGGTGGCGAGCACGTGTCTATGCAAACTAAGTTAACACGATTGAACTCCTGAATGTCCATGGTAGGAATGCAAATACTTCTGTGTGAGGAACCTGCATGTTCCTAACCTGTTGATATTGCTTGTGTACGGTCTCTAATGTGTGTGTTGTACACCTTTAGGTGATGCGGAGTGGTGTGGGGCAATCGAAGCCCCAGCAGTCTAATGAAAGTACGACACCAGCCTAGGTGACTACACGTCCACCTTCTGCGGAAACTGTACGATTAGTTGCTGAGGCTGTATTTGTCATGATGCAAGCACAACCGCTTGGGCAGGCGCAAGGGCAGGCGCAGCCGGCATTAAGTACAGAACCTGTACCAGCTGTAGATCCTCGAGCAGCTGAGAAACAGTTAAAGCAGTTCATGAGTTTTCACCCACCTACGTTTTCGGGAGTGGGATCTCCTGCGCAGGCTGAAGACTGGTTGTCGCGTGTCAAGAGAATTATGACGGCGATTAGAACGAGGAGAATCAGAAAGTCACCTTAGCATCCCTTTTGCTGGAAGGAGAGGCTCGTTTGTGGTGGGACAAAATGGAGCTACACCACTTGGCAGGTAGACCGTTAACACAAGTTTCGATGGAGGAATTTTCTCGGCTCTTCCTGGCAAAGCACCTCCCGGCGGCACAACGTATAGCCATGGAGAATGAATTCCAAAGGCTGGCTCAAGGAGAAGGCAGTGTGGAAGCTTACCTCCATGAGTTTACACGCTTGGGGCGGTATGTGGGTTCGATATTTGTGGATGAGCAGAGAAAGACAAATAGGTTCTATGAAGGACTGCAGGATGAGTTGAGATTCCTGCTTTCTAGTTCTATGAACCAAGGCTTCCAGGCGTTAGTTGATATTGCCTGCGCGCTGTAAAAAGACATGAAAATGGTGCAGGGGAAGAGGGCATTGGCTGTGATACAGCCGGAGTTTAAAGTGCCCCGACCGACGAAGTCATTTTATAAGAAGAAATGGGGCAAGAGGCTGAAGACAATGGGACAAGCTCCTTCTTCGGTTGCATCGGGAGCAACGTCGGGGACCACTTCAAAGCCGGATACTCGTACGTGCTTCAATTATGGACAGGTGGGGCATATAGCACAGGATTGTCGGGTGCTGCCAAAGAATGAAAAGATGGCGGGAGCGTCATATGCGGAAAAGGGAAAGGCAGTGGTGGAATCCTCTGCATCATAGGTGCAGCCCCGGGTCTACAATCTTGGCCTACAGGAGGCCATCAAGCAGAGTGACGTCGTCACAGGTACGAGTTAAGTTTTGCACATTGTATTGCTTGTATGCTTGGTTTATTGTATATGTGTATGCGGTTTGTATGTGTAACATGATGGTCACAGGATTTGTGATGATTCAGAACATGCTGGCGCGAGCACTGTTTGATACGGGTGTGTCGCATTCTTTTCTGTCTAAAGAGTTCATAGCGCGGCTTGGGATACCTAGTCGTGTGAAGACAGACAGCGTCAGAGTGATGTTGCCGAATGGTTGTATGATGCTTGAGGATCAAGCTTGCGATGTGGCGGTGCAAATAGGAAGTCGGGATTTCTGCTTGACTACAGCTGTATTACCGATAGCGGAATTCGACATGATATTTGTTATGGATTGGCTCAAGGAGCAGCATGCCTTGATTGATTGCCAGTCCAAAGAGATCACATTGTGCCAGAATACCGAGCAGGAGACGAGGTTCGCGGGTATGCGAGGAGTTGGCGGGACGTTGATGTCTGCACTCCAAGTTGTCATAGTTGTTCGGAAAGGCGCGAAGTTATACTTCACGGTATTTCAGGCTGTTGAGCCTAAGGCCAGTGTGTGCGATGTTCCGATCGTGTCAGAGTATACAGATGTGTTTCCCAAGGATATCCCTGCGCTACCACCCCAGCGAGAGATTGACTTCACGATCTAGTTGGTGCCAGGTGCGAAACCTGTGGCCCGCTCGCCATATCGCGTCGCGCCTAAGGAAATGGCGGAGTTGAAAGTCCAACTGCAGGAATTGATGGAGCAGGGTTATATATGCCCAAGTATGTCTCCTTGGAGCGCGCCTGTGCTTTTTGTGAAGAAGTAAGACGGTGGCTTGCAGTTATGTATTGATTACCGCGAACTGAATAAGCTGACCGAGAAAAATAAATATCTGATTCCACGGATTGATGAGTTGTTCTATCAGCTGGTGGGATCTTCCGTCTATTCGAAGTTGGACATGAAGTCTGGGTACTACCAGTTGAGAATTCGGGAAGGTGACATTCCCAAAACCACATTTGGAACACGGTACAGGCACTATGAGTTCACGGTAATGTCGTTTGGGCTGTGCAATGCGCCCTCGATATTTATGGACTTGATGCACCGAATATTCTGAGAGTACCTGGATCTGTTCGTGATTGTATTCATTGATAATATCCTGGTGTACTTGAGATCAGAAGCAGATCATGAGAAGCACTTGCGGTTGGTGTTGAATACATTGAGGCAGAATCAGCTCTATGCCAAGTTCTCGAAGTGCGAGTTTTTGATAACGTCAGTGGCGTTTCTAGGCCATGTGGTGAGTGGAGCGGGCATAGCAGTGGATCCAGCAAATATAAAGGCCATGCAGGAGTGGCCGGTGTTGTCTTCAGTGGCCGAAGTCAGCAACTTCCTTGGACTAGCGGGCTACTATCGAAGATTTGTTGAAAACTTCTTGCGGATTACTTTGCCGCTAACCACGCTGACAAGAAAATATCAGAAGTTCGTTTGGATGCCAGCTTGCGCACGAGCTTTTGAAGAGCTGAAGGTTCGGTTGACCACAGCGCCTGTGTTATCCTCGCCATGTGGTACCAATGGGTTTGTAATCTACAGTGATGCCCCAGGGAGAGGCTAAGGCTGCGTTCTTCTGCAAAATGGAAAGGTGATCTCTTATGGCTCACGCCAGCTGAAGGTGCACGAGCGAAACTATCCCGTCCATGACTTAGAATTGGCGGCGGTGATCTTTGCACTAAAGCTGTGGCGACACTATCTTTATGGAGTGAAAGTAGAGATCTATACAGACCACAAGAGCCCAAAGTACCTGTTAGAGCAGAAGGACCTGAATATGCGACAACGAAGGTGGTTGGAGTTACTCGGGGACTATACCTTTGAGATTCATTATACTCCCGGGAAGGGGAACGTAGTCGCAGATGCCTTGAGTCGGAGAGCTACGGTAAGGGCAAGCTGGTTGCAGAGGCATGATGAACGTCTTATCTAGGAGTTGGAAGCACTGCAGATCTCGTGTGTTGACAAGAATGTGAAAGTGAGAGTTAGATGTAAAATACTCTAGAAAGGGGGGGGGGGGTTGAATAGAGTATTCTTAAAAATTATCAACAGCTATTACAGCTTTTGTTATAAATTAACAAGTGCAGAAATTAATAAACTAGCAAACAATAAACCTAAACCACAAACACAACAAGAACAAATGAAAAGGAGGCAACCAGACGACACAAGAATTTTATAGTGGTTCCCCAACCTGGGTACATCCACTCTTCTACCACCGTTTGTAGGAATCCACTCAGATTTTTGATCAGGTGTCTGACACCAATGAGATTTTGATTAGGTGATCAAAAACCAACCCAAGTCTTTTGATCAGGAGACTTGCAACCAAGGAATCACTTTTGAAGGGAGATGACAACAATTTACAGAGGTGTGGGTGAGAGATGATTTTGTCTTCTCTTTCTCAATATACAACTTAGAAGACTGTGCATTTGATTATAGCTTAAGGCTCCCCCTGAGATGTAGAATGGATCAGTGAAAACTAAGAGCCAAGCTTCAGGGTGATACGTCATCAAACTGAATACTTGACCAGCAAAAGTCTTCAGGAACTTCTTTGACAGATTGAACTGAAGTTGTTCTTTTGAAGTGTCCTGGAGTACTTGAAGAGAGATGACTCTTGATATAGGTATTGTTGTTCTTCTTCTTCAAGTGCTGATGAGCTTCTGGTCAAGAACTTCTGTGTATCAGAGAATGCTTCTTCTTTGATAGAGCAGATTATCCAAGATTGATTGTTTTTCTGTAATCTCTATGTGCATCTCAGTAAGTTGTGCTCTGTGTGAAGCTTTTTCACAATTGTCTTCATTCTCTTTTGTAAGTCTGTTGTGTCTGTGTATCTGTCATCTGTTATTCTCTTCTTCCCTGTGTTTTGAAAATTTAAATGCATCTGCAATTAATGCTGACAGCCTTGAGAATAATCAGTATTGATTCATTTCCCTAACTGTCCCATGGAAAAATGGTAAGCAATAATCCTGGAGAAGACCATAATTAATGCTCCTTCAAATGGATACATTCAGAGAATGTTAGAGCATTAATTACTCAGGAATTATCGCATTTAGAATGGGGACAGAAGGCCGGAAATAACTAAGTCTGGAATCGTCGAACAGATAGCAGAATTTGTCGAACTGAGTTCAAAGTTCGTCGAGCTGAGGTATTATATTCGTCGACCAGATGGCTTCTGTTCGTCGAGCTGAGTTCCATGATCGTCGAGCTGGAAACTGAACTGCTGTCTCTTTTGATCTTTGCCTATTTGTCGAGCTGGTAAATGTGTTCGTCGACTGGAGTTCAGCAATTATTCTGTAGTTGTTAAATATCCTGTGTCGACACAATTTATCATGTGTATCGACACAAGTCTTTCCACAATATCGACTGATGATTCTGGATGTCGACATAAATACTTCTAGTGTTGACTTGGTTGATGTCGACATATACTCTAAGTGTCGACATAAGTCTTCTGGTTCCAGAATTCATCGGGCAGAGAACTGGGTTCGTCGACCTGAGACTGGAGAACATAGTCTCGACATAATGATGTGATAGTCCAAAGATTCGTCGACTGAAGAATGGTGTTCGTCGAGCTAAGTCTGGAGAACCTTGAATTCGTTGAGCTGAAAATGATTTTGGACTTAAAAATATTGATGAATCTCTGGCAATAGAGTTGAAGTGGAAATCCAGAAATCATCGAGCAAAGAATGAAGTTCGTCGACCTGAGTCTAGAGAACAGTCTAGACTTAGAATTCTGAAGGTGGAATCCAAGGATCTTTGATCTGAGACTGAAGTTCGTCGAGCTCTGCTCGGAGAATATTTCTCTAAGATCGTCGAGCTGAGAACGACTATCATCGACCTGAGTTCGACGAACGTCGAACTCATTTTACTTAGTCTCTTGATAAATCTCTAAATCTTTAGGAAAACTCTATGTCTTGAGTCTCTGGCAGTCTGATGATGGCTTGTCCATGTGATGTTGTTACTGAGGACTTGTCCTAGACTCTATGACACAACTTTGACCCTGGCTATACATGTTGGGTCACATCATCCTAAGTTAGTGAACCTAGCCCAAATTAAACTAGGGATCCAACAATCTCCCCCTATTTGGGTGAGGTCACTAATAGACTCCAAATAAAAACATAAAGTAAACAAAGCAGGAAAAAGCTATATCTGGCAGAGATAATTAACACATGCAGCAGATATATTTACACAAAAGCTTTGTTCAGACAAAATGAAACAGTTTAAGATAGAAAGACAGAAATAAAATGATTCATATTTCACTTCTTCTGCCTCTTCTCTTGATGCTTTGCATCCTTGCCCTTGTCTCCTGGCTTGGTAAAGACTATTTCCCTGTTTGGATTTAAAGCTTGTTCCATAGTCATTGTCATGTCAGCAGCCCCTATAATCTTTAGAGATGTGGCTCTAGGGACCACTGCTTCAGGATGTAATTTCATATAATCATCAACATTAAAAATTTTGTTAGCCTTTTCAAACCTTTTCATCTCTTCTCTCCTGTACTTTGACATTGTAGTGTATTTAGAAGTATCCTTCCCTTCAGCCTTTACCTTGTTGATCATAGAGAGGCCTACTAGTTCCTGGAACCTGACCATTTTAGCTGTGTTGGCTGTTTCTGGATCTTCATAAGGAACAGGAGGAGAGAGTGGTCTTTTAGGACTTTCAGCTTGTTGATGTTGTTGCTACTTAGGTTGTTGTTGCTGTTGATGTTGCTTTCCTGAGGGTTATTGCCTGTGCTGTCTTCTTTCATGATGAGGTCTCCCTTGATATCTTTGATATGTTTGAATGGGGGAAGACCTTTGATAACTAGAGCAGAAGCACCAGCTGCAGGAGGAGGTGGTGGTGGATCATTCCTATACCTTTGAACTGGTGGAGAAGAGTATCTTCTACTCTTCTTCCTTTCCTTTTGCTAATTCTTAGATAGCCACATCCATGCTGGCATCCCCTTGTATGGAGTTATCTTTTGAAGAATGTAGTAAGGGGTGTCATTGTTTGGATTAGGCTTAGGAGCAGGAGGAGGAGGAGATTTTTTTTTTCTTTGAAATATGCTTCTTCTTTTTTGTATCCTCCTCATCTGAATCCTCATCCTCATCTTCATCATCATCATTGTTAGAACCCCGAGGGTTATCATATAGATCATCCAGAGCTTTCAAAGCTTTAGCAGAAATAGCAAGTTTTTCGGGAGCAGGAGCAGGAGTTGTAACAAGAGTTGGAGTTTCAGCAGGAGTTGGAGGAGAAGCTACAACAGAATCAGAACTAATTTGGACAGAGCTTTCAGCTGCTGCCTTATTTTCATCTGAAATATCAGCCAAGATCAGTTCATCTAGATCTGGCATAGGAGAGTCATCCATTACAAAAGTTGGTGCTGAAGACATTATTGAAGAAAAGGGAACACCCACTACTTCTGGAAGTGGAGTGACTACTGGCTATGTAATAACAAACTTGTCCCTAAGTTTCTTAACAACTTCTGAAGAGATGGTGGAAGTGTATGGTATAATAGACAAGGATGGCTTAGTAATCTCAGCTGGAAGGTAATGCATATGTACAGTATCAAAATACTCAACAAATGTTCTAAATTAACAGTGGGATTAAGAATGAAATCACCAACAGTGTTAGGTTCTTTAGAGTCTGATTCATCAAAATCCATATCAGTTTCAATAAAATCAATCAAATCTTTATCTATGTATTCTGTACACTCTGCTGTTGTTGCTGAAGCTGGAGCATCTGCTGCTGGCTCTGGAGCTGTAGCTGCTACTTCATCATCAGGCATCTCCCCCTGCCTGGTTTCAGTGGGAACTGAGGCCAGGCCCCTGGCTGAGGATGGGGCAGCAGAAAGAGCAGAGATTTTGTCAGAGAGAGAGGAGATGGTGGTAGCAAGAGGTGCAATGGCCTCTGCTATAAGGGACTTGAGGAGGGGAGTGATTATGGAAATGATGGAAGATATGGTGGAGTGGTCCAATGATGGAATGGTAGATTGTGTTGCAGAAGGTGTAGAAGTGGGAACTATGGGAGGGGTAGGAAGTGTAGCATCAAGTATGTGAACATCTGGAGGGATGGTAGATGTTGATGGGGATGGATGGGTGGCATCTGGCATGATGATGTCTGTTGGTAGATGGTAAGATGGTATTGAAGAGAGATGTGGGGGAAGAGGAGATTGTGGTGGTGTAGAAATGTAGGTGTCATGAGGGGAATCAGGAGGTGTTGGTGGTTCATTATCTTGAAGAAGGGAAGATGGAATGTCAGTGAGGTCAATTGGTGGAGATGAAGCTGGTGAAGCATGTTGAGATGGAGGTGGAGTAGGAACATGAGGATGTTGTTGTTCTGGTGTTAAAGAGATAATGGGAGAGGAAGGATTTTTTGTTGCTGGAAGGGAGGCTGGAAGAGATGGTGGTGTTGGTTGAATCTCTTCAGCAGGTGAGGGAGTGGCTTTAATAGCCCTAGTGCCTTTAGAAGCTGTGGTGGATGAGGTAGAAGTCTTAGTGGGCTTGGTTATTGTCCTCTCCCACCTGCCAAATAAAGCACAGGTGAGCCTTTTACTAGTATTGATGAATATGGTTTGGGAGACCAGTGATTCAACAGCCTTTTCCTTGAGGAAGATCCCAAAGATCCTTCCAAAACACACTTCTTTTTTTTATTATTTTTCTTCTTTATCAAATCAAAGAGGACCTGAGCCCAGTCCACTTGCTTCTTATTTATCATATCACACATGACCAAGAACTGATGCCTTGTGATGTAGTCGTGGGCAGTATGCTTACTAAGCAAGACCTTCCCAACAATGTCTGCCAGGAACTTGTATGCTGCAGACAAATGCTTCTTCAACAATTTATTTGGGTTATCACCAGCATAACCCATCAGATTTAGCATCATATCAAACTCTTCAGAATCAATTTCTAATTCCTCTTTGCCATTTGTCAAACCAAAGATTTTAGTTAAAACTGCGGGAGTTAAGGAGACAATGTTACCCACGATTGATCCTGTCATAGTATTGTCTTCAGAAGTGGATGAAGTATAGACCCATTCTCTGATTTTTGTTCTTGCCAACTTTATTTTTGTAGTCATCAGGTTCTTCAGATTCTGTTCTTCCAGAAGTTCCAGAATATATAGAAAGATTGGATCCAAGTACTGGAACGATTCGAAGTCAACATCAAATCTAGTGTCAAACTTTATAGCGGCTAGAGCTCCTGCTCGAATCGCCATGGAATCACCTGCAAAAGAGAGAAACGATGATCAAGTGCAAGAGAACAAAAAGCGCGGGATGGAGGTCGAAGAAAACCTAAATATAGGGTTTTCAATAATATGAATCGACAGACTCCGTTCCATGAAAATAAAAATAATTGATATAGGACATCATGTCATTAGGGACACGCCTGATGATGAACTGGGTATTATCACAGAGTAAGGTTGAATTATTTAAGTTGAACCCATAATCTAGTAGCTGATTTTGTATCCAAAGCATATGTGAGCAACAGCTGCCTGCTGCAATATATTCTGCTTCAGCAGTTGAGGTTGACACTGATGTTTTATTTTTACAAAACTAAGATACTAATCTCATACCCAGGAACTGGCAAGTCCCTGAAGTACTTTTTCTACCTACCCTGCATCCAGCAAAATCAGCATCAGAGTATCCAGTTAACTCAAATTCTGATTCAGAGGATACCATAGGCCTAGATTAGGACAACTCTTTATATATCTCAAAATCCTTTTTAGTAAAATTAGATGAGATTCTTTAGGGTTCACCTGGAACGTAGCACAAAGACATGTGGCAAACAAAATGTCTGTCCTACTTACTGTGAGGTATAATAGGGACCCAACAATGCCCCTATAAAGTTTCTGATCCACAGGTTTCCCTGGTACATCATAGTCCACAACAACATTGGTAGCCATGGGAGTTTTCTTTGCTGAGGCATCAGCCATCCCAATCTTCTTTAGAAGTTCTTTAGCAAATTTTGCTTGAGAGATGAAGATGCCATCAGGGAGCTGCTTCACTTGGAGGTCAAGGAAGTAGGAAAGCTCACCCATGCTACTCATTTCAAATTTGGAATGAATGAGGTCAGAGAACCTCTTGCATAATTTGGAATCTGTAGAGCATTTCCAATCAAAGATCATCATGATCAAACAGAATGAGAGCGGATTCTCTAGAGAGGCGTTTTTCTAATTTTGGAACTCAGCTTAGGTTGATCGATTAAGACCTCGGCCAATCAAAACCCCTAAGATTGCTTTATGTGGTGAACCCCACTATTGGATTTGACTCCAATCCAGAAGAGTTGTGTTATGCTCTCTCAAGGAGTGCATGTAACTCCTTCTACCTTTGAGTGATCTGCTCGTATCCACAACCTCAAGGTAAATCTAGGATACAGAACTAATAACAAAAAGTGAATTCTTCACAATTAAAATCAAAGGTAAATCAAAGTGATAAATAAAGAGAGCTTGGAAAATAAGTTTATTTCATTCAAAGATCATCATGATCAAGTGCTAATTGAAATTAGCTATTTGATATGATGTAAAAACAATATAAAAAGAGATATATGCTAGGAAAATAAAAGTTGTTGAATTGAAATAAACGAAGTAAAGATATTTTATGAAATTGAAAAGTACATAAAGGAAATTGAAGAAAAGTGGAAACAAAGCTACTAAAACTTCCTAAAATCTAAGCCCGAGACCTAGGGCGTGTCAGGTACGGAAATGCTGCCATAAAAATCACGGGAAAAAAATACAAAATATGTTAATTTTTAGGTCACGCCCCAAGTCACTCCCGTGATTTGGGTGTGTGTACTGACTGGGTTAGCAAATAGCCGGAAACGACGCAATCTAGCATCAATTCTGTAGTTTTCGACTAGGTCACACCGTAGGTCATGCTCGTGACATGAGGGAGTGTACTTAGAAAAAATTCCAGAATTATCTCGGGAAGCTTTTTGGAGAAAATTGTATTTTTACCCGAGAAACGCCCGTGTTCACGCCCTTGTCATGCCCATGGCCTAGGGGCATGTACTTGTGAAACTCCACAGATTTGTAGAGGACATCATCATCTTTCCGTTGAATAGTTGCACATCCCGTAACTCTTCCTGTTCTGAAAGTTATAACAATTTGAAGTTCAATTATCTACGGCCAGAACTGTTAATTTTCTACAAAATGTTTTCAGATCATGGTCATGGAATTAAAATTTATATTTGGAGACCAATTATATCTAAAATTAAAAAAAAGAAAGTTATTTAGACATATTAATATAAAACTAAATAAAAAGTTTTTATTTTTTAAGTATAAAATATTTTAAAATAACTATGAATAATGCTTTATCAAATACCCCCACACTTACTCGTTTGCTAGTCCCGAGCAAACAACTTTTTATAGGGAGCAGAAAAATTTCAATGCTAGAAATGATAACTTAACCTGAGTAAAATTTGAAATCTTATGCCTATGTGCGTAGCTATTTAAGCATAAAAACCTACTCAGCATTCAAATTATTTTTTATTTTTCGAGAATGTTTTTCCACTTATTATTTCTACTTCGAATTTGAAAATCTGGTAAATTCTAAAATTATATTTATGGAGAAGGTAGTGTGTCTACTAAGATCAACATTACACAAATCTAGGATCGAGATACCCTCCAAAGAAATCCATAAATGTTTAGGGTTTAGGGTTTAGGGTTTAGGGTTCAGGGTTTATGGTTTAGTGTTTATGGTTTAGGGTTTAGGGTTTAGGCTTTCCCTTTCACACTCTCGCCACGACACTAGTCTTACTTATATGCATTAATCAATAGTACTAAACTAGGTTGAAAAGTAGGCTTAGGTTTTGGTGTGCAAAATCAAAGATAAACAAGACCGCTAGTCATACCCAAACCTAAAGGGTGCTCATTCAAAATAAATAATCATGGCATTAGAAACATAGCCAACTCCCCAAACCTTTTTCTTTTAATTTTATCAAAAAATTTCATTTTTTTAATACCTTCCTCTTTTTAAGATTTTTCAATATTTAAAAAAAAGGTGAAACAAATCAACTCTTTTTTTCAATAAAAATAGTCACCAACATTTAATAACTCCAAATCACTCCCCAAGTTTTTACATATAAAATCATTATCGAGCTCAGGCTTAGGTATGCGATTATGATGCTTTTTAGGCCGTGGTGAAATATTTGGTGTAGGTAAAACAAAAGGTAGGGTAATAGACTCAAAAGTGATTTAGCAACAATAAAGTGATAGGTATGGGTGCAAATGCTCAAACTAGCCAAAAGAAATACTAATATCCTATTCATGCTAATATGTTAAACTTATGCAAGTCTTGAGAATCGCTAGAGGGCAAGTTCTAGACATTAAGAAAGAATACATTTACTCTTGATTTGCGAAATATTTCTCTAGAAAACTTCTACATATTCAACTAAAATATTTTTTTGGATTTTACCGATTTCAAAATAAAAGAAGGGTAAACTATTTTCACGCATTTAGAAATATAAAAATCTAATTGTATGTTGAATTTTTAATTCTACATAAAATTCTACTTACACATGCAATTGACTAGGAATACAGCATGACCAACAGTTCTATTCCAAAATTCAAAATTCAATTAAGGCATAGAAATTTTCTAAACACTGTAAAAGATGAATACTAGAGATTTTGTTTGTGAATAAATATAGAAATAATGATTTCACTAATTAAAAATTAAACATAAATTTTTTTGTTATTTCTTAGACTTCCCAAGGTATACCGTATGAAGGTCTCTCACCGATACTAGGTGGTAAGATGAGGTGATATCGCAAACGTCCCATTATAAGAAATAAATTTTCGATTTTCTACTTTTTTGAATTTTTTATTAAAATTAAAAGAAAAACAAAATTTTTTTTAAAGATTTTTCAATTTTTTTAAATAAAAATAGTAAAGGAGACTCCACCCCATATTTAAAAATAAATATTGTCCCCAATGTTTAAATGCCATGTAAGAGGGGGGGGGGAAGAAAAAAAAAATTATTTTTTTAAAAAAAAAGAAAAAAATGAAAGAAATTAAAGATAAGCAAGTGGTGTCTCCCAAGGGCATTTTTCTTTATCCCGTCTTTAAGCTTGACTGTTAGTGTTAAGAAAAAGTAAAGTAAAAGTTTAAACGAACGAGCAACTCCCTTAATTCACGCTTGAGTGAATACGCCGAAGACGCTCGTGCGTCTACTCCTCCGCTTGCTTCTTGATTTTCCTTCTATGAACGATCAGCTTGAGAATGTAAATTCAAATCACCTATTCATACATGAGGTGATTTGAATCTTTGTAGATGAGTGGCAAATGGATCGGGGATAAAGTTTGATTGCAACGGCTAATCTTCTTCCTGAAAATTATTAATATAAGAGAAATCCAAAGTAAGTGTTTTAGAAAATTTTTCGTAAGGAACAGGCTCTTGCAAAACTATTTGATAAGGTTCCGGTTATTTATTTTCCAAAGTAAAATTATTATATAAAAATTCATTTAAATCATTGGACACAATATGTTCATGAATTTAAATTCCTAAATATTTATAGGTGGTCCCTGAAAATTCATGAATAAGATGACATGACTCAGGAGAAGTAGGAGAAGAAACATGTTCATCTTCTAATTCACCTGTTGTACCCATACAATTTATAAATTCTTGAAGTAATAGTTTTTCTTCTTCTTCGGAATAAGACACTAAGGTGACACATGAAGATTTCTGTTCTTCCATAGGAGAAATATTTGAAGACGGAGAAGAATTATTTTAACGTGTATTAATGGGAGCTATTTTTTTGGGGGATAAAATGAATTTATGAGAATTCCCCAATATTAGAAGACTCAACTAGTGGTCTGGTAAATGAAGAACAAAAATTTGGATCTAAAGAAGTATTCTCATTTCTCGGAAATCCTTCCGGTTGATCTTGCCAACAAGAAATATTAACATCCAAATTAGAAGAATAATTATTTAAATCAAAATAATTATTCATATTAAAATTCAAAAAATTATTTTCATGAAAATTTGAAGAAGAATTATAATTAAAGAAACAATAATTATTATCAAAAGAAATTTTTTGATCATAATAATAATTAAAACAATACTCACTCCGATGAGGAGCACCACAATAATAAAAAATAATTTGGCGCTTTTTGCAGCTTAAATATCTAGTTTATTTTCAAGCTCAACAAGCATGGCGGCCAATTTAGATAACATATATTTTTTTGAACGAAAATAAACAATCGTTATCTAATGGAATTGAATTTAAAAAGAGAACTAAAAAGGGAAATGGAGGTAGAGAAATAGAATGACAAAATTAATAAAATTCGTTGTTTCAAAATATCAACAATAATAACTTCCTCGACAATGGCGCAAAAAACTTGTTGGGTAAAATTCACGCCAGAGCACGATTCTAAATCGATAAGGCAAGTGTACCTATCATTCTATAGTATTAGATCAAGTGTCATATTAATCTCAGGGCCTATTGACTACTTCTACTCACGCAAATTAATATTTTTTTATCGAATATAAAAATAGAATTTTAAGAAAACTATGAAACAAAATCAACACTTGATCTAGACTCCCTTTGAAATAAAATAACCTTTTCATAAAATTCAAGTGTTTAATTTACCTACTTCGACCGTGGATATTCCTGAATTACAAAAACACCACACTCGAGATATGCTCTTGACCAAACATAGGTTGATCCATTAAGACCTCTCGGCCAATCGAAACAAATAATCTTGCTTTTATGTGGTGAACCCCACTACCCAATATTGTATTTGTTTCAATCCGGAAGAGTTGTGTCATCCTCTCTCGAGGAGTGCATGCAACTCCTTTTACCTTTGAAAGATTTACTTGTATCCACAACCTCTCGGTAAATATAAGATACTGACCTACTATCAAAAAATGAATTCGTCGCAATTGAAATCAAAGGAAAATCAAAGCGATAAATAAAGAGTGCTTGAAAAATAAGTTAATTTCATTCAAAGATCATTATGATTGAGTGATAATTTAGATTAGCTATTTGATATGATGTAAAAACTTTATAAAAAGAGATATATACTAGGAAAATAAAAGTACTTGAATTGAAATAAACGAATTAAAGCTATACTTTGAAATTGAAAAGTAAATAAAGGAAATGGAAGAAAAGTGGAGACAAAGCAACTAAAACTTCCTAAAATCTACTCCAAGTTGACTTCTGAAGCTCCTGGCTAAATCTGGAATTTATAGGATTTTTCGAAAGAGTCACGCCCCTAGGTCATGCCCATGACTAGGGGCGTGTCAGGTGCAGAACTGTCCTCTTGAATGCCCGGGAATGTTGGGAGAAAAACCACCAAAATACTTGTTTTGCAGGTCACGCCACTAGGTCACGCCCGTGGCCTAAGGCATGTTAGGTACGGTAATAGCGCCATAAATATCCCAGGGAAAAAAATGCAAAATCTATTAATTTTTAGGTCACACCCATTACTTGGGGGCGTGTGCTGACTGGGTTAGAAAACAGCTGGAAATTGAGAAATCTTCCATCAATTCGGCAGTTTTTCGGTAGGTCACGGTCGTGACATGGGCGTTTACATAGAAAAAATTCTAGAATTGTCCCAGGAAGCTATTTGGAGAAAATTGTATTTTTGGCTGAGATAAGCCCATGTTCAAGCATTTTCATGCCCTTGACCTGGTGGCATGTAATTATGAAACTCTCCAGATTTGTAGAGGTCATCGTCTTCTTTTCGTTGACTTGTTGCACGTCCTGTAACTCTTCATGTTTTGAAAGTTTTGATCATTTGAAGTTCAGCTCTTCGTGGCCAAAAATGTTAATTTTCTACAAAATGTTTTCATATCTTGGCCATGGACTTGAAATTAATATTTGGATCCCAATTATACATGAAATTAGAAAAGAAATTAATTTAGACATATATTATTATAAAACTAAATAAAAAGTTATTATTTATTAAATACAAAATATTTTAAAATAAATATGAATAATGCTTTATCAAATATCCCATACTCATTTTTTAGTCCCGAGCAAACCACTTTACATAGGGAGAAAAAACATTTCAAGGCTAGAAACGATAATTGAACCTAAGGAGTAAAATGTGAAGTCTTATGCCTATGTGTGTAGCTATTTTAATAGAAAAACCTACTCAGCATTCAAATTATTTTTTATTTTTCAAGAATATATTTCCACTTATTATTTCTACTTCGAAATTAAAAATCCGATAAATCCTAAAATTATATTTACGGAGAAGATAACGTGTGTTCTAAGGTCGACATTACATTAATCTAAGATCGAGATACCCTCCAAAGAAATCCATCAATGTCGATGGCCATAAGCTTGCTCTTTCACACTCTCGCTACGGTAGTAGTCTTACTTATAAGCATAAATCAATAGAACTTAACTAGGTTGAAACGTAGGCTTAGGTTTTCGTGTGGATAATTAAATATAAACAAGACAGCTAGTCATACCCAAACCTAAATAGAGCTCGCACAAAATGAATAATCATGGCTTTAAAAACATAGCCAACTCCCCAAACCCTTTTCTTTTACTTTTTTAAAAAAAAATTCATTTTTTTATTCCTTCCACTTTTTAAGATTTTTCTAATATTTCTAAAAGAGAGACGAAACAAATTTGCCCTTTTTTCAATAAAAATAGTCACCAACATTAAATAACTCCAAATCACTCACAAAGTTTTTTACATATAAAATCATTATCGCGCTCAGGCTTAGGTGTGCGATTAGGATGCTTTTTAGGCATTGGTGAAATATTTGGTGGAGCTAAAACAAAAGGTAGCATAATAGACTCAAAAGTGGTTTAGCTACGATAAAGTGATAGGTACGTGTGCAAAGGCTCATAATGGCCAAAAGAAATGCCTATATCCTATTAACGCTAATATGTTAAACTTATGCAAGTCTTGAGAATCACTAGAGTGCAAGTTCAAGACTAGGAATACGGCATGACCAACAGTTCTACTACAAAATTCAAAATTCGATTAAAGCACAGAAATTCTCTGAAAACTATGTAAAAGATGAATACTAGAGATTTTGCATGTGAATAAATATAAAAATAATGATTTCTCTAATTAAATATTAAACCTAATTTTTTGTGTTATTTCTTAGACTTCGCGATATATACCCTGTGAAGGGCTCTCACCGATACTAGGAGGAAAGATGGGGTGATATCCCAAATGTCCTTTCCTAAGAAATTAAGTTTCAATTTTCTACTTTTTTTGTTTTTTATTAAAATAAAAATAAAAACAATTTTTTTTTATTTTTAACGATTTTTCAATATTTTTAAAATATAAATAGTAAAGGAGACTCCACCCCATACTTAAAAATAAATATTGTCCCCAATATTTATATGTCATGTAAGTGGGGTGGAGGAAAAAACTAAATTATTTTTTTACAAAAAAAAGAAACAAAAATGAAAGAAATTAAAGAAAAGCAAGTGGTGTCTCCCAAGAGCGCTTTTTCCCCGTCTTTAAGCTGGACGGTTAGTGTTAAGAAAAACGAAAGTAAAAGTTTAAATGAACGAGAAATTCCCTTAATTCACACTTAAGTGAATACGCCGAAGACGCTCGCCCAAATACTCCTCCGCTTACTTCTTGATTATCCTTCTTTGAGCAGTCAGATTGAGAATGTAAATTCAAATCACCTATCCATACCTGAGGTGATTTGAATCATTGTTGATGAGTGGAAAATGGATCGGGGATGAAGTTTGATTATAATGGCTCAGCTTCTTCCTATAAATTATTAGTATAAGAAAAATCCAAAGTAAGCATTTCAGAAAAATTTATGCAAGAAGGAGGCTCTTGCGAAACTATTTGATCAAGTTCTGGTTATTTATTTTCTAAAGAAAAATTATTATCTAAAAATTCATTTAAATCATTGGACACAATATGTTCATGATTTTGAATTCCTAAATATTTATAGTTGGTCCTTGGAAATTCATGAATAAAATGAGTTGACTCATGAGAAGTATGAGAAAAAACATGTTCTTCTATTTCACCCATTGTTCACATGCAATTTATAAATTCTTGAACTAATAACTTTTCTTCTTCTTCGTAATAAGACACTAAGGGGGCACATGAAGATTCATGTTCCACCATAGGAGAAATATTTGAAGACAGAGAAGAATTATTAGAACAAGTAATAATGGGATCTATTTTTTTGGGGGGGCGGAGAAAAATGAATTTGTGAAAATTTCCCAAAATTAGAAGACTCAACTAGTAGTGTGGAAAAAGGAGAACAAAAATTCGGATCTAAAGAAGAATTCTAGTTACTTGGGAATCCTTCGATTTTATCTTGCCAACAAGAAAAATTAACATCTAAGTTAGAAGAATAATTATATAAATCAAAATAATTATTCATATTAAAATTCGAAAAATTATTTTCATGAAAATTAGAAAAATTATTTTTATGAAAACTTGAAGATGAATTATCATTAAAGTAAGAATAATTTTTTTCATAATTATTTTCATATGAAAGTTTTTGATTATAATAGCAATTATAACAATACTCATTTCGATGAGGAGCCCCACAATTATATCAAATAATTTGGCACTTCTTTACAGCTTCCAAAATATCTAGTTTATTTTCAAGCTCGGCAAGCATGGCGGCCAATTTAGATAAGATATTTTTTTATGAAAGAAAATAAAAAACTGTTACCTAATGGAATTGAATTTAAAAAGAAAACTAAAAAGAGAAATGGTGGTATAGAAAGAGAATGATAAAATTAATAAAATTTGCGGTTTCAAAATATCAACAATAATAACTTCCCCGACAACGACGCCAAAAACATGATGGTTAAAATTCATGCTAGATCGCGATTCTAAATAGATAAGGCAAGTGTACTATAGTTCTATAGTATAGGATCGTCGTATTAGACTGGAGTCAGGGCCTGTTGACTACTTCTACTCACGAAAATTAATATTATTTTATCGAATATAAAAATAGAATGTTAATAATACTATGAACTTAAATCAACACTTAATTTAGACTCCCTTTGAAATAAAATAATTTTTTAATAAAATTCAAGCTTCTATTTTACCTAGTTTGACCGTAGAGATTCCCAAATTACCAAAACGCCTCTCTCGGTAATACGCTCTCGACTAAACTTAGGTTGATCGATTAAGACCTATCGGGGAATCAAAACCCCTAAGCTTTCATTATATGGTGAAGCTCACTATTGGATTCGACTCAAATCTGAAAGAGTTGTGTCATCCTCTCTCGAGGAGTGCATGCAATTCCTTCTACCTTTAAGTGATCTAGTCGTATCCATTACCTCTCGGTAAATGTAGGAAAAAAAACTAAAATCGAAAAGTAAATTCGTCATAATTGAAATCAAAGATAAATCAAACTGATAAATAAAGTGAGTTTGAAAAATAAGTTTATTTCATTCAAAGATCATCATTATCAAGTGCTAATTGAAATTAGCTATTTGATATGATGTAAAAAAACTATATAAAAAGAGATGCATGCTCGGAATAGAATAGACCATGAACTGAAATACACGAAGTAAAGCTATTCTATGAAATTGAAAAGTACATAAAGGAAATGGAAGAAAAGTGGAAACAAAGCTACTAAAACTTCCAAACATCTACTCTTAGTTGACACCTCAAGCTCCTAGCTCTGTCTGAAATTTATAGGATTTTTTTGGAGAGTCACGCCCCTAGGTCACGTCGGGGGTGTGTTAGGTACGGAACCGTCCTCTTGAAAGCACGAGAATGTTGGGAGAAAAACAAACAAAATTTTTGTTTTGCACGACCCGCCCCTAGGTCACGCCCGTGACCTAGGGCATGTCAGGTATGGAAATGCCGCCATAAAAATCTCATGGAAAAAATGCAAAATCTATTATTTTTTAGGTCATGCCCCAAGTGACGCTCGTGACTTGTGGACGTGTACTGGCCGGGTCAGCAAATGGCTGGAAATGGTGCTATCTGGCATCAATTAGGAAGTTTTTAGGTAGGCCATGCCCTAGGTCATGCACGTGACATGGGGGCGTGTACTTAAAACAAATTTCAGAATTGTCATGGGAAGCTTTATGGAGAAAATTGTATTTTTGCCCGAGACACACCCGTGTTCATGCCCTTGCCAACACCCGTGTTCATAACTCTTTCTGTTGACTGGTTGCACGTCCCGTAACTCTTCTTATTTTGAATGTTTTGAACATTTGAAGTTCAGCTATCCACATCCAAAAATGTTAATTTTCTACAAAATGTTTTCAGATCATGGACATGGACTTGAAATTGATATTTGGAGCCCAATTATACCTGAAATTGGAAAAGTATGTAATTTAGACATATATTAATACAAAACTAAATAAAAATTTATTATTTATTAAATACAAAATGTATTAAAATAACTATGAATAATTCATTATCAAAAACCCACATACTTATTCGGTTGCTAGTCCCGAGCAAACAACTTTCAATAGGGAGCAGACAAATTTCAATGCTAGGAACGATAATTGAACCTAAGGAGTAAAATGCGAAGTCTTATGCCTATGTGCATAGCTATTTTAGTAGAAAAACCTACTCAACAATCAATTTAGTTTTTATTTTTCGAGAATGTTATTCGACTTATTATTTCTACTTTGAAACTGAAAATCCGGTAAATCCTAAAATTATATTTACGGAGAAGGTAGCACGTGTTCTAAGATCAACATTGTTCGGTCTATGGATCCCAATATCCCCGATTTGTAAGAAGTCAAACGGGTTGTAACACCTCCCCTGTAATGACCGTATAATAAGGGTCCGGCCGGGGCCCCACAACATACGGACGCCACAGCTTTAGTATTATAAGTTGATATAGCTAACCACACTCAAAACACTTTGCACAACACAGCGGAAACAAAAGCAAGACTAGAAGTTATCGACTACTACAAGAGTAATAAAAGATGGCCTTATGGCCTTAAAAAATAAGAGAGTACACACTCACAAAATACAACATTTATGAAAGTGCAAAAGCACCCCTAGTCTACCTCGGCATGCAAGCCGGACAACAAGAGTCTCAAACATACAATATCATCAAGAGTGGAGCTATAGCAAAAGTAACACTTCATGAGGCTTAGGCCTTTCTGGCCGGTGAGCTAGCTCCTGCTTGCGATCCTTGCCCTGTAAAATATATTAGTAACGTGGGTCAGCAAAGGCTGACCTCAAACTGTGTAACCAACACATCTCCTCCCGGCCGCCCCTAACGGACCCCGGGGAACCCTCCAACCTGCAAGTTAGCACTTCGTATGCAATATATAAATATAAAAAGAAGTGCATTAAGAACAAGCTTGGATGTCTCAAACATCATACACGTTCTCTACGGGTTGAATATATAATATAAAAAGGGGCCTACTTATGCAACATGTATGCAACACCCGGGTTTCACCCAAGGCACCCTATAGCGTATGCATCTAGCACATCATCACATCATTTGGGTACTCATCGTTTCCCCATTGGCATAAAGCCGCAAACAAAAAAGGAGACACAATTCCCCCCCCCCTAACGACACACAAGCCGCCACATGGAACTCTTGCCTAGGCCCCACCCGCTCAAGGTCTTAGACCAGGGCTTGCCTGCAAGCTCTGACGTCTCATGTCAGGATTCCAACAAACACAAACTGACCGATTCTAAGAAGCCTTGCCGGACCCCACCCGCTCATGGCCTCATTGCCCGGGCTTGCCCCCAAGCTTGGTATTCTCGTGAGTCTCACAGAAGGGGACTAGTCTCGCCGGGACACTCTCTACACATGACGTGTACGTCATGGGATAGCCAGCCGACCACGGAGACATAGCCACGCCTTGGCACATCACAAACCAAGACAATTCCACCCTAGTCCCTCATTTGTACTGCAGCGTTCCCGCGCACCAAGGAAACCATCTACCACCAATGTGGAGCTAACCTTGTCCACCAAGGAAACCATCTACCGCCAATGCGGAGCTAACCTTGTCCACCAAGGAAACCATCTACCGCCATTGAGGAGCTAACCTTGTCCGGTTCCGACCACACGTACTCATTTGAGAAAAAGGGGAAAATAGCACCACATCACAAATGGCATCTTGCCGCAACGGAATCTCTATGAATCCTTAAAGTTCGTATGCAACATCACCGAGTTAGACTAACGGTCGCGACTACGGCTTCACCCACCATGCCTAATCCACTAACTGAGCGGATCTCTAATGCAAAACATGCCGGGGATGGACTCAATCGACCCGGAGGTTCCTCTTGAACCATGGCGACACAAACCCCTCTCATTTGAGTGTTTGGTGCCCAAAACTAGGAAAGAAGAAAAATGATGCTAAGACATGCATCCTAAAATCGAGAGGAGAAGTGTCGTTACCTTCCGACTCCTCTTCCTAGCCATGGCAAAATAGCCGGATGAAAACAAAACCTTCACGAAACTCTAGCCTCCACGGATCTGGACTCGGCTCGCGATTTGAAGCACTGAAGCCTCTCCTATAGCCCAAACCCTCCTTCACCTTCTTCCTTGCTCTCCCTTCTCTCTAGAATTTAGTAAGAGAAAGCTTGGAGAAGAATAAGGTTTTCCTACCCTATTCTCGGACTTAACTCCCCAAGAGCAGTCCTGAACCATCAGATCCCAAAATAAGGGAAAGAATGGCCACGATCCGTCTGAAAAATAAAGCATCTGGGCCGAACACGGCCTGGCACACGCCCGTGTCTAGGGTTGTGTTCCTCATTCGCCGTCTCAAATCGACGCGCCTGGAACAACACACGGGCATCCGACACGCCCGTGTTCGACCTGACACGCTAGTGTCCCGACTGACACGGCCGTGTGGTCGGCCGTGTCTCTCCATTGACACAGCCCCGAAAACAACCCGAGAAGGACACGGCCTGGGACACACCCGTGTCCCAAGCCGTGTGCAAAGTCTCGACACTCGTCTACAGCCTTTGTGTCGACATCGCGGAAAAACGTCGAGCAAAGTTCATCGCACATGGGGGACACGCCCTGTGACACGCCCGTGTCACAGGCCGTGTGCCCCAGTTACGACACTCAACACTCGTCGAGTGAATTTCATCGAGTGGACTCTCGACACTCGACTGACACGGCCTTGGACACGCCCGTGTCATAGGCCGTGTACCTTGTCTCGACACATCGTCGAGCTGAGCGTCGACACTTCGTCGAGCGAAGTTCTTCGACTGACTGACACGGCCTTGGACACGCCCGTGTCCTAGGCCGTGTGCCTTGTCTCGACACATCGTCGAGCTGAGTGTCGACACTTCGTCGAGCTAAGTGTCGACTGGAGCCAGACACGCCCTGGGACACGCCCGTGTCCCAGGCCGTGTGCCCCGGCAGAAAACAAAAAATTTCCTCTTCCAAAATTTGGGGGTGTTACACGGGTCAATAACATACACACATAATGTATTTGATGTGTGCCTTAGTTCATGCATGGAGGTATTCCATGAATGGACAGGTGAAGAAAAATGAGTTTGGTGATAAACTCAAAATTCGTCGATCTCAGCTTGAAGTTCGTCGAGCTCAGTTTTCAATTCGTCGAGCACATCTTAAAGATCGTCGAGCTCTGCTCAACACTTGTCGCGCTAAAGCCAGAAAAATTGACTAAGGCAAAAACTGCTGAGACCGCTGAGAAGATCAGAGTACGTCGAGCACAGCCCCCAGATCGTCGAACATAACTAAAGCCAAAATAATTGACCAAGGAAAAAACACTGAGATAGCTGAGATAGCTGAGAAGAAGGCATTGAGACTCCTAACACAGCTGAGACAACCGAGAAGATTGTGTCAGCTTAACCATTAAGACAAAACTAGCTGGATTTCTCTAAGTCCATAAGCGTTGAGTGAAGCAGGTTCACTCAATGCTTCTAATGAAGCTGGAGGCATTGCGATAGTTAAGAGGAAAACCGCTGAGACAGAAGATAGTCTCAGCTATGAAGAAAAAACCACTGAGACCGCTAAGAAGATATCGCTGAGACAAAAACTTGTCTAAGATGATAAGAAGAAAGCGCTGTGGCAAAGGCCTGTCACAGCTGTTAAGAAGAAACCGCTGAGACTCCTGAGACAGAACCACTGAGACAAATCCAGAGAAAATTCACAAGTCCAGAAGCACTGAGAGCCAAGACAAATGGCTTTGAGTGACTTAACATCACTCAACGCTTTATGGATTTCTGGAATATTTTCTAAGTCCAGTTGGTGATGACCATTGCTGATGTCATCAAAGTCAACTTACATGTAGCCATTGCGGGAAAGTTGCAGTGGCGCCTAAAGCTGCCGTATCCTTTTCTGAAGAAGGTGGGGCGCACAAATCCTTGGCTGGGCCCACATACAAATGTGTCGTTGATTCAAATCAACACATATAAAAAGGAAAAAAGAAAAGGGATTAGGGAAAAAAATAGATCGAATGGAAAAAGGAACAAATGTAGAAAATACAGAAAGAAATAAAGAGGTGGCTGAACATCTTCTTTTTCATCAAGCTTGAAAGCTCAAGTCAAGAAGAGATAGCCTGAAAGGAAAAGGAAGTTTGCTGAAGCTCTTCAAGCTCAGCATGATAGTTCTTTCCAGAACAGAGAAGCTGATTTATCCATTCAGCAAACTGGTAGCTGCCCATCTGTGCAGTAGAGAAGAGTTAGCTGTAGAAGAGGACTAATTCCTTCTACAGTAAGTGTGCTGGACTGATATCTGCTCAGTCCAGCAAGGTAGACTCAGAGATTTATCTCTGAGTCAGTTGTTTATTTTTTTCTTAATTATTCTATATTCTCTTCCCATAGGATTTAGTTTATCTGAATCTGAGTGTAGGGCACTTTGTGCCTGAGGTAGGTGACTAATTAGTCACGGAGGTAGGTGCCCTGTTAGGGTACTGAGGTAGGATCTTAGTGAGGATCTAAGCTGTAGGGCTTAATAACCTGAGGTAGGAGAGTGATGCTCTCTGAGGTAGGATCCAAGTGTTGATCTGAGGTAGGGCTATCCTCCCAGCCTGAGTGTATGGCCTTGTGCCTTAGGTAGGTAACTGGAGAGTCCCTGACCTATAGGTGACAGGTGTCTCACTGAGTTGTAGGCCTTGGAGGAGATTGAGCTTTAGGTACCTGGAAGGGTACTGAGTTGTAGGAGTGCGGCAGCACTCTGAGAGTAGGGCTATATGACTGAAGCTGTAGTGCTGAAGATCCTGAGTTGTACGCTTTAGAAATAAGGCTGAGGTAGGTGATCAGTGCATCACTAAGTTGTAGGAGCACTACAGGGCTCTGCGGTAAGAACCCTTGTGGTTATGAGTTTGGATTCTATGTAGAATCTATGTTATAGGATGAGGGCTTGAGGTGTAAGCTTTGAGGAGTATATTGGTGGAGTTTATTCCTAGTCCAACAAATCAGTTGGATAGGTGAGATGGAAAGTGGATGTACCTAATTGGGGAACCACTATAAATCTTTGTGTTTGCTGTGTTGCTTGTTTTCTTTCCTATTGCAGGATCTAAGGACAAGCTTTAGATAGTTTAAGTTGAAATCATCAACGAACCAATAAAATTTTCAGACCTATTCACCCCCCCCCCCCCCCCCTCTAGGTGATTAGTTAACCTTCAGTTAAACAACTTTCAAGTGGTATCAGAGGGAGGTTACTAAAAAAGGATTTAACAATCTGAGTATACCTCCAAGGTTAGCTATCAGATAAAGAATGGGCTCTAGTGTAAACTACAAGGAATTGGGAGCCATGAAGTTACCAATATGCAAAAAGGAAGGGTTTGGGCTTTGGAAGGAAAGGGTTAGGCTATTCAAGGAAGCTGCTGACCCTAGGATCTACATCACAATGAAAGAGGGACCTTTCATCCCTATGAAGTTCTCAGTTCTGGATGCCAACATTCGGAATCCTAAGCCTTATGAAGAAATGAACAAAGATGTGCTCCTCCTTGCCTTCATGGACAAGAGAGCTCAAAATATCATTGCCAGTGTTGCAGATAATTCTATATTCCAAAATATGGTGCACTGCAAGACATCCAAGGAGATGTGGGATGCCCTAGTTGTGTTCATGGAGGGTTCAGAAGAGGTGAGGGATGACAAAGAATCCATGCTTAACCAGGAGTATGAGGCTTTTAGACAAGGAAAGTCTGAGGGCATTACTGAAAGTTTTGAAAGCTTTTTCAGAATTGTTAATGAACTTAGAATATATGAAAGGGTCTTCAGCACCTATAGGTTGAATGACAAATTTCTCAGGTCCCTCATAAAGGATTGAGACACAAAGATTTGTGCCATCAGGGAGACGGGCAAGCTAGCTGACACTCCACCTCCAACCCTGTTTGGAAAGCTACTGTCTTATGAGATGCAGCTTGCAACAAGGAAGGAAGAAGAAGATAAGAGCAGTAAGTCACAAAGCAAGAATCAATTTGTTGCTTTCAGAGCTAATTCTTCAACCATAAGCAGAAGGAAGACCTCTACAGTCAGGAGAACTGCTGAGTCAGAATTTGAGAGCTAAAGTCCAGCTCCTCTAACAGCCATACATCTGATGAGCACCTTGCTGCCTTCTCCAGGAAGTTTCAGAAATTCAAAAAGAAGGGGCATTGGAAGAACATAAGGCCATCCTCCTTCTCACAACGCAGAAGGAAATCCTCTAAGGAGGACATGCATGTTCCAAACTTTAATAAACAATCTTCCTTTAATATTATTTGTTTCTGCTGCAGCAAACCTGGGTATGTAGTTGTTGATTGCCAAGTGAAGAGGATAGAAGAAGGAGTGAAGCATCACTACAAGGGAAAGAAGAAAGAGAAGTCCCTTATGGCCAAGAAGGAAAAGACCTAGACTGACTCTTCCTCTGGGTCAGACTATGAAGAAGAAGAAGCCTACATTGGGCTTATGGCTGTTGCTAAAGAAGAACCTGAAGAATACCTTGTTGCTAGAATAAGGATCAGGGCTCCTCTGTCTCACTCAGGTAGTGACTCGGAGGTGGATGAAGATGAAGAAGAAGATGCTTAATGCCTTCGTTTGATGGCAATAACAGATGAAGAAAGCAGCTAGGATCTGCCTGGTCAGACTTAAGTAAATGCTAAATCATAATCTTTTATTTCAAGTCATGAGGCTGTCTCAGACACTGAAGCTCAATCATCAAGAGATGAATGGGATTCAGACTCTGAGGATAATGTCAACTCCATAATTGTCAAGTATGGAGAACTTCTTGAGGCATTCAAGAAGTGCAAGCTACTTGACAAGAGACATGCAAAAGAGCTTCTATCTATTAAAATCAAGTGTGAAGACCAAGAAAAGGCTCTCACTAACATGGCTGCTCAAGCATCCCAGCTCAAGGAGATCATTGACAGTGAGTCTGTGGTAAGAGTCTCAAATAAGAAACTTATCTAGAAACTTGAAAATGATCTCTTAAATGAGAAATTATGAGTGACCAAATTTTCTAAGCCAAACACTGTGCTGTCCTTAATTGACACCCACCTTACCTAAGCTGGTAAGAAAGGGTTGGGATTTAAGGGACCTGCTAGACCTTTCAATCCAAAAGGAAAGGGAAAAGGGCAGGCACAAGTTGTGCCTCTAGCCTCATTGCCTCATATTCCTTTTCAGAGAGTGTTGTTGCTTTCTAACAGGTATGACCATGAAAGCTGTTATGGTCACTGGGAGAATGACAGATCCACTGGTATGGACCAATGTGGACCAAGCCAAGGTGAAAGATACAGCCATGTGAGAGCCTTTAACGCTGCCCATGAGGAAATTCAAATGGCCCATCCTGGACCATAAAACTCAAAGATAATGCTGCTGCTGTGAATATAAATCATCCAGCAAAAGTAGTTACTGTGTGAGTCTTCTAGCATGGCTGGACTGAAAATCTCATATGCTATCAGATGCATGTTAGCTGAAGAGAGACATGCAGCTGGTGGTTCTCAAAAAATTCCAAAACAGCCTGCTGAAAAACTATCCTTCAGTAAAATGACTGCTGAAAGAAGACAAAAGTATAGAGCAACACATCTCCCCACTGTTCTAGAAGTAGTACAACCTAATGCTGGTCCCAAACATAAAAGGAGATATAATATCTATGAGTGCTGGTTTTGTGGCAAAGTGGGCCACTATGCTGTAGATTGCTGGCGCAATCCCTCTGTGTTTAGAGGTTGCCAACCTGTCAAGAATTCTGTAGGAAGGTGTGGTTATTTTCAGACTAATGTGAACCTACGAACCTATAGAAATTGGGGACCTAAAGTAAGGTGATTTGTGTTCATTTCAGGTTAGTTCAAGTACCAGTTCCCCTAAATGGTACTTGGATAGTGAATGTTCCAAGTACAAGACTGGGACAAAGGAGCTATTGAAGGAGTTCACTCCAGTAAAGAATGAACCCAAGGTCATCTTTGGAGGCTCTGATAAGAGGATAACCAGAGGATATGGTAATATCTCAAATGGCATAAGCACCATCAAAAAGTTGGCTTATGTGGAGGGGTTGCAACACAATCTCATAAGCATAAGACAACTATATGATCTTGGTTATGACATTTCCTTCCACAAGGATAAGTGCCACATCAAGAGGTTAAGTGACCAAAGTGTCATCTTAACAGGCACTAGGAGTGGGAATGTCTATCGCTTAAATTTTTCTTGCTTAGATGATAGTTCCCCTATATGCCTAGTTGCAAATGACAAAGTCTCATAATGTGTCCAATGGCAGAAGAGACTGGCTCATTTGAATTATAAGATCATTGGTCAGCTCTTCAGTGACGAGCTTGTTATGAATGGTCCCAAAATAAAATGCTCCAAGGAGGGTATCTGTGTTGCTTGCCAAAAGTGTGAGCAGACTAAGACCTCTTTCAAGAGCATTGAGACCAAGGACTCAATGAGATGCTTGTATCTCCTGCATATGGACCTGTTTGGTTCTATGTCTGTTCATAGTCTAGGTAGGAAGGTCTACAACCATGTGATAGTTGATGACTATTCCAGGTTTACTTGGGTGTTCTTCCTTAGAAGAAAGGATGAAACCCTTGAAATATTCACAAATTTTGTCAGGCAAATTCCGAATAAACTTGCATGGTCTGTTGTTAAAATGTGAAGTGACCATGGAACTGAGTTTCAGTCTACTGCTATGAATATATTCTGTGAAGAGTAAGGGATTCATCAAGAATTCTCCTCTTCAAGAACACCCCAGCAAAATGGGTTAGCTAAGAGAAAAAACAAAACTCTCATAGAAGCTGGGAGAACATTATTGAGTGACACTTCTCTCCCTGAATATTTCTGAGCTGAGGTAGTTAATGTTGTATGTCATGTGCTCAATAGGGCTTCTATCATAAAAGGCTACAAGAAGACTCCCTATGAGATCATGAAGGGTAGAAAACCAAACATATCCTATTTCAGGATCTTTGGTTGCAAGTATTTTATCCTGAACAATGGTAAATCAAAAGTGACTAAGTTTACTGCCAAATACCATGAGGGGATCTTTGTTGGGTACAATAATAATAGTAAGGCGTATATAGTCTATAACCTGACAAATCAAGTTGTAGAAGAATCTGTCTATGTACTATTTGATGTGTCATGCATGATTGACAGTGAGCTATCAAGCTCTTTGCCTAGCTCTGTAAGTACAGAAGTCATGATGGAAAAGCTCTCCATCAAAGATAAAGACCCAGCTATGCAAGAATAATGTGATGAGGGATGCTATCCAGAGGAAGCAGAGGACAGTCAAACTAGAATTAAATACCAACCTGCTGAAGAAAATGGTAATCAGCAGGAAGTATTCAGGCTGCCCCATGCAGTCAGATATCTGCGAGATCATCCTCTAGATCAGATAATAGGTGAGGCTAGCCAAGGTATATAAATAAGAAGTAGGAGTATCAACACAGCTCTCTATTCCACCTTCCTATCATAAGAAGAGCCCAAGAAATTTGAAGAAGCAAATCAAGACCAATTCTGTGTTGGTGCAATACAAGAAGAACTGAACCAGTTCAAAAGGTGCAAGGTTTGGAAGCTGGTTCCCAGACCAGATGGACACATTGTCATTGGAGTCATGTGTATTTTCAGAAATAAACTTGATGAAAATGACATTGTAATAAAGAATAAAGCTAGACTGGTGGCCAAAGGTTATAGACAGGAAGAGGGGTTTGATTATGACCAGACTTTTGCCCCAGGTGCAAGGTTGGAAGCAATATGACTATTCCTTGTATTTGTAGCCTTCCAGGGATTCAAAGTATTCCAGATGGATGTCAAGTCTACCTTCCTGAATGGATACTTGAAGGAAGAGATTTATGTAGAGGAGCCTTCAGGTTTTGTAGATTCTAACTCTCCAACTACTATATATAGACTTAGGAAAGCTCTTTGTGGGCTCAAGCAAGCACCAAGAGCATGGTATGAGACATTGTCTACCTTCCTTATTGAGAATAAATTCTCAAGGGGGAAGATAGACAAGACCATATTCCTAAGGGAATCTAAGGGCAAGATCATCGTAGTCCAGATTTATGTTGATGATAAAATATTTGGCTCTACTGATGACAACCTCTGTAGGAAGTTTGCAAAACTTATGTAGGGGAAGTTTGAGATGATTAGTATGGGTGAACTGAAATTTTTCTTGGGACTCCAAGTAAAACAGACTGATAATGGTCTATCATATCCTAGTCAAAGTTCACCTGGGAGATAATCAAGAAATATGGCATGGAGAATAATTCCACCATAAGAACTCCCATGAGCTCAAGTATATCTTTAGGCAAAGATGATCCAAGGAAGCCTGTTGAATAAACTTTGTATATATGTATAGTTGGCTCCCTTATCTACCTCACTGCAAGTAGGCCTGACATTATGTATGCAATATGTGTCTGTGCTAGATATCAGGTCTGCCCTAAAGAGTCTCACAACACTGCTGTGAAAAGAATCTTGAGATATCTTAACGGAACCCCAGATCATGCCCTATGGTACCCCAGGAATGGGGAATTTGAACTAACAGGCTATTCAGATACAGATTTTGTAGGTTACAAGGAGGATAGAAAGAGCACTTCAGGCTCCTATAAATTTCTAGGTGGAAGGATTGCCACTTGTAGAAGCAAGAAACAAACAAGTGTTGCAATATCAACAGCAGAGTTAGAGTATATATCAGCTGGATATGCTATGCTCAGTTACTGTGGATCCAGCCTCCACTTTAGGACTACAATATTCAGATAAGTAGAAATCCACTCTTTTGTGATTCTACTAGTGCAATTTTTATAGCTAGGAATCCTGTCTCCCACAGCTGTACTAAGCATATAGAAATTAGGTATCATTTATTAGAGATCATGTGGAAAGGGAAGACATCTCCCTTGAGTTTGTCTCCACATACAAGCAAGTGGCTGATTTCTTCAATAAGCCACTAGATGAAGCCAAGTTCTACACCTTCAAATTTGAATTGGGTATGTTGAATCTTGTGTAGCTTCAATTCTCTCTTCTACCACATACTGCACTGTCCATTTTGGATATAGTACAAGCTCTTCCTCCAGATACTGAAGATGGTGTGCAACCATTGAGGGGGAGCTAGCACAATAGCTGAGCTAGATTCAGTTACAGTGAGAATATCTACTACAGACTGATAGTGGGAGAAAAACCCCTCAGTATGCTCCCTATTGCAGAAGTCAACAAGAGGGAGGATAGAAGTCAAGGGTTGAGAAGAACAAATAAGTGGAACAGTAAGGATGGCAGCATGCCAGGGGGAGTAAGTAATTCTCCACAGACTGGAGAAATTCGGTAACATTTCCACACTGTACTAATGTTAAATTTTGTCTATGATGAATATTCTATGTAATCAATGACCTGTATTGTTTTGACTTCCTCAAATAGGGGGATATTATTGGGTATATTGATCGCAATATCCCATATTTGTAAGAATTCAAACGGGTCAATGACATACACACATAATGTATTTGATGTGTGCCTTAGTTTAAGCATACAGGTAGTCCATGATTGGATAGGTGAAGAAAAATGAGTTTTGTGGTAAACTCTAAATTTGTCGAGCTCAGCTTGAAGTTCACCGAGCTCAGTTTATAATTCGTCGAGCTCAGCTTAAAGATCGTCGAGCTCTACTCAACACTTGTCGTGCTAAAGCCAAAAAAATTGACTAAGGCAAAAAGCGTTGAGACCTCTAAGAAGATTAGAGTTCATCGAGCTCAACCCACAGATCGTCTAACGCAACTAAAGCCAAAAAAACTGACTGAGGCACAAAGCGTTGAGACAGCTGAGATAGATGAGAAGAAGGTATTGAGACCGCTGAGATAGCTGAAATAATTGAGAAGAATGTGTCAGCTTAACCGCTGAGATAAAACTAGTTAGATTTCTCTAAGTACAGAAGTATTAAGTGAAGCAGGTTCACTCAATGCTTCTAATTAAGAAGGAAGCGCTGAGATAGATAAGAGGAAAACCGCTGAGATAGAAGATAGTCTCAGTTGTGAAGCAAAACCTGCTGTGACAGCTGAGAAGATACTGCTTAGACAAAAACTTATCTCAGCTGATAAGAAGAAAGCTTTGAGACAAAGGCCTGTCACAGCTATTAAGAAGAAACCGCTGAGATCGCTGAGATAGAACCGCTGAGATAAATCCAAGGAAAATTCACAAGTCCAGAAGCGCTAAGAATCAAGACAAATGACGTTGAGTGACTAAACATCACTCAAAGCTTTATGGATTTCTGTAATATTTTCTAAGTCTAGATGGTGATTTTCATTGCTGATGTCATCAAAGTCAACTACCATGTAGCTGTTGCAGGAAAGCTGCAGTGGTGGCAAAAGTTGCCATGACCTATTCTGAAGAAGGTGGGGCTCACAATTCCTTGGCTGGGCCCACATATAAGTGTGTCGTTGATTCAAATCAATGAAAATAAAAATGAAAAATAAAAGGGATTAGGGCAACAAAATAGATCGAACGAAAAAAAGGAACAACGGAGAAAATACAGAAAGAAATCAAGAGGCGGCTCGACATCTTATTTTCCATCAAGCTTGAAAGCTCCAGTCCAGCATAGATAGCCTGAAAGGTAAAGAAAGTTTGTTGAAGCTCTTCAAGCTCGGCAAGATAGTTCTTTCTAGAATAGAGAAGCTGATTCACCCATTCAGCAAGCTGGTAGCTGCTCATATGTGCAACAGAGAAGAGTTAGCTGTAGAAGAGGACTAATTCCTTCTACAGTAAGTGTGCTGGACTGATATCTGCTCAGTCTAGCAAGGTAGACTCAGAGATTTATCTCTGAGTGAGTTGTTCATTTTTTTCTAAATTATTCTGTATTCTCTTCCTGTAGGATTCATTTTATCTGGATCTGTGTGTAGGGCACTTTGTGCCTGAGGTAGCTGACTAATTAGTCACTGAATTAGATGCCTTGTTGGGGTACAGAGGTAGGATCCAAGTGTGGATCTGAGCTATAGGGCTTAATTGCCTGAGGTAGGAGAGTGTTGCTCTCTGAGGTTGGATCCAAGTGTGGATCTGAGGTAGGGATGTCCTCCCAACTTGAGTGTAGGGCCTTGTGCCTGAGGTATGTGACTGGAGAGTCACTGAGCTATAGGTGAAAAGTGTGTCACTGATTTGTAGGCCTTGGAGGAGGCTGAGCTGTAGGTACCTGGAAGGGTACTTTGTTGTTGGAGTGTTGCAGCACTCTGAGAGTAGGGTTGTGTGCCTGAAGCTGTAGGGCTAAAGAGCCTGAGTTGTAGGCCTTAAAAATAAGGCTGAGGTAGGTTATCCCGGATCACTGAGCTGTAGGAGCCCTACAGGGCTCTAAGGTAGAAACCCTTATGGTTATGAGTTTGGATTCTGTGAATAATTTGTGTTATAGGATGAGGGCCTGAGGTGTAATCTCTGAGGAGCATATTGGTGGAGTTTGTGCCTAGTCCAACAAATCAGTTTGATATGTGGGAGGAAAAGTGGATGTACCAAATAGGGGAACCATTATAAATCTTCGTGTTTGCTGTGTTGCTTGTTTTCATTCTTATTGTAGGATCTAAGGACAAGCTCTAGATAGTTTAAGTTGAAATCAACAAAAAACCAATAAAATTTTCAAAGACCAATTCACCCCCCACCTCTAACCTTAAGTTAAACAACTTTTAGACGTTACACAAATCTAAGATCGAGATACCCTCCAAAGAGACCCATCATTGTCGATGGACATAGGCTTGCCCTTTCACACACTCGCCACGACACTAGTCTTACTTATAAGAATAAATCAATAGAACTTAAATAGGTTGAAACGTAGGCTTAGGTTTTGGTGTGGATAATCAAAGATAAACAAGACGGCTAGTCACACCCAAACCTAAAATAGCTTGCATAAAATAAATAATTTGGGATTTAAGAACATAGACAACTCTCCAAACCTTTTTCTTTTACTTTTATAAAAAAAATCATTTTTTCCTTCCTCTTTTTAAGATTTTTCTAATATTTTTAAAAGGGATGCGAAACAAATCAGCTCTTTTTTTCAATAAAGGTAGTCACAAACATTAAATAACTCCAAATCACTCAACATGTTTTTACATATAAAATCATTATCGAGCTCAGGCTTAGGTGTGCGATTACCATACTTTTTAGGCCTTGGTGAAATATTTGGTGGAGCTAAAACAAAAGGTAGGGTAGTAGACTCAAAAGTGGTTTAGCAATAATAAAGTGATAGGTACTGATGCAAGGCTCAAACTGGCCAAAAGAAATGTCTATATCATAGTCTTGCCAATATGTTAAACTTATGCAAGTCTTGAGAATCGCTAGAGGGCAAGTTCTACACATCGTGAAAAAATATCTTTACTCTTGATTCGCGAAATATTTCTCTAGTAAACTTTTACATACTCACCTAAATTATTTTTTTGGATTTTATAGGTTTCAAAATAAAAGTAGAGTAAACTATTTCCACGTATTTAAAAAAATAAAACTCTAATTGTATGCTGAATATTTAATTCTACATAAAATTCTACTTACATGTGCACTTGACTAGGAACACATCATGTCCAATAGTTCTACTCCAAAATTCAAAATTTGATTGAAACATATAAATTCTCTAAACACTATGTAAAAGATGAATACTAAAGATTTTGCATGTGAATAAATATATAAAAGATGATTTCTCTAATTAAAAATTAAACCTAATTTTTTTGTTATTTCTTAGACTTCCCGAGGAATACCCTGTGAAGGGCTCTCTCCGGTACTAGGAGGTAAGATGGGGTGATATCCTAAATTTCCCTTTCTAAGAAATTAAGTTTCAATTTTCTTCTTTTTTTGTATTTTTTATTAAAATAAAAGGAATTTTTTTTTCGAATTTTAAAGTTTTTCCATTTTTAAAATAAAAATAGTAAACGAGACTCCACCCCACTTAAAAATAAAACTTTTCCCCAATATTTATATGTCATGTAAGAGGGGGGGGGGGAAAGAAAAAAACTAAATTAATTTTTTTTAAAAAAAGAAACAAGAATGAAAGAAATAAAAGATAAGTAAGGAGTGTCTCCCAAGAGGGCTTTTCTTTTTCCCGTCTTTAAGCAGCACGGTTAGTGTTAAGAAAAACGAAAGTAAAAGTCTAAATAAACGAGAAACTCCCTTATTTCACGCTTGAGTGAATACGCCGAAGATGCTCGCCCGACTACTCCTCCGCTTACTTCTTGACTTTTCATGTTTGAACAGTCACCTTGAGAATGTAAATTTAAATCACCTATCCATACCCGAGGTGATTTGAATCTTTGCAGATGAATGGCAAATGGATCGGGAATGAATTTTGATTGCAACGGGTCAACTTCTTCCTTAAAATTATTAGTATAAGAAAATGATGTCGCGGCATCACCGCCACTACTTGGTGATGATCCGGTTGTCGAGGCGCTAGAGCATAAAGGTGTTAGGAGCCATGATGATGCTAACGGAAGGCAATGTTACAACCTCCGTCCGCGGCGTGCTAAGCCCACTTGAAGATTCATTTTAAAATCATGCTCTTAGTTACGTTATTTTTATTTATATTTTATATTTGAGAATATAAAATTATTCCATGCTTGGGTAATAATTTTATATTCATGTGTGGACTTATTTGTTTATTTCCTGCATTTAAAACATTTGGTGTGTAATTAACCACCCGGATGGATGAGATGTCATCTCCGTTTTGGACGGTTAAATGTGTGTTTGTAACTCCTATGTGTTTGTAACTCCTATGTGTTTGTAACGCCTATATAAGGAGACCACTTTATGGGAATTAATAGACAAGAAGAATTTGAATCCTAAAAAAACTCCCAAAGGAGAATTTGGCCAAGGCATTCCTCCTAGCCGCAGCCCCCTTTGTGGTGTGAAACCATCCCTTGCTTCCTCCACCCCTCTTCGGTGCGACTCCAAGGAAGAAGGTTGCAGCCCCATTCGGTGTGACGTCGTTGGATCCATGGAGAGAGTGATTCTCCCACCATATCTTGTGTGCACGGTGAATTCGGGTTGGGTAAACTCTTCACCTCTCTCTGTGCTTCCTCTCTTAGATTTGTGGAAAGTGAACCATAGTGTTCTCCATGGCTTTTAAATTTTAATCGCTTACAAATCTTTGATTAGAAAATGTTATTGTTCTTGTTTCCATTTTCCGGACCGGGTAGGTCCATTTTGCTTGAGCGGATCTTAGCTTATAGCCTTGATCTTTTCCTCAAAATGATTAGCAACCTTTGCGTTAACTTTGGGAACGATCTGTAATGACTCCATCCGTTCACAGGTATATACTAGAAGGTCCGGCTGGGGCCCCACAGAATATACCATAAAACAGGCGGGGAAGATACGGAGTGATACCAGAGTTGCGCATCGTAACTAATTGCATTCTAGCAGAAGCCTATAACTCGAAGCTGAACTCACACACATGAATGTCCAACATATATATCACATAGGAATGTCTAAATACAAAATAGTCGGCCTTATGGCCTTACAGGGCTTTACACAATAGTGGCCTCAAACATTGGCGTGCAGGCTGCCCACGAAGAAACAAACATAACATTTCAGTTTGGCCTTCAAGGGCTAGCGGCGGCACCAGCAACTGCAGCAGAAATAGCATGGTCATCAGCTTTTATGTGTCCCACTTGGTTGTCCAGCACCTGTGCAAGGACATTCCACCCCACGATGGCAAACAGGCAACGGTCAGCATTCAGCAGACCAAATTATAATGACCATACCCCTTTCTCGGGGCAGTGGTATTCCTTCCCTACAGGCATAGAATTTCACAGGCAAATATATATATACATACAATGTGCTCTCACGCACATCCATTCCATCACAACCGTCAGACATGCGGCCCGACGATACATGCACTCAGGGCACTTTCTTGGTGTGTCGGCGGACCAGTTTCCCACCACTGTATGAGGGTCGCAAGCCAACGGTAAAACATTGAGCATTTACTCCATGGCGTGCAGCCGGAGATTATAGTCTTAGTGAACCGGGATTACCCCGTAGCCCCCCATTGTATCATGGTACGCAGGCCTAAGACTCTCACTATGCGCTCTAACAGACCGCACTTTCAGGTCTCACATCGGACGGACATAACGCAAGTCGGATCATCCACCCCCTGTTGCTCAAATTGCCTTTCCATCACCTAGTATAGCGTACTCGCGGCTAAAGAAAATGTGCGGGACCTTACCTATTTGTCATAAAGCCTGGTTGTTTTCCTGGGCACACCAGTACTTGCAGTTTCACCCATTGCGTATCACAACATCAGAGGTTCTTTCCTGGACGTCCAATCCAGTACTTCCTGCTACTACCTTTCGCAGGTACAACCCGACAAATATCACAAGTATCAATGGTGTTTTCCTGGCTTACCATGCCAGTACTTCCTGCTACTCACCTTCACAGGTACCACCCATGAACATCAAGCATTATAAAAGGGTATTTCTTGTACTTCCGATCCAGTACTTCCTACTAATCCCTTTCACAGGTATAATCCAATAGCACAACCATCACATTGGTAATTTCCTGTACTACCACTCCAGTACTTCCTGCGACTTTCTTTCACAGGTGCAACCCTTCGACTCCTAACAACACGTTTATCACCGAGACCTCTCCGGTGCGTATATGCAACATCACCAATCCAGACCAACCTGTCCAGATGGGCTTCACACAGCATGCCTATTTCGTACTCCATTTCCGGATCTATATGCCAACTTTGTGGGGATTCCAATAATCAACCCAAGGGACTCCCAAAACAAGCCACCCTCTGGTGGGGGAATCATATGCACATGCCAAAAAGGAAGCCTTCATATGGCTAGGAATAAAATTCATTACCCTTGAATACCGCTTCGGTGCCATGAGCTCCTAGCTGGCTGGAAAGAACCTCAACAGCTTTCCCCCCACAACGCTGGCCTCGGATCTCTCGTCGGAACTCCGCAGCACCACTGGTGGAGAACTCCTCTTCCTCCTCCTCCTTATTCCTCTCTTTCTCTCTCTATAAGTTTAGAAAGATGAAGGCCAAAGCAAAATGAGAATTTCCCTTCTCATCCATGGCCTTAAGGAAGCAGGGAGGAAGCTCAGCTATTGGATCCCAGCTGAAGGAACGGACGGCCACAATTTTGCCATAAAAGCATATTTTTTGCCTGACACGGCCTGTGACATGCCCGTGTCCCATGCCGTGTACCTCAAGTGGTGCTCAACCGACTTATCCAGACCAGTACACGCACATGTGACAAGCCCATGTCATGGGCAGTGTCAACTGACACGAATTCAGACATGCTCGTATCTGGGGCCGTGTACATCAAGCTGCACAAAATCCAGATCAACCCGATTGGGACACGGCCAGTGACACGGCTGTGTCACAGGCCGTGTACCCCACAACATACTCGTGTCATGCTCGTGTTCACCAGGGAATAAATGCACGGGGCACATCCCGCAAAGTACACAGCCTATGACACGCCCTTGTCCTACGCCGTGTGCCTATACACGGAAGCTGACACGCCCCACCTCCACTTCATCGAGCTAAAGTTCGTCGACCCGCAGAGGACATGGCCTCTGACACGCCCGTGTCAGAGGGCATGTGCCCTCATTCTTCCATCGACCGGATTTTCCTCGAACATTTGTCGACTGCTCACCTGAGCAGGACACGCCCTGGGACACGCCCGTATCCCAGGCCGTGTTACCCAATTTTTTCCCATTCTGGGAGTTAGGGTGTTACAACCCTCCCCTCCTTACAAAAATTTCGTCCCCGAAATTTGCACAACAGTTACATAAAGAGCTCGGGAAACTCAGCTCGCATGGTCTGCTCACTCTCCTATGTGAGTTCTTCACAGCAACAATTACTTTGACCATTGTTGGGTACATTGGTCAAATGTACCTGATTTGAAGAAGCCTCACCCAACTCAATGATATACATCATAATGTATTTGATGTATGTTTGAGTTACTTGTGCAGGTTAAGAAAGTACTGGACTGAAGCAAAAAGTTTCTAAGTCCATGTGTCGACACCCAGAGGGAAAGTGTCGACACTTAAGAAGACTTGTGTCGACACCCAGACAAGATGTGTCGACACTTGGAGTCATTGTGTCGACACCTGGGATGCAGAGTCGACACCAGACAGAAAGTGTCGACACTTGGAGCTGTGTCGACACTCAGTGAAGAAAAGTGCAGACAGAAGGTGTCGACACAAGGAGCTGTGTCGACACCCAGTGAAGCTGTGTCTACACCAGAAAGTGTCGACACTTGGAGCTGTGTCGACACTCAGCAAAAGTCTGCAGAGTCTAAGTACAAGTGTCGACACTCAACACAATGTGTCGACACTATGCAGAAGAGTCAGCATTTGAAGTAAGTGTCGACACTCAACACAATGTGTCGACACTCAACAGAAGAGTCAACATTTGAAGTATGTGTCGACACCCAAAACAATGTGTCGACACACAGCTAAAGACTCAACACTTGAAGAAAGTGTCGACACAAGGAGCTGTGTCGACACTTAGCAAAGAACAGAAAGAACAACAAATTATTCTAAGTACAAGTGTCGACACTATGGGAATGTGTCGACACTCAGCTGAAGTCTCAACAACAAGAAGGTGTGTCGACACAAGGAGCTGTGTCGACACTCAGCAAGATTCAACATAGAAGACTATGTGTCGACACCAAGAAGTAGTGTCGACACTTGACAGATTCAACACAAGAAGATGTGTCGACACAAAGGAGATGTGTCGACACATAGAAGAATTCTGCAAAAGCTAGAAGAACAAGTACTTGTGTCGACACTCAATTTCAGTGTCGACACATGAAGAAGAATCTGTGTCGAGACATATAAGGATATGTGTCGACACCTTGTAGACTTGTGTCGACACTTACAAAGCATGTGTCGACACTTGGTCTATAAGTGTCGACACTTAAAGACAGAAAGTCTCGACACTTACTGACTGTTAGAGATTTTCAAGAAGTGACTGGTTGACATGACAGCTGCCGATCCAGCCGGTCTACAGCAACTGTCAGAGATGTCAGAAGTCAGTTATGAACCGGACCAGCCGGTTACCATGAAGAAGGCCTATAAATAGGCACCCACAGTTTACAGAAAGTGTTGTTGTGGTAGTTGAAAGAGTTGATCAAGAGATTAACAAGTGGAACAGATTACTCAAGTAATCAGAAAAGTATTACACAGAGTATCAATATAAGAAGATCTTGCAGTCCAAGTGCAGATCTAAGAAGTTGGAGAGAGAGGGCTCCATCCAAGAAATCAGCCTCTGGAACTAGGCTGAGAAGAAGGATTCAGATTCAATTCTGATTCTTAAGAAGCAGAGGTCAAGGAACAACTGCAGAGGATTCAGTCTTATTCAGTTCTACTCAAGAAGCTTTGAAGAAAGCTAAGTCAGATTGGATCCAGCTGAGTTCTTCCAAGAACTCATCAAGAATCTCTCAACTCCTCTCTTATTATTCTGAGTTGTAGAGTTATCATTTGTAATATCTTTTTAACTTGTAGGATCCATTGGATCTGAGTGATTTGTAAGCCTAAAATTATAAAGGCTGAGTGTAGGGCATTTGGCCTGAGTGTAGGAGATTGAGATCTCTAAGTGTAGGCCTTGATTGGCTGAGTGTAGGCCTTGATTGGCTGAGTGTAGGCTTTGGGTAAAGCTGAGTTGTAAGGCTTTGGGCCTGAGGTAGGAACCAATTTGGGTTCTGAGACAGTGGAGAAGTTTGGCCGAATCTAGTACACTGCTAGATAGGCGAAGGGGGAAAGTGGATGTACCCATATCTTGGGGAACCACTATAAAACACTGTGTGCTGTGTTATGGTTGTGCTGTGGATGTGTTGTGTATGTTTGGTTATTGTTGTTTGCTGTGCAAAAGTAGTTAGAACTCTGTAAAATAACTGAGTGGCTGCCAACAAAGTTAGAAAAGGATTAGGTCACCTATTCACCCCCCCCCCCTCTAGGTGTTTAGGTACCATATCTTTCAAGTGGTATCAGAGCCAGGTTCCTCAAAACAAGGACTAACAGTCTGAGGAGATCCTGTTTGGTAGATTCAGTGTAAGGCATTACACAGTTTCAAGAAAATCAAGAAAATCAAGAAACATGGGTTCCTATGAGAATCACAAGGAATTGGGTTCCATGAAATTACCCATATGCAGGAAGGAGATCTTTGGGATCTGGAAAGAAAGGGTAAGGCTATTTATGGAAGCCTCTGACCCTAGAATCTACATTACAGTTAAGGAAGGGCCTTATGTGCCAATGAAGATTTCAGTATTGGATGCAAACTAGAGAACTCCAAAGGATTTCTCTGAGATGACTAAGGATGAAATTGTCCTAGCCACCATGGACAAGAGGGCACAGAACATAATAGTGAGTGCCATTGATGATGCCACTTTTCAGAACTTAATTCACTGTAAGACAGCAAAAGAGATGTGGGATACTCTCATTGTCTATATGGAAGGTTCTGAAGAAGTTAGGCAAGATAGGAAGTCCTTGCTAAATCAGGAGTATGAGAGCTTTAGGCAAGGAAAGAGTGATAACATCACTGAGTGCTATAAGAAATTTTACAGAATAGTTAATGAACTCATGTCTTATGGAAGAGAGTTCACTAACTATGAACTAAATGACAAGTTCTTAAGGTCCCTAACCAAAGATTGGGACACCAAGATCTGTGCCATAAGAGAAATGGCTAAGTTGGGGGAAATTCCACCTCCCACACTATTTGGCAAGCTATTGTCATATGAGATGCAGTTAACAGTGAGAAAAGAGGAGGAGAAATCAACAAGGACTGAGCACAAAGAAAGAACTGTTGCTTTCAAGACAGAAGTTCCCAGAAAGTGCAGGAATAAGTCTTCAACTCCACCTCCAGAGGTAGTTGAATCAGAGTCTGATGAGTCTGACAGCACAAAGTCTAAGAGCAGTGAAAGGGATGAAGACTTTGCTGCTTTCACTAGACACTTTCAGAAGTTTTTGAAAAAGAAACAATGGAGGTCAAGGCCTTCTACATCACAAGGAAAGGAAGACTCTTATCAGAAAAAGTGGTCTTCAAAGAATGACAAGAAAAGGACAAAATCAAGCAAGGCAACTAGTTCAAAGATTGTTTGCTATTGCTGCAATAGACAGGGCCATGTTATTGCAGATTGTCCAGAGAAGAGAAAGGAATCTGGTGACAGGAAAAAGACTTACTTCAAAGGGAAGAAAGAAAAGTCTTTTGTTGCTAAGAAGGAGAAGACTCTATCAGATATATCTTCTTCAGAAACTGAGTCTGACGCTGAAGCCTACATAGGGCTGTATGCAGAAGAAGAAGAGGAAGAATTCATGCAGATCTTGGAATCAATTTATGAACAAGAAGACAGTCATTGCCAAGGGCTAATGGCTTTGACAGAGAGTGCCAAAATCCTGGAGCAGCCAGGACCCAGTCAGGTACAAAGTTCAAGTTTAAATTCAGTTTCTTGTTCTAGTTCAGAATCAGATTTTTCTTCATCAAGTGATGAGAATATATCTGAGTCTGAGGAAGATATTCATCAGCTCATAGATGAATATAAGGTACTGTTGCAAGCCTACAAGAAAAGCAAGACCCTAGCCAAAAGTCAGGCAAAGGAGATTGCAGATCTCAAGGCTGTTGCAACAGATTTTGAGAAACAATTTGATCAAAAACTGAATGAGGTAGCCAGGCTGAAACACATTACTGTGATTCAGATGGGAACTATCACCTATATGAATGATCAAATTAAGAGACTGGAGATCAATCTTCAGAAAGAAAGAGAGCTTGTTGCTAGGTTTTCAAAACCTAAATCAGTGCTACCTTTAATTGATGAATTTGTTCATCATAAAGGCAAGGCTGGACTGGGTTTTGTTAGACCTGCAGGGACTGAGCAGTCCAAGTTTAAGTCCAAGGGCAAAGCCCCAACATTCAACAGGTCTGCTGTAGATAAAACAGCAAAGGTTGTACCTAAGTAAAGGTACAACAAGTTTGAATGCTGGTGCTGTGGCAAGGTTGGCCACTTTGCAGTGGACTGTTGGCACAATGCCAGTGCCAAGGTGAGTAGCAAGCTACCTGGTGGAAAGCCAGTAGGTAGCTTTGTCAAGTTACAGACTAACAAGTACCAAGGACCCAAGATTGCTTTGGGTTCTAAGGTCCTTTAATCTGTTTTGCAGGTGAGTCCAAGTGGCCATACCCCTACATGGTACTTGGACAGTGGATGTTCCAGACATATGACTGGAACTAGGGGACTACTGAAGAACTACATTCCAATCAAAAATGGTCCTAAAGTGACCTTTGGTGGTTCTGAAAAAGGAATCATCAAAGGGTTTGGTAACATTTCTTCAAACTTAGTTACCGTTACTCAAGTGGCTTATGTTAAAGGGTTGAAACACAACCTAATAAGTATAAGTCAGTTAAGTGATGTAGGGTATGACATCTCATTTGTTAAAAATGGTTGTCATATCCAGAGGTCAAGTGATCAAGAGATCATCTTGACAGGTTATAGGAAGAGAAATGTCTACTGCCTAGACATTATGATTGAGAACAATGGTTCTCCAGTTTATCTTGTAGCTGATGAGACAGTCTCTCATTGTGTCAAATGGCACAAGAGGCTGGCTCATCTTAACTACAAGACAATTAGCAAACTATTTAGTAAAGAGTTAGTGAGGAATGGTCCTCAAGTTAAGTGTGTTAAAGATGGCATTTGCTCAGCTTGTCAAAAGGGCAAGCAGACTAAATCCACCTTTAGAAGCATAGATAACAAAGATGCTGTGAGGTGTTTGTACCTCTTGCATTTGGATCTCTTTGGTCCAATGCTAGTTCACAACTTAGGTAGGAAGGTCTATACCCTTGTAGTTGTAGATGACTACTCAAGGTTTTCCTGGGTGTTCTTCTTAAGACAGAAATCTGAAACACCTAGTGTCTTCTACAGCTTTGTCAAGCAAATTCAGAATGAACTTAATAGTACTGTGGTCAAAATTAGAAGTGACCATGGTACTGAGTTTCAATCTGAAAGCATGACAAAACTATGTGAAGACTTTGGGATATTTCAAGAATTCTCTTCACCTAGAACACCTCAGCAAAATGGCATTGCTGAGAGGAAAAATAGGACCTTGATAGAAGCTGGTAGAACCCTATTAAGTGATACATCACTGCTTGAGTATTTCTGGGCTGAAGCAGTTAACACTGCATGCCATGTTATAAATAAGGCTACCATCACTAAAGGGCTAAACAAGACCCCCTATGAAGTAGTGAAAGGCAGGAAACCAAACCTATCCTATTTTAGGATCTTTGGTTGTAAATGCTACATACTTAACAATGGGAAGTCTTACATAACTAAGTTTGCTGCCAAGTCCCAAGAGGGAATTTTTGTTGGGTACAACAATAATAGTAAGGCTTATAGAGTCTACAACTTGACTACACAAGTTGTAGAAGAATCAGTGCATGTAGTTTTTGATGAGACTAAACTTATTAATAATGAGTTGTCTAGCAATGTATGCAGCCCCACAGGTTTGACAAAGACAATGGACAAGCTGACTATAGAAGAAGTGCCTGCTGCAAGACAGCAAGGAGAGGAGAGTAGCTGCTATCCAGGGGGGGAACTACATGTGCCAATTGCTGAAGAAATCCAAGGAATACAGCATGATGCAGATGCTGAAGTGGTTCAACCTGAAGTGAGGATGCCTCCAGCCCACAGGCATCTTAGAGATCATCCAGTAGAGCTGATTATTGGAGATCCAAAACAAGGAGTACAAACCAGGAGTAGAAACATGAATGCTGCAATCTATTCCAGCTTTTTATCTCAAGTTGAACCTAAAAGATTTGAAGAAGCAATAATGAATCCACAATGGACTGAAGCAATGCAAGAAGAGCTTAATTAGTTCAAGAGGTGCAAGGTTTGGGAACTTGTTCCTAAACCTAAAGACCACAATGTAATAGGAGTTAAGTGGATCTACAGGAATAAGATGGATGAACAAGGTGTCATCATTAAGAATAAAGCTAGATTGGTTGCTAAAGGATATAGGCAAGAAGAAGGTATTGATTTTGATCAAACTTTTGCTCCAGTAGCCAGACTGGAAGCCATAAGAATGTTCTTGGCCTATGCAACCTATCAAGGATTCAAGGTATACCAAATGGATGTCAAGTCAGCATTCCTAAATGGTAATTTGAAAGAAGAAGTCTATGTGGAGCAGCCTTCAGGTTTTGTTGATCCAACTCTACCTCATTATGTCTATAGACTTAGGAAAGCTTTATATGGGTTAAAGCAAGCCCCTAGGGCTTGGTATGAAACCCTATCTAGTTTCCTCATTGAGAACAAGTTCTCAAGGGGGAAAATAGATAACACTCTATTCCTTAAGGAATCTAGAGGCAAAGTCATACTAGTCCAAATATATGTAGATGACATTATATTTGGGTCTACTGAAAGCAGCCTTTGCAAAAAGTTTGCAAAACTTATGCAAGGTCAGTTTGAAATGAGTAGTATGGGAGAGCTAAAGTTTTTCTTGGGTCTCCAAGTTAAACAGACTGAGAGTGATTTGTCCATTTGTCAGTCAAAGTTCACCCTAGAACTCATAAGGAAGTATGGTATGGATACATCCAGTACCATGAAGACTCCTATGAGGTCAAGTATGTCTCTTAGCAAGGATGATGCAGGGAAACCTGTAGATGAAACCTTGTATAGAGGGATAGTTGGCTCCCTATTATACTTGACTGCTAGTAGACCAGACATCATGTATGCTACATGTGTTTGTGCAAGGTATCAAGCCTGTCCTAAAGAGTCTCACTTGACTGCTGTCAAGAGAATTTTGAGATATCTAAAGGGCACTCCCTATCTAGGCCTCTAGTACCCTAGGAATGGAGACTTTGATCTAACAGGTTATTCAGATGCAGACTTTGCAGGATGCAAAGAGGATAGAAAGAGCACTACTGGAACCTGTCAATTCCTAGGTGGAAGACTAATTTCATGGAGCAGCAAAAAGCAGACTAGTGTGGCTATCTCCACAGCTGAGTCAGAGTATGTGGCTGCAGGAAGTTGCTGTGCTCAACTTCTGTGGATTCAACATCAGCTAGAGGACTATGGATTTCAGGTAAGTAGAACTCCACTTTACTGTGATTCTACAAGTGCTATTTCAATAGCTAATAACCCTGTATCTCATAGTAGAACTAAACATATTGAGATTAAATATCACTTTCTTAGAGAACATGTAGAAAGAGAAGATATTTCACTTGAATATGTTAAAACAGATGAACAAGTAGCTGATATGTTTACTAAGCCCTTAGAAGAAGCTAAGTTCAATAGATTCAAAATTGAACTAGGAATGATAAACTTAGACTAAGTTTACAGAATAGAAAATTGGCTAAGTAAAAAGGTGTCGACACATAGACAAGTCTATGTCGACACAGAATAGTGGTGTCGACACTTCAGGAATATGGTGTCGACACATCTAGGAATGTGGTGTCGACACTTCAGAATGTTAGTGTCGACACATGTCAAGAAGGTGTCGACACATTCAATATGGTGTCGACACTTAAGTTTTACTCAGAATTTTTCTAAGTAAAGTCTCGACAATGTGTCGAGTTATGTTGTGTTGACACAAAACCAAGTGTCGACACATATACTCTGTAGACTAAACTTGTGTTGACACATATGTGTCGAGACATTATAAGTCAGTGTCGACACTTATTGCCAGTGTCGACACATGTTGAGTTAGCTGTCCCGCCTGTTCATCTTCAAAATCAGAAAGGTATAAATAGGGTTCTGTCTTTGTTTGTCGACACGCTTTCAAAGTTTCGAAACCAAAACTATTGTGTCGACACTTCTCTTTTCTAAAGACAAATTCTCCAAACCCTAATGGCTCCTAAGCTTGAGGAGAACGTGAACGAGTGCTATGAGCTGGTGCGCGGTGTGTTTGACGACGCAGATCAAGAAATACAATCGGTGATAACCCTAGTCGCCAATTCTGGACTAGAATACTTGGTCTCAGAACCAACAAAGATTTGGAAGAAGGAAGTTCTTGAATTCCTTAATGGAGCTGCTGTAGATGAATCTGGATACAGGATCAAATCTAGAGTTCATGGATCTAAGGTCAAGATTTCTCCAAAAAGTCTGAGGAAGGTACTCCAGCTACCTAAAACTCAAGATGAAGAGGAAGTAACTGCTTCAAAGACCATGGAAGCTCTTACATGGTGTGGTCTTGATCCCAAGCTGAAAATAGGATCGGTATTCAACAGGAAAGGCATGAACAGTCAAGGAAAATTCATGTCTGAAATTGTGGGCAAGGTTATTCTCAGTAAGCCAGGAGGCCATGACAAGGTGTCTGCCTCTATGTTTGAAATTATGACCAGAATAATCTTTACTCTAAGAACAGACTGGTCTCTAGTGGTTTTTGACAAGATCAAGGAAAGCTTGAAGAAGCCCAATCTGGGCAGAATTATAAGTCTCTACCTAGCTGGTACAATACCAGAGGTAATGAGCAATGCTGCTGGAAGCAAGATCAACCACATGAGGAAGATGGACCAAAGGATATTTTCCAGATGGGACAGGGTGTTGTCCAAGGAAGTGGCAACCCCAGAGAAGCCAGTTACTGAGAAGGAGATTCCTCCTAAGAAGAAGAGAAAAATTGCTGCTGTGGCACAAGAGTCCTCCAGCAGTTCTGATAGTGAAGAACATATTGTCTTCACTCCTGATGACCAAGAGGATGTGGCTGCAGAGAAGACCCCTGCTGCTGCAGATAATGCTGAGATCCAGGGGGAGCCTCCAATAGTAGAAGAACCATCTACTCTGGACAGTGAGCAAGCCACCATCATTATCCAAGAGGTACTCACTGACCTAAAAACTTTAGACTATATTATAGAAGATGCTAATTTGTCTGATGTCCATCAGCAAACTCAGCTAGACAGTCAAGTTCCAGATGTTGTTTTAGAAGACAAATCTGCTGAACAAGAAGTGGTACCTGAGTCAGTGGTTGAAGAGCAAAGACTGCCTCCAGCTCCATCTCCACCTGAATATACAATGGAGGATTTATTCCTAAATCTAGATCAAGAAGATTTTGATATGGACAAGGATGCTGCTGCTGAAGATAAGAGTGTTGCTGCTGAGGGGGAGCAACTGACTGTTCTGGAAGAGCCTATTAGGCTAGAAACTGAGCAAGCACCTGATGTGCAACCTGAGAAGCCTCAAAGCCCTAAGGATAGGGTTGATATTGCCAGCACTTCTGCCTCTGAAGATGAGGAGAGTGCTAGGGCCAAGAAGAAGAAACTCTATGTTTTCAAAAGGAGAAGCCAGAGTTATAAAAAGGCCTTGCAATCCATTGCCCCACAGCCTATAGTTCAACAAGCTCCAACTGTTGATTATAGTGCTTTGATGATTGCCATGCAGATTAAGTTGGATGAGCAAAGGAAGGAAATAGAGGCTTATGTGGATGAAGGGCACAAGTCCCTACAGTTTGATCTAGCACAAGATATAAAATCTATAAGGTTTGAAATGAACCTGAACAAGAAGGAGATGACTGACTGCTTCCACAAGGGTGGGAATGCAGTAGTCTATTTAGCAACTCACCAGGAGAAGATCAAGGCTCAGGTAGATGATATAGCATTAAAGTAAGGATATGTGCTGGAGAATCAGTTAAGAATGAATGATAATTTGACTGCCTCCCATAATGCTATAGTCACTGAGTTGAAGAATAAGACTGCCGAACCTTTAACATCTACTGTTGCTGCTAAGGCTGACTTTGATAAGGTATTTCAAGCTGAGACTACTGCTGTCAAGACTGCAATTAAAGATTCCCAGAAAGCTATATCAGAACAACTTACAAAGCTGAAACCATTCTTTAAAGAGGGCATAAGATATTTGGACAGTCAGATAAGGATTCAAAAGGATGATGTCAGAGACCATATGGCCAGAGAAGTCATAAAGGGGGAGAGAGTATTAGTCAAACCTAGCTCTGACCATGCCAAATGGATATCTAACTCCATCAGAGCTACACTGGGCTATCCTCCACTTTGTGATGATGATAATGTGGCTGAATCAGGAATACAAACTGCATATCTTGGAGGTGAGCAACAAGAAGTAGCTCAAGTGATATATCCACCTCCAGATTTTGACATGGTTCAAGCAGATGTCAGCACAATGTATAGCCCAACTGAGGGCAAGGCCAATGTTCATATTGAGAAGGTTGTTCAACCTATTTCTGAAGCTCTGCAAGAGGCTCTGAACAAAGAAGAAGAGACAAGGTTGTCTAAAAAGAGGTTTAGGGAACAAGCAGAACAAAAGCCAGATTTTGAACAATGGAGCCCTACCTCTAGAAATATAATTCTAACTGCCTGGAAAGCTGCCAAAGACAACATGAATGACAGGAACAAATGGTTCTCTGAGGCAGAATGGAGAAAGCATGAGATCAGGCAGGAGGCTATAATACAATTCAGAAGGAAGGCTAAGATGGGAAAGCTACCTCCTACTGCTGTGGAGCCTAGCAAGTACTTCCCCAAGCCATACCACTATTTTGAGAGACAGAAAATCAAAGCAAAAGAGCTGAAGAAGAAGGACTTAAAAGGAAAGAAGCCAGCTGATGCTGCAACTGTTGAAGCCCCTGTCAAAGCTCAAGTCCAAGATGGAAAGGGAATTGTTATCAAGGAACCTGATCAGAAATAGATTAGGATTTTACTTGAAGTTTATGTTGCAATCCTTTTTACTGTAAAACATTTTTGTAAAACATTGAAGATGTATAAGAAAAATGTTAGAACAATATATGATAAATATATTTCATGATTGTTCTGTAAATGTGTCTATTTCTTGATTGTTCTGTAATGATGAATGTGTATACATGTGTGTATTTCTACATGTTTATGTTTACCCTGCTGAATATAATCTGCTGTACATCATTTTGTAATTTTAATTATGGATGGTGTATATCATTGACTAAGGGTTATGACTTCTCCAAATAGGGGGAGATTGTTGGGTACATTGGTCAAATGTACCTGATTTGAAGAAGCCTCACCCAACTCAATGATATACATCATAATGTATTTGATGTATGTTTGAGTTACCTGTGCAGGTTAAGAAAGTACTGGACTGAAGCAAAAAGTTTCTAAGTCCATGTGTCGACACCCAGAGGGAAAGTGTCGACACTTAAGAAGACTTGTGTCGACACCCAGACAAGATGTGTCGACACTTAGAGTCATTGTGTCGACACCTGGGATGCAGAGTCGACACCAGACAGAAAGTGTCGACACTTGGAGCTGTGTCGACACTCAGTGAAGAAAAGTGCAAACAGAAGGTGTCGACAGAAGGAGCTGTGTCGACACCCAGTGAAGCTGTGTCTACACCAGAAAGTGTCGACACTTGGAGCTGTGTCGACACTAAGCAAAAGTCTGCAGAGTCTAAGTACAAGTGTCGACACTCAACACAATGTGTCGACACTATGCAGAAGAGTCAGCATTTGAAGTAAGTGTCGACACTCAACACAATGTGTCGACACTCAACAGAAGAGTCAACATTTGAAGTATGTGTCGACACCCAGAACAATGTGTCGACACACAGCTAAAGACTCAACACTTGAAGAAAGTGTCGACACAAGGAGCTGTGTCGACACTTAGCAAAGAACAGAAAGAACAACAAATTATTCTAAGTACAAGTGTCGACACTATGGGAATGTGTCGACACTCAGCTGAAGTATCAACAACAAGAAGGTGTGTCGACACAAGGAGCTGTGTCGAGACTCAGCAAGATTCAACATAGAAGACTATGTGTCGACACCAAGAAGCAGTGTCGACACTTGACAGATTCAACACAAGAAGATGTGTCGACACAAAGGAGATGTGTCGACACATAGAAGAATTCAGCAAAAGCTAGAAGAACAAGTACTTGTGTCGACACTCAATTTCAGTGTCGACACATGAAGAAGAATCTGTGTCGAGACATATAAGGATATGTGTCAACACCTTGTAGACTTGTGTCGACACTTACAAAGCATGTGTCGACACTTGGTCTATAAGTGTCGATGCTTAAAGACAGAAAGTCTCGACACTTACATACTGTTAGAGATTTTCAAGAAGTGACTGATTGACATGACAGCTGCCGATCCAGCCGGTCTACAGCAACTGTCAGAGATGTCAGAAGTCAGTTATGAACCGGACCAGCCGGTTACCATGAAGAAGGCCTATAAATAGGCACCCACAGTTTACAGAAAGTGTTGTTGTGGTAGTTGAAAGAGTTGATCAAGAGATTAACAAGTGGAACAGATTACTCAAGTAATCAGAAAAGTATTACACAGAGTATCAATATAAGAAGATCTTGCAGTCCAAGTGCAGATCTAAGAAGTTGGAGAGAGAGGGCTCCATCCAAGAAATCAGCCTCTGGAACTAGGCTGAGAAGAAGGATTCAGATTCAATTCTGATTCTTAAGAAGCAGAGGTCAAGGAACAACTGCAGAGGATTCAGTCTTATTCAGTTCTACTCAAGAAGCTTTGAAGAAAGCTAAGTCAGATTGGATCCAGCTGAGTTCTTCCAAGAACTCATCAAGAATCTCTCAACTCCTCTCTTATTATTCTGAGTTGTAGAGTTATCATTTGTAATATCTTTTTAACTTGTAGGATCCATTGGATCTGAGTGATTTGTAAGCCTAAAATTATAAAGGCTGAGTGTAGGGCATTTGGCCTGAGTGTAGGAGATTGAGATCTCTGAGTGTAGGCCTTGATTGGCTAGGGTAGGCCTTGATTGGCCGAGTGTAGGCTTTGGGTAAAGCTGAGTTGTAAGGCTTTGGGCCTGAGGTAGGAACCAATTTGGGTTCTGAGACAGTGGAGAAGTTTGGCCGAATCTAGTACACTGCTAGATAGGCGAAGGGGGAAAGTGGATGTACCCATATCTTGGGGAACCACTATAAAACACTGTGTGCTGTGTTGTGGTTGTGTTGTGGATGTGCTATGTATGTTTGGTTATTGCTGTTTACTGTGCAAAAGTAGTTAGAACTCTGTAAAATAACTGAGTGGCTGTCAACAAAGTTAGAAAAGGATTAGGTCACCTATTCACCCCCCCTCTAGGTGTTTAGGTACCATATCTTTCAACCATACTGACCGTCTTGTTCCGTAAATGTTTTTCGGCATGACCTTCAATCCGATTGGGCCGAACTTTCATCGTTAGCCCATACTCCACCGTCACACAATCATTCTCGATCACCTGAGCTGGATCTTCAACGGCCTTCCGAAGCACCGAGACGTGAAACACATTATGTAATCTACCCAAGTCTGTCGAAAGAGCTAGCCGATATGCAGCCTCTCCAACTCGCTCGATCACTTCAAATGGACCAAGGTATCTGGGACTCAACTTTTTCAGACGTCGAATCCTAGACACGCCTTTGAAGGGTTTTATCTTCAGGTATACCCAATTTCCTACCGAGAACTCCATGTTCTGGTGCTTGGCATTGTAGTATTTCGATTGGTGCTCTTGGGCTATCAGTAGCCTTTCACGAATTGTGCATATTGTCGAGTTTGCCTCATCGACTTCATTACGCCTATGTAGCTTGGATTCGCCTGCTTCTACCCAAGCTAACGGTGTACGACACCTCTGACCATTCAGAGCTTCAAACGATGCCATACCGATGCTTTCTTGCTCACTGTTGTTGTAGGCAAACTCCACCAAATAGAGATGATCTTACCATCTCTTCCCAAAGTCCAGGGCGCACATCCGGAGCATATCTTCCATAGTCCTGTTGGTTCTCTCAGTTTGGCCATCCGTTTGGGAATGAAAGGCCGTACTGAACATCAACTTTGTGCCCAAGAACTGCTGGACTAGCCTCTAGTCACTCGATGTGAACCGCCCATTACAATCACTTATGATGGTATTAGGAACACCATGTAGCCGTACAATTTGCTCAATATAAAGCTTTGCTAAACTTTCGACGGAATCGTCCCGCCTGTTGGGAAGGAAGTGTGCTACTTCCGTCAACCGGACGACAATCACCCAGATTGAATCATTTCCGCCCTGAGATCTCGGCAACCCGTGCACGAAATCCATAGAAATATCGTCAAACTTCCATTCCGGAATCAACAACGACTTTAAGAAACTGCGAGGCTTCTGGCATTCCACCTTCACCATAGCACAAGTTTGGCATTTGGCCACATAATGAGCCACATCTTTCTTTAGCCCTGGCCACCAGAACAGTTTCTTCATATCCCTGAACATCTTTGTGCTCCCAGGGTGAATTGAGTACTTCGTATAGTGAGCTTCGTATATCAATTTTATCCTCAATTTACCCAAATTCGGGATGAACAAACGGCCCCGCGAAAGACCATCAGCCCAGGAGAACTTTCCCTCTGGCCCATCTTTAGCATAGCGTTGGAGGCTTTCATCCAGCTCCGTTGCTCATCGAATTCTATCCGCAAGGTCACATTGCACCTCCGTCCAGTTCAAACATGCATCGGCTGTAGCATTCTTGTCAACACAAGAAGTCTCTAATGCTTCCAACTCCTGTATTAGACATTCATCATGCTTTTGCAACTAGCTTGCCCTTGCCGGTGCTCTCCGACTCAAGGCATCAGCGACCAGATTTCCCTTCTCGAGAGTATAATGAATCGCAAAGGTGTAGTCCCCAAGGAACCCAACCACCTTTGTTGTCGCATATTCAGGTCCTTCTGCTCCAACAAATACTTTAGGCGCTGGTGTTCTGTATAGATTTCCACTTTCACACCATACAGATAATGCCTCCACAACTTCAGTGCAAAGATCACTGCCGCCAACTCTAGGTCGTGGATGGAATAATTTCGTTCATGCACCTTCAATTGGCGAGAGCCATAAGAAATCACTTCCCCATTATGTAGAAGAACGCAGCCTACGCCTCTCCCTGAAGCATCACTGTATATTTCAAATCCTCAGTACCACATGGCGACGTCAACACGGGCGACATGGTCAACCGACACTTCAGCTCTTCAAAAGCTTGCACGCACTCGGGCATCTAAACGAACTTTTGATCCTTTCTCGTCAGTGTGGTTAGAGGCAAAGCAATATGCGAGAAGTTTGCAACAAATCTTCTGTAATAGCCTGACATTCCAAGGAAGCTCCAGACTTCAGCCACTGAAGACAAAACTGGCGACTCCTATATGGCCCTTATCTTTGCTCGATCCACTGCTATGCCCTCTCCGCTTACCACATGGCCTAGAAAAGCCACCGACGATAGCCAAAACTCGCACTTCGAGAACTTGGCATAGAGCTTATTCTTCCTCAATGTATGCAACACCAACCGTAAGTGGTTTTTGTGATCAGCCTCAGACTTCGAGTGCACCAGAATATCATAGATGAATACAATCACGAACATGTCCAGATACTCTCAGAACGTTCAGTGCATCAGATTCATAAACACTGACGGCGTATTGCACAACCTAAACGACATTACTGTGAACTCATAATGCCCGTAACGTGTTCCAAATGCGATTTTGGGAATGTCTTCTTCCTGTATCTTCAACTGGTAATAACCAGACTTCAAATACAACTTGGAGTAGACGATTGATCCCACCAGCTGATTGACCAATTCATGGAATCGGCTTCTTACTCGTTTCTTGCAGCTTAGTCAATTCAAGGTAATTAATAGATAATCGAAACTCACCGTCTTTCCTTTTCACAAGACGATTAGGATCGCTCCTAGGTGACATGCTTGGGCATATACATCCCTGTGCCAGCAACCCTTGGAATTGGATTTTCAACTCAGCCATTCCTTCGGCGTAACGTGATACAGCGAGCGCGCCACAGGTTTCGTACATGGGACCGATAGAATAGAAGTCGATCTCTCTCAAGGGTGGTAGCCCAGGAAGATCCTTAGGAAACACAACACATCTGCAAGCTCCCATATCGGCAGTGCAGATGCGTCCAAACACAATTCTCGATGTCCAAGTTGCACCGCCACAGTGCAACCTCTATCTGTCAACTGCAAACCATTCATTCGGTAAGAACATCCATCCATGATCAAAAGTGCCCTCACCAGTGTATTCCAATTTCGAGCAAAGCCTATGGCGCACACATCACACACACAAGCTCCATACACAGTATGCAATCAGAAAAGCAAACAACGGTGTTATCTCGCACTTGTGACAACTTCACTATGCTTAATGGCCAGGAGTAAAGGCGCATGAGTACGCCTGGGATGCAGAGGACTTCACCACTACTTTTCCCGTTTCCACATATGACGCTCCTATATTCTGCTCAACTTTTTGTCAACCACTCGTGATAATGATGGGCGAAATTGTCCCCATGTAATAGGAAATCAACTGTCTATTTGTATTCACGACTATCGTACAAACACGTTTATTCCACACATACATGTATTGTACGAATATAACATAAACATACCAGTGGAAACTGCCATGCAACACTACTTATTGTACATACAACACATGCCTAGCCCACAAGTGCATGAGTAACACTGTTATTTTTGTGCATCAAGTCGACACTGCCTTTTATTTCCCTCTAAGAGCCACCGCGACAATCTCGGTCTTTATGTCCTGCTTCACAACACAAGTAACACTTGTATTGCTTCTTTGGCTGCTGAGTACCACCCCAACAATCTCGAGCAATATGTCCTTCCTTGCCACAATTATAACAAGTACGAGTCTCGCATCGCTGCCTCTTGCAGTGAGCAGAATTTCCAACCCTTGGAGCTCTCACTGCCTTGATCGCAGACATTTTTTGGGCTCTCGCAGGCATTTGTTGGGCTCTTGTCAAGTCCATTTCTAATAGTCTAGCTGACTCCACCAATGGTTGGAATCCCAAAAGCTTAGGACCCATCAACAAGAAACGGAGTTCCTGCCATAGCCCATCGTAAAACCGATTGATTTTCGTCTCCTCGGTTTCAAACAAAAACTTTGGTTGTTGTCTCATTGCAACAAAGGCTTGAAAATAATCCTCAATCGTGTCCTCTCCTTGGCTCAAGCACACGTTCACCGACGAAGCTGATGTGTTTCTCCTGACCGTCTGCTCACTTACACTGACCGGCATGGAATGCATGACTGGGTCAGAGTGTTGCACCTGTCCCTCATGGTAAGCCTTGAGCATTGCAAAAACCACATCAGCAATCAGTCGAGCCGTCTCTATCGATGGAGGAGATGTTGGTACCATTGTTGATGTCATGCTTCCCATCGAATTGTGGGGTTCCTGCTACCACGCCGTCACACTAGTCGCCTATAGTCGTAAAATACAAAAGTAAGCAACAAACATATTGCCAAAAGCAATACCAGGAACGCACAGGTTCCCCAAACAGGTATCTTTGCTTGCATTCCTAAGTGGACATTCAAGAGTACAATCCTGTTAATGAGGGTTACACTGACACGTGCTCGCCACCCCACAAAAGAATTCGACCATGAATTCGAAAGGGAAAGACCGAGACAGCTGATACCAAAATGGGGAAAAATTGTAACACCCTAACTCCCAGAATGGGGAAAAATTAGGTAACACGGCCTGGGACAAGGGCATGTCCCAGGGCGTGTCCTGCTCGGGTGAGCAGTCGACAAGTGTTCGAAGAAAATCCGTTCGACGGAAGAATGAGGGCACACGCCCTCTGACACGGGCGTGTCAGAGGTTGTGTCCTCTGCGGGTCGATGAACTTCAGCTCGACGAAGTGGAGCTGGGGCGTGTCAGCTGCCATGTATGGCCACACTGCCTGGGACACGTGCGTGTCACAGGCCGTGTCCTTTGCATGATGTTCCCCGGGCATTTGCGGCCTAGTGAACACGGGCATGACACGAGTGTGTCGTGGGGTATACGGCCTGTGACACGGGCATGTCACTGGCTGTGTCCCCATCGGGTTGATCTTGATTTTGTGCTGCTTGATGTACACGGCCCCAAACACAGGCATGTCTGAAGGCATGTTAGTTGACACGGCCCGTGATACAGGCGTGTCACATGGCCATGTAATCATCTGGATAAGTAGGTTGAGCACCGCTTGAGGTACACGGCGTGGGACATGGGCGTGTCATAGGCCGTGTCAGGCAAAAATATGCTTTTGTGGCAAAATTGTGGCCGTCCGTTCCTTCAGCTGGGATCCAATGACTGAGCTTCCTCCCTGTTTCCTTAAGGCCGTGGATGAGAAGAGAAATTCTCATTTTGCTTTGGCCTTCATCTTTCTAAACTTCTAGAAAGAGAAAGAGAGGAAGAAGGAGGAGGAGGACGAGGAGTTGGCCACCAGTGGTGCTCCGGAGTTCCGACGAGAGATTCGAGGCCAGCGTTGTGGGGGAAATGTTATTGAGGTTCTTTCTAGCCAGCTAGGAGCTTATGGCACCGAAGCGGTCTTCAAGTGTAACGCCTTTTCTTCCAATCCATATGAAGGCTTCCTTTTTGGCATGTGCACATGATTCCCCCACCAGAGGGTGGCTTGTTATGGGTTTCCCTTAGGTTGATTCTTGGAATCCCCACTAAGTTGGCATATAGATCCGGAAATGGAGTACGGAATAGGCATGCTGTGTGAAGCCCATCTGGACAGGTTGGTCTGGATTGGTGATGTTGCATATACGCACCGGAGAAGACTCCGTGATAAACGTATAGTTAGGAGTCGAACGGTTGAACCTGTGAAAGAAAGTCGCAGGAAGTACTGGAGTGGTAGTACATGAAAATACCCTTGTGATGCTTGTGCTATTGGGTTATACCTGTGAAAGGGAGTAGCAGGAAGTATTGGATCGGAAGTCCAGGAAATACCCTTTTGTAATGCTTGATGTTCATGGGTGGTACTGTGAAGTGGAGTAGCAGGAAGTACTGGCGTGGTAAGCCAGGAAAACACCATTGATACTTGTGATATTTGTAGGGTTCTACCTGCGAAAGGGAGTAGCAGGAAGTACTGGATTGGACGTCTAGGAAAGACCCTCTGATGTTGTGATACGCAATGGGTGAAACTGCAAGTACTGGTGTGCCCATCAAAACACCCAGACTTTATGCCAAATAGGTAAGGTGAAATCGACCCGCGCCTTTTCTTTAGCCGCGAGTACGTTGTACTCGGTGATGGCAAGGTGATTTGAGCAACAGGGGGTGGATGATCCGACCTGCGTTATGTCCGTCCGACGTGAGACCTGAAAGTGCGGTATGTTGGAGCGCATAGTGAGAGTCTTAGGCCCGCGCGCCGTGATACAATGGGGGCTACGGGCCATTCCCAGTTTACTAAGACTATAATCTCTGGCTGCACGCCATGGAGTAAATGCTCAATGTTTTACCGTTGGGTTATGACCCTGATATGGTGGTGGGTAACTGGTTCGCCGGTACACCAAGAATGTGCCCTGAGTGCACGGATCGTCGGGCCGCGTGGCTGACGGTTGTAATGGAATGGATGTGCGTGAGAGCACATTGTATGTATATATATATTTGCCTGTGAAATGCTATGCCTGCAGGGAAGGAATACCACTGCCTCGGGAAAGGGGTAGGGTCGTTATAATTTGGTCAACTAAATGCTAACCGTTGCCTGTTTGCCACCGTGGGGTGGAATGTCCTTGCACAGGTGCTGGAGAACCAAGCGGGACACATAAAGGCTGATGACCCTACTGTTGTTGCTGCTGCCGCCGCTAGCCCTTGAAGGCTAAACTGAAATGTTATGTTTTTTTCTTCGTGGCCGGCCTGCGCGCCAATGTTTGAGGCCACTATTGTGTAAAGCCCTGTAAGGCCATAAGGCTGACTATTTTGTATTTAGACATTCATATGCGATATATATGGTGGACATTCATGTGTGTGAGTTTAGCTTCGTATTATAGGCTTCTGCTAGAATGCAATGAGTTAGGATGCGCAACTCTGGTATCACTCTATGACTTCCCCGCCTGTTTTATGGTATATGATGTGGGGCCACGACCGGACCTTCTAGTATATACCTGTGAACTGATGGAGTCGTTACATTTTTGGTATCAGAGCCAGGTTTCGATCCTGGGACCTGTGAACGGATGCACTTTTTATTGTAACGTCCCCTGGGCCTTCCGTGGGCCGCAGCCCACTAGGCCTCCATTAGACCGTTACCGGGCTGCAACCCAAGCACCCCAACAACTCTCCCTCCAAAGGCAGGTTGTTGTTGGCCACAACCTCCCTTTGATGTGTGAAATTCTCTCGTTAAGCGGACAATACGGGGACTTCACAGGAGATTACCCATCACAGGACTTATCCAGCTTGAGCACGCTTAACTATGCAGCTCAATTGGTGATGAGAGTTGAAAGAACTCCATAGTTAAGCGTACTTGGGCTGGAGAACTCCTGGGATGGGTGACCTCCTGGGAAATCCCCGTGTTGTCCGCTTAACGGGAGAATTTCACTCATCAAAAGGAGGTTGTGGCCACGAACAACCCGCGTGTGGAGGGAGAGGGGTTGGGGTGCTTGGGCTGCAGCCCGGTAATGGTCTAACGGAGGCCTAGTGGGTTGTGGCCCATGGACGGCCCAGGGGACGTTACATGATCCGACTCATTTTTCATCGTTGTTTTAGAGTCGATCATTCTCCAAACGTGTTTATGTTTTGTGTGTGAAACGATCACGTATTAAGGGCGATAGATGCTTGTGTAGGTGCGACCGATCTAGAGTGCGTTGTTGGCGAACTAGAGCCTTCTCTCCTGTAGATTTCCGTTAGCGACATACGCTACACCAATTTGGTATCAAAGCGAGGTTGTTTCAACTTCTATGATGCAAACGTCCTTTCGCTCTTTCGTTGCCACGAATTAGTAAAAAAAAAGAAATTTTTTTTCTGCTCTGCAAATAGCGGTCCAAAATCTTTATTTTTCTGCGAAAATATTTTAAAAAAATTTTAACGTTCGTCATTCCTGTAACTTTAGGAAAACAAAAAAAATCTTGTTTTAACTATAGGACCAGCCTAAAAAATCGTCTTTCAAAATTTTGGGTAACCCTGTATGCGCAATAGGGTAGGAACAGAGTACACAACACCGTCTTCGTCTAGATTGGCCGTGAATGAGCAACGAGATGTGAATACCGAGGCTATTGAGGGACTAATAACTGAGATGATGGAACTAAGGACCTTGCTAGCACAAATCCTACAGAACCAAGAACCACCACCTCCACCCGTTAATGTGAGGGCACCCAACCGGCACCAATCGGGAGTCGATTCTGACTCTGATGGGAATTCTCCCCGAAATCCACACCTAGATCATCACCATGAGCGTGACTTCGATATTACTAGGGCCATTATGATCGATGCCCCCACCTACTACGACATGGGAGATCCACAGATCTTCCTCACTTGGGTAGTGGATATGGAATGTTACTTCGATTGGCACACTCTCACGGACCATCAGAAGGTCCAAGTCACCAGGATGAAGTTAACTTGGCGTGATAATACATATTGGCTAAATGAGGAGTGTAGGCTAGGGACTGGGAACGGAGTCCCACTTATAGGATGGCCGGTGATTTACAATTTGCTAATTGATCAATATGTCTCGGCTTACCACCGAACACAGATGTTCGACGAGCTTGCCACCCTACGGCAGGGCTCGAATTCGGTAGCTGAATATATGGGAGAGCTGAAGGACCGCATAGTGCGTTGTGATCGTAGGGAGATCCCCGTGGTCACCTTGTCTAGATTTCGTAAAGGGCTTCAACTCGAGATTCAAAGGAAGCTCTTGCGCTATGGTCATACGGACCTGAACACAACCTTCAATGCCGCCCTCGACATTAAAAAACATCTAGCCTCTAAGGCCCACTCCCGCTATTCCCATGCAAAGAATAATTCCACAGCTGGTGCATCTGCTTCCACATATCCGGATAAGGGAAAGTTTAGGTCCAACGAGTCGAATTTTGTAGTGATCACTGCTATGAACGCTAGGAATCCCACGAGTGAGCGTATTCCCATAGGAAAGGTTAGCAAGGCCAATGCTACATGTTACTCTTACGGCATTCAAGGTCACTATGCCTTTGAATGCCCAATGAAGACTAAGGCCGTAGCCCTATTAGAGACATCTACCGATCCATCTGACTTAGTGTATGAGGCTGCTGAGGAGAGTGACCCAGAAGGTGTCCCAAGTGATTTAGAGGATGATCACCACCTTATGGTGATGGGTTGTATCTTGACCACTCCTCGTTCGTTAGATGATCGGAAGAGGACGAGCATATTTTCTCTGATTTTTAAGAGTAATGGGAAACTCTGCAAGTTGATTGTCGATAGTGGTAGCTGTGTGAATGTCATTTTTAAGAACACCGTCACGTGTATGGACCGGACCACGGAACCACATCCGACCCCATATCAGGTAGCTTGGATAAACAAGATCACCATCCCGGTTACCAAGCGATGTCTGGTCCCCATCTCATTCAAATCATATACTGATGAGGTATGGTGTGATGTCCTCCCGATGGACGCTTGTCACGTGTTACTAGGCCGCTCTTAGCTCTATGACCGTGATGTGATGCATTTTGGTAGAGCCAACACGTATGAATTCAAATTCAATGGCAAAACCATTACGTTGAGGCCGACTATCCAGAAGGAACTGGTAGGACCGGGTAAGGACACCACGATCCCAGTTGTGAGGAAGGACTTGAACCATATCAGAAGAAAAGAATTTATTAAGGACCCGTTTCTTGATGGAGTGATGTATGCTCTAGTCCTACTCAGTGCGAAGACGGATTCTAGAGTATTGGATGATCTGCCCAGTGAGTTACGGGTATTGCTGGAAGAGTATAGGGATACGTACCCGGATGAGATGCCATTGACATTACCTCCACTTAGAGATATTCAGCATGCGATAGATCTTATCACGCGGTATTCCTTGCCCAACCAGCCCCATTACCAACTCCATCCTGCTGCCCATTAGGAGTTGCAGGTTCAGATCGAGGACTTGTTGAAGAAGGGATTTATTAGGACTAGTATGAGTCCATGTGCTGTTCCATCTCTGCTTGCCCCCAAGAAGGATGGCTCATGGCGAATGTGTGTTGATAGTCGAGCTATCAACAAGATTACCGTCAAGTATAGGTTCCCTATCCCACGATTGGATGACCTCTTGGATGTATTATCTGGATCCACTATATTTTCTAAGTTGGATCTTAGGAGCGGTTATCACCAGATTAGGATCCGTGAGGGTGATGAGTGGAAGACTGCGTTTAAATCCAAGGATGGGTTATATGAGTGGCTTGTGATGCCCTTTGAGTTATCCAATGCCCCCAACACCTACTCCCAGATGATGACACACGTCTTTCGACCATACGTGGGGAAGTTTGTGGTAGTTTATTTCGATGACATCTTAGTCTATAGCACCTCCACTGCCGAGCACATCTCCCACTTGAGAGTGACCCTATCCACCTTGAGGAAGGAAACTTTATTCCTAAACCTTAAGCAATGCATATTCTATGTTCCAGAGGTAGAGTTTTTAGGTTATATAGTCGGGTCTGAGGGAATTCAGGTTGATCCTCGAAAGGTTCAGGTGATTAAGGACTGGCCCGAAATGACTAGCCTACGAGATGTGCGTACTTTACATGGTTTAGCTACATTTTATCGTCGTTTTATATGGTACTTCTGAAAGTCCACCTAGTGTCGGCTATGTGCACCTATGGGGGGGGGGGGGAATAGGTGACGTGTGGTTCTTTTGAGGAATTTACAGATGTACCTGCACAATAAAAACAACAAACACAGCACACAGAAAACACAGCAAATTTATAGTGGTTCCCCGACTTGGGTACATCCACTTTCCCCTTCGACCTATCTCCCCAACAAGGGACGACTCGGTCACTTCACCCACGGGATTGAAATCCAATCCCTGCACTAACAGAAGGAGCCCTTCCACACGTGAGAGTCAACACTCCCACAAAGCGGGTTGCACTCAACCCTTACAACTCGGAACAACAGTTCCTTTACAACGAAATGAAAATGTAGAATGTACACGTGATACAAACTTCTTTTGGAGACTACGGTGTTCCTCTTTGTTCGACGACGTGTTCTTGAAGTCGATGAAGAGTCTACGACCTTGGTCTTTCTTGGAGAAGATCTCCCCGGAACCGGCGGCGGCACACGAGCGGCGGCTAGCTTCGGGATCGGCGGCTACGATGAAAAGTGGCTGCAGAACTTGGAGATCTAAACTTCGTAGCGAAGCAAGCTAGGTCTACCAACGGTCACTCTAGGATCAGTCGTCTCGATCGATTCGGACGGGGGAGTTTTCCCGGTCAACAAATCGAGAGACAAGAGATCTCCGGATAGACGCGTGAGACACAAGCCTTGCTAAGCTTCTGTCACCGGAGATCGGGAAGAAGAGCGATCAGCAGCGGCGACCACTTGACGCGAGCGGCGGCGGCGGAGCGGAGCGATTTCGCGAAGTTAGGGTTACGTCGCCGCTGGATTTTCTTTCTCTCTTTTCCGTAGCTTTACTGTTCAAAATACCTGTGTATAAATACTGTAGGATTCTCAAATATGGCCGTTTGTGGGACCCACAAATGAAATCCTCAAAATCCGGTTCAAACAAATCCAAAAGCCGAATCCGGTTCAGCAGCATTCTGAGAAAACGCCAAGTAAAAATCGGCGAGAATCGCAGACGATTCTCGACGAATCGGCGAGAATCACCAAGTGATTCTCGACGATTCGTCGAGAATCGTTTGTGATTCTCGTCGAATCACTTGTCGATTCTCAACGAATTGGACTTTGTATTCATGGGCTGCTTGACCACTGGTTCGGCGAGAATTATAAGTGATTCTCGCCGAATCTTACTTGGCGCCATTTTGAGATGGCCAGAAGGAGTCGGCGAGAATCACTGACGATTCTCGACGATTCGACGAGAATCACCTAGTGATTCTCGCCGATTCGGCGAGAATCACTTGGTGATTCTCGTCGAATTTGCCTTGGACGATTTTTCGTCTTCCACCTAGGAGCTGCTCCTTGATCCTCCAAGCTCCTTGTCTTCTCTTGCATATGAGCGGCCCTGTACTTGAAAGTAAGTGCACTCCAATAGAGAGAGTACACATAGGCCAACACACTGATCTGCTCAACGAGGGATTACGTCGTGCAGACCCGTGTATATTGACCTACTGCACCCTGACATTGGTGTGCACTTAGCGTGGAGAGACTGCAAGTACAACTTGAAAGAGTTTATCAAATACATTGTGAATTCATCTTAGCTTGACAGGTGGCTTCCTCAAATCTAGGTAATCGTGGATACAATACCCAACAATCTCCCCCTATTTGACGAAGCCAAAACCCTACTAGCTAAGATGAATAACACCTATCAAATAATAATTATAGCATTTAAAAAATTAAATATGCAACTCAAGGGAATATGTGTAATCAGAACAGGACTTGAATCATTCACACATTCAAGAATATATATATATACCAAGAGAAATATATTCACATATAATTCAGAACTGTTCATATGATAGTAATAATTATCAAATGTTCTTAATACACCGTGACCAGCTATAAAATAATGACTATTTGTCCTTAGCTACGTCACCCTTAAGAGTTTGCGCCAAGTACTTTTTGCTCTGCCTTTCCATGTATTCCTTGGGCTTCGGGTAGTACCTTGGAGGAGCAACTTTGTCTGGATCCTTGTTGTTTCTGAAGAAAATGTTGCGCTTCGCTTTAAATGCTTTGTGCGTCTCCCATTCATACTGGCTATATGCTTCATTTCGATTTATCTCTCCTCTTTCTTGCAGCCGGAAGGTGTCTAAGATGATGTTCCTTGAAACTGGGCTCCACCTTTCGTTTCTTACATCCTCCTCACTCAGTCTGATCCTCTTTTGAGTTGGTGTCTCCTTTGATGTCCCTTCCTGAACTTTCCTCTTTCCCTTGCTTTAGCTAAAGCCTCCTGGTCAAACATACTTCTCAGCTTAGATTTGGAGATGGCCTTAGCGTCAGCTTCATCAGTGAAAATATCAGCAGCACTTGTACTTACATCCTCAGCAATATGTAATTCCTCAGCAGCCTTAGAAGTCTCAGGAACCTGAACACCGGCAGGTTGGTCAGGTAGGACGACGCCTAACGTGCCCAGTGCCTGTTGTAGCATCCACCAGCAACTCTCATAGACGTATTTGCTTGATTGGGCAAAGTTTGCATCCATGCTTTCTTGGAGCTCGGCCAGCTTAGCGATATACTCCTTCTCCCCCTTTTTGGCTTCGTCAGCTATGCAATTGACATATGAGTGCAAGGAGTCATCAATATGCTTAGTTGTCTTGCTGAATTCAGTGATTAGGGCCTGCTGATTTGCATTTAAAGTGACCATGTTACCATCAAATTTCTGAATATTGTTGGCCACAACGTGTGCGTTCTGATTGACAACAGCCAGAGTATCAGTAGCCTTTTTCAAGCCGGCCATTAACAGTGTGACAGCTTCGCCGACCGCGTTATATTTTGCTTCGAATTTCTTCTCCATTACGTCTAGCTTATGGTTGATTGCCACCATATTCTTCAGCATGAGATCTTCAGAAGTCTTAATCTCTTGCAGCATTGTTTTCTGAGCTTTATCAAAAGAGGTTTTAAGCTCATTCACGATGCCCTGAATTATATGGACAGTGTGAATGGCTAGGTCATCTCGTAATGGGATACCCGGAGGCACTTCTTGGCCTTGTTCTGGCTCGGCAGCAGACGCATCAGTAGAGCTGGATACCATCACAGTCTCTATGGGAGGAATGTTGGTGGCCTCATTTACCTCCCCCTCCACTGGTGCAGACTTATCAGTAGGAGGTTCATCAGTATCCGGAGACTCAAACACTTCATGGCCCTCATTCACAGCGTCCTCTCCGTCCGCATCCAAAAATTCATCCACATCAGCAGCTTCTTCCTCTTCTTGATCAGCAGAGTCCAGTGTTTCAGCTTCAGTTCCTTGAGTGTGTCTGTTCAGGACCTCCTCATCCTCCAACCCAGGTTCACTTTCTTCATGAACTTCGGCCACCGCATCCCTGGCCACCTGGGCGATGTCAGATATTATATCCATATGAGAGGGTAGAGTCTCCCCCTCGATTCCTGCAGTCAGGGTATCAGGAATTTCATGGGGGGAGGCTGCGGGAGATACTTCCTCATGCTCTTCTACAGCAGGCTGTCCGATGCGCCGCTCCCATCGATCAAACACAGTAGCATCCATCTTTTTCAAGTAATGGAGAGGGACTCCTTTGCTCATGTCGAAGTTGTCTCCATTGAGCTGGTTGAGATATAGACTGATGATGCGGCCGAAGCTTGGAGTGCCCAGAGTGTCCTTGATCTTTTGAAACAGCAACTCTCCCCAGTTGAACCTCTTTCTGCAGACCACAGCTATGAGAATTTTGAACATATCTCCGGAGATATGATCATGGGAGCCTGGCTTGCAGATGAGTACTTTTCCTATGATGTCAGATAGGAGCTTCCCTTCTTCATTCATCTCTTTTCGCTTTACTGATCGAGTGCCTCTGGGTAGACCACAGAACAGGAGGGTTCTGGCTTTGTCCTCGTCCTCCAAATAGTCTTCCTGCTCCGCACTTGAAAGCTGCAGGTAGCGTGTTAGCTTACTGGCAGACATCTTTACCTTAGTCCCAGCCACCTTGCTCTTGATGATGGAGTCTCTGTCTCGAAGCCTTGCGGTAGAGAAGAACTCCAGCACTTCTTTATCTAAAACTTTGCAAGGATGCTCCAATACGAAGGTTAGTCCGGCTTCTTCCAGCATGAGAATGATGTTCCGGAACTCGTCCGAGGCATGAGCAAAACCAGTGCGAACCAGCTCGCAACCAGAAATCAAGCCTGCAGTCGTCCTTGGGGCCATTGAGGATCTAGAAAGAAGCCCGACTCTAAACATTAGTGAACATTCAAAAGGAGAACATCACTTGGGGTTCGGCCTTGGAGCCATTGAGGAGGAGGTTACCTAAGGGCTTACTCGTAGGTGAGTTGACGAGCTTCGGGAAGATCCTCGGTGGAGAGAAGAGTATCCCGTGGGGTGCGGCCTTGCTAGTACCTTGCGGAGAGAAGATGGTTACACACAGCAGCGATTCGACGGCGTCGACAAGAGCGTCGGAGGGCTGCGGGTGTCGGCGAGTTCGCGGAAGTGCCCGTGCGCGAGTCTTGGGGAGTTCTCTTGCGCGAGGGTCGTCGGGTGTGCTCTTGCGCGAGTCGTGAGGAAGGCGAACGGGCGACGGCTGTGAGAGGGATTCAGTTTCGGCGGGATTTATATCAGTCGTCGGGATTCTTAAGGAAGCCGAGCGGTCGGCAAGCTCCTTCGGCGGGATTCGACGGGATTTGTCTAATTTGGTGAGATATAAAATGGGTCGGCGGGATTTGGAGTATATATTGATGTTTGTCTTGAAACTTTGGGAAGCATTGCACAATTTTCAAATTCTTCGAGTGTCAAGTTAACACAAGATTAATAAATACATGTTTATTATAACGACAATCTATTTGGATTTGAGCGAGGCTTCTCCAGACACTTTTTGATGTCAATTGTGATTTGTCGAAATTCGCAATGACATATCTTGGTTAACCTTTTATTGATGTGTAATGATTTGCATGCCTCGAGGTAATCTCTCCTTAAAGGTGCACACATATATGATGAGCATAAGTATACTTATACACAAGGATAACAATATATATATATATATATATATATATATATATATATATATATATATTTAATTTGAATGAGGATGCATCATGACACAAGTCCTTGAACTGATCAAAGTTACCTGGGATTTGGAGAGTTATCGTTTTAGTCCCACAGATGGAACATATTAGTAGCTTGAAGTGAGTATGCTCAACAGGTAGCACATCTGTTATTGCAGACGCTTGTTCCAAATAAGCCTTGAGCCACCTACTGTCCAGATCCCATCGTATTTAAGGGGACCTAGACTACCCTGCAAAACAGAATTACTTTACCTTAGGAACCCAAATCATATTGGGTCCTAGGTTTCTATTAGTATGAGCACGCAACTGCCTTCCTTCAGAAAACCTGTCCGGAAGACTACCCCTGTCCCTAGAACATGGATAACCCCTTGCTGTGGGCACAGAGGGATTGTGCCAACAGTCAATCGCAAAGTGTCCCACTTTGCCGCAGCACCAGCAAGAGTGAATGTTGTATCGCCGTTTTCGACCTGAACTAGTGACTGATGTAGTCACGGTCCTAGGTCTAAAAGGGATAGGGCATGTTCTTGTCGCACAAATTCCTCTTCCATCGAGGCATGAGGAAGGGTGAAATGAATGCATGATGTGGGCGTTATGAGGCCGAGAAGGTGGTGCCATTCTTTCAGACATCTTCCTTGCTGGGGCTCCATGAAGCCTGACATCCTAACTTCTATTCTCCCTATCCCGTGTCCTCGAATGGAGAGAATTCCTCTGTGGACTACGACATGCAGATCCACACTTTGTTGTGGCAGTGGCCGTGAATACAAAGGGCTCAGAATGAGCCTTAGGTATTTCCTCATGGGTTGCCATGACGCCTCTTGCACTATGGACGTTTCCACATGAGGACAATTCACCCTTACAGTGACCACGATTATTCCTGTGGTCATACCTGAAGGCATGATGAGTTGCCTTCCCGCTTGGAGTGGGAGGTCGGAACACCGTTTCCCCATTTCTCCATCCCTGGATAATCCGGGAGATCCACCCGGTTTCTTGTTTTCTCTTTATAGCATCAACTTTGGAAAAGTTAGATACTATACGTTTCTCATTTTCTAGACTATTCTCTAGAGCTGAGATCTTAGAGTCCTTGACCTTGTTGGACGCCAATTGGAGAACCAACAAGATCTTCAGTCGAGCAATCTCTCGAGCTTGCTCCTCAGCAAGTAGATTGCTTTCCTGAAGGGCTCTCTTCAGGGAATCAGTATTTTCTGGAGGGGAGCAGTTTCTGTCTTCAGAAAAGTCAAAAGATGTGGGACAGGATGAAGATGATACCTGCTCATCTGGGTTATTGTCATTAGAATCAGTGACCAATGTTTCGTCCTCGTCGGAGTTGCTTTCCTCACTATCTTCTTCAGTCTCTGACAAGGATACTGGAGCTCTGATGCAATCCGAAGGATCCTTGCATTCATCTTCAGAGGTGAGGACTCCCACATACACTTCATCCTCTGATTGGCAGCATATTTCAGCATTCTCTGACCCCCCCATCAGCTCTGAGATCGTCATTCACAGAGATTTAGCTGTTTTACATTTTTTCCAACCTGGAGTGAGAGGCTCCAGACCAGACATCCATAATAATTTGTCGAATCCTCTGGTCCAGTTGGAAAAGTGAGAGTTCCATCTCTGTCATCTCAGCAATGCACATGGGCACTTGGATCCCCGAGTCGGAGGTCTTCATGGGGATAAACGGACCCTCTTCCAGGATGAGGGATGCTCGTGGATCGATGGCATCCAGGTGAAATAATACTCTCATCCTCCAGATGGGATAATAATCCTTTGAGCATGCAGGGAGTTTGAGTGGCAATACGTCATAATCCAGATCCATGCTTCTGACACTGGTGGCAGGATTCTGCTCAAGGTGTTAACCTTTTTGAAGAGCAACCTCGCTTTGATACCACTTGAAAGTCCACCTAGTGTCGGCTATGTGCACCTATGGGGGGGGGGGAATAGGTGACGTGTGGTTCTTTTGAGGAATTTACAGATGTACCTGCACAATAAAAACAACAAACACAGCACACAGAAAACACAGCAAATTTATAGTGGTTCCCCGACTTGGGTACATCCACTTTCCCCCTTCGACCTATCTCCCCAACAAGGGACGACTCGGTCACTTCACCCACGGGATTGAAATCCAATCCCTGCACTAACGGAAGGAGCCCTTCCACACGTGAGAGTCAACACTCCCACAAAGCGGGTTGCACTCAACCCTTACAACTCGGAACAACAGTTCCTTTACAACGAAATGAAAATGTAGAATGTACACGTGATACAAACTTCTTTTGGAGACTACGGTGTTCCTCTTTGTTCGACGACGTGTTCTTGAAGTCGATGAAGAGTCTACGACCTTGGTCTTTCTTGGAGAAGATCTCCCCGGAACCGGCGGCGGCACACGAGCGGAGGCTAGCTTCGGGATCGGCGGCTACGATGAAAAGTGGCTGCAGAACTTGGAGATCTAAACTTCATAGCGAAGCAAGCTAGGTCTACCAACGGTCACTCTAGGATCAGTCGTCTCGATCGATTCGGACGGGGGAGTTTTCCCGGTCAACAAATCGAGAGACAAGAGATCTCCGGATAGACGCGTGAGACACAAGCCTTGCTAAGCTTCTGTCACCGGAGATCGGGAAGAAGAGCGATCAGCAGCGGCGACCACTTGACGCGAGCGGCGGCGGCGGAGCGGAGCGATTTCACGAAGTTAGGGTTACGTCGCCGCTGGATTTTCTTTCTCTCTTTTCCGTAGCTTTACTGTTCAAAATACCTGTGTATAAATACTGTAGGATTCTCAAATATGGCCGTTTGTGGGACCCACAAATGAAATCCTCAAAATCCGGTTCAAACAAATCCAAAAGCCGAATCCGGTTCAGCAGCATTCTGAGAAAACGCCAAGTAAAAATCGGCGAGAATCGCAGACGATTCTCGACGAATCAGCGAGAATCACCAAGTGATTCTCGACGATTCGTCGAGAATCGTTTGTGATTCTCGTCGAATCACTTATCGATTCTCAACGAATTGGACTTTGTATTCATGGGCTGCTTGACCACTGGTTCGGCGGGAATTATAAGTGATTGTCGCCGAATCTTACTTGGCGCCATTTTGAGATGGCCAGAAGGAGTCGGCGAGAATCACTGACGATTCTCGACGATTCGACGAGAATCACCTAGTGATTCTCGCCGATTCGGCGAGAATCACTTGGTGATTCTCGTCGAATTTGCCTTGGACGATTTTTCGTCTTCCACCTAGGAGCTGCTCCTTGATCCTCCAAGCTCCTTGTCTTCTCTTGCATATGAGCGGCCCTGTACTTGAAAGTAAGTGCACTCCAATAGAGAGAGTACACATAGGCCAACACACTGATCTGCTCAACGAGGGATTACGTCATGCAGACCCGTGTATATTGACCTACTGCACCCTGACATTGGTGTGCACTTAGCGTGGAGAGACTGCAAGTACAACTTGAAAGAGTTTATCAAATACATTGTGAATTCATCTTAGCTTGACAGGTGGCTTCCTCAAATCTAGGTAATCGTGGATACAATACCCAACAACTTCAATAGTATCATGGCCCCCATTACTGAATGTATGAAGAAAGGAGAGTTCACCGGGACGAAGTCTGCCACCCAAGCTTTCCAACACATTAAGAAGCTTATGACTGAGGCACCTGTCTTACGTCTACCTGACTTCACCAAAGTCTTTGAGTTAACTTGTGACGCTTCTGGGGTAGGAATATGAGGTGTTTTGAGTCAAGAAGGTCACCCAGTCAATTATTTCAGTGAGAAACTAGCGGGCGCTAAGTTGAATTATTCGAACTACGACAGAGAGTTTTATGGTGTTGTTAGGTGTTTGCATCATTGGCGTCATTATCTCCTCTACAAGGAGTTTGTGATCCTCTCTGATCATGATGCTTTACGTTTCATAAATGGTCAGCATAAAATCAGCCTGCAACACGCTAAGTGGGTAGCTTTCTTACAAGGGTACACTTTTAGCCTTAAGAACATTATGGGATCTGACAATCGAGTTGTCGATGCACTTAGCCGCCTTACCCTTCTACTGTCTACCATGCAAGTCAATGTCGTTGGATTCGAACGAGTTAAGGATGAAAATGCCACTTGCCCAGATTTCCACGAGATGTATTTCTCCGCCCAGGATAGCTCTCCAACGACCATATCTCCATTTGTTCTTAAGGACGGTTATCTTTTTAGGCACGAGAAGTTGTGTATTCCTCGATCCTCCTTACGACACCACATTATTTGGGAATTACATAGCGGAGGTCTGAGTGGACACTTTGGAAGGGATAAGACCATTGCACTTATTGAGGAGAAATTTTACTGGCCTAAGCTTAAGGCGATGGTTGGGGGAATAGTGAGTAGTTGCCGAACATGTCAAGTATCTAAGGGCACTATAACCAATGTTGGGTTATACACCGCTTTACCAATTCCTTCCATACCGTGGGAAGACGTGAGCATGGATTTCATATTAGGCTTCCCCAACACTCTTCGTCGACACTGGATTTCGTTAGTCATCGCGGAGTGCCGAAGACAATTGTCTCGGATAGGGACGTGAAATTCACTGGCTATTTTTGGAAAAATTTATGGATTTTAATGGGGACCAAATTATTATTTTCTGCTGCCTATCATCCGCAAACCGATGGTTAGACGGAAGTATTCAATCAGAGTTTGGGGAATCTTCTAAGGTGTCTTGTGAGTGATCACAAGGGAACTTGGGATCTACTTCTTCCCCATGCATAATTGGCTTACAATAACTCTAAGAATCGGTCCACGGGTATGTCCCCTAACGAGATTGTTCACGGGTATAAGGCTCCTGTGCCACTTGACTTAGTTCCATTACAACCTACATATAAAGCAAGTTAATTCGCACAATCCTTCGCCCAACACATTCATGACTTGCACGCACAGATTTGGGCAACCTTAGCCTCCTAATATGAATCCTATCAAGCACAAGCTAATCAACATAGGAGAGTGTCACACTTTAAAGTCGGCGATCAAGTTTTAGTCCGCTTAGTTCCCGAGCGACTGCCAACTGGCACCGTTAGAAAGTTAGCTCCAAAGTGTGTCGGCCCCTTTCAGATTATAAAGAAACTCGATGATAATGCTTTTGTCTTAGATTTGCCTGCTGATTGGGGTGTCTCGCCCATTTTTAATGTCTCAGATTTGATGATGTTTGTTTCGCCTCCACAAGAGATGACTTCTTTGTCGTCTTCTCCTTCCAATCAAAATTCTGTGGGTTTGGGGAGTGGTAGTACGGATGATCTCTCTCCCCTAGTCTTCACAGGTTTAGCATCAGATGGTAAGTTACCTTCTTTTATTACCACTACTGACATGTTTCCAAGGTTTCCCAAAACCTTTCTTATACCGGACAGGATACTTGATGCTGAGCTGCTTACTACCACTGATGGTGGTACCCGCCGCTTTCTCATCCGTTGGCATGACCGCCCTCCTTCCGATGACTCTTGGGTACTCGAGGCAGAGCTTCACCAATTGGATGCCGCTCTTCTCCGCCGCTATCTCTTGGATCACGCATCAGAGATATGTGATTTTGAGCGGGGGAGGATTGATGTCGCGGCATCGCAACCACTACTTGATGATCATCCGGTTGCCGAGGCGCTACATCATAAAGATGTTAGGTGTAACGCCCCGAAACTCAAAGGAGCAAAGGGGGACGTTTTGGGCCAGTTTTGGTTTCTGGCTGAAGGCACACGGCCTGGGACACGGGCGTGTCCCAGGGCGTGTCAAGCGTGTGTCGACACTTAACCGCGAAGTCGTCGAGTTATTCTCGACGATTCGTCGAGAATGGGCACACGGCCTGCGACACGGGCGTGTCGCAGGGCGTGTCGACCCGTGTCGACACTTAGCCGTGAGATCGTCGAGTTATACTCGACGATTCGTCGAGAATGGGCACACGGCCTGCAACACGGGCGTGTCGCAGGGCGTGTCGACCCGTGTCGACGATCGTCAAGGTGGAATCGTCGAGATTCACTCGACGATCGTCGAGACAAGGCACACGGCCTAGGACACGGGCGTGTCCAAGGCCGTGTCATCCAGTCGTCGTTCTCCCCTCGACGAAATGTCCCGTGTACACGGCCTGGGGGCCCAGGCGTGTCAAAGTGACACGGGCAAGGACACGGGCGTGTCCTAGAACCCGTGCAGTGCTCTGGTTGAAAACGGGGGAAAATCATGGGGTACACGGCCAACTACACGGCCGTGTCAGCTGGAACACGGGCGTGTCAGCTCGAACACGGGCGTGTTCGATACCCGTGTGCGGGTCCAGAAGATTCGATTTTGACGGCGAATGCGGCACACGGCCCTGGAGACGGGCGTGTGCCAGGCCGTGTTCGGTCCAGATTGGGCATTTCAGCCCCGAATCAAAGCCGTTCGTTTCCTTGATTGAAGATCCAATGGCTGGGGGTTGTTCCTAGGAGGATATACCCGGGAGTTGACTTGAAATCCATCATTTTTCTTACCTTTTCATCTCTCCAAACCCTTGGAGAAAGAAGAGCTAAGGCAAGAGGAAGAGGAGCTAGATCCTCCATTGGAGGAGCTTCGGAGCTCCGAATCGCAAGCCGACTCCGGATCCACGGAGGCAACGCAAGTGCGGTGATTTCTATCCGATTACTTTTCAATGGCGCCAAAGAGGACCGCAAGGGTAACGATCCTCATCTTGAGCTTGAATCGCTCCTTTTCTTAGCATAGGAAGCTCCCTCTCGCGAGTTTGCGGAGAGTTGGAGGCGTTCCTTCGGGTAGATATGTAAAGTCCCCGTTGTTTAGAGTCCGTATGCGAGAACGGACATAGGCATTTTGGTTGAAGCCTACCCGGACATGTTAGTCCGGATCGGTGATGTTGCATTGCATAAGGCCGGAGAAGACTCCGTGCTATTGGGTGTTTTCGGGTTTTCTACGCGGTAGATTGCAGTAGGGAGCCTTGGGGACTAACCCAAAGGTGCACCCGGAAAACTGGGCGGATACGAGATCTTGCCAACTTGGTGGACTGAGAGCCAGCTTGAACATAACGGGGTTATGTGATTTGTGTTAGAATGGGACTCGGTGAAAGTTTGACCCGCGCATATGGCTTAAATTGTCGTTGCGATGTGAGCACGGGTTAGATGGAGCCGTACCCGCTCTATGTCGTTCGGGTTAGAGAGACCTAAAGTTACATGGCACTCGCCGTTGGCATAGATGTGAGTCTTCGGCGGTCTATGGCTTAAATTGACGTGACCAATGCCAAGAAGACGAATTGCTCATAGGAATGGCCGTCTAAGTGGCGGTGGTGAGTCCGGAATGTTGGTGGCTTAAGTTGACGCGACATGGACCGGTTCACCGAGAATGTGCCCTGAGTGCACGGGACGTGTGGCGTACGAGCCAACGTCTGTGTTGAAATGGCTATGGTTATATGCATTGCTCGCTTGTGCTAATGAAATGCAGGGAAGGAGAATCGCCGCCCCGAGTTGGGGGCGGGATCGTTATAATTTGGTCAGCATTGCTGACCGTTGCCTTGTTTGCCACCGTGCGGTGGTGTGTTGCTTGCAGGTGCAGCTGGACCAAGCGGTCAGTAGCGGGCTAAAGCCCTTTTTGTGAAGCTGGCCCTCGAAGGCTCAAGTGGAAATGTTTTTCTGTTTTATTCATGTATGACCGGCCTGCGTGTCGAGGTTTGTAAATCATGTATTAAACAAGTGGAACACTCTGTAAGGCCTTAAGGCCGATTTTTGGGTATTTTGTATACATTCCTAATTATTGTAATAGTGGACATTCGTGCTCTTATGCTGGGTTCTTGTTTACAACTTATATAACCTGCTTCCGCTAGAATGCTCTGTGTAGGACGTTAAGATTGGTTGGATGGTTTCCATACGTAACCACCCGGTCTGTCTGTGGTATATGGCGTCGGGCCCCGGCCGGACCTACTGCTATATACTATGCGACGGATAGGAGGCGTTACAATTTGGTATCAGACTACTGGTTTTGGTCGGGCTTAAGGTGAATTCATGGGCGAATTCTTTTTAAGGGGTGGTGAGCACATTGTGTGCGTCATCGTTATAACGGTAAAAGAACCCATGAATGTCCACTTAGGAATGAAAATACTCGTGTTTGAGGAACCTGCGTGTTCCTATAATTGCTGTTTGCAATTTGTTTGGTCGCTTAACGGTGTTTTGTACCACTATAGGTGACCAGAAGTGGTGTTGGGCCGTCAGAACGCCGAGTTTCTGAGGCAAGTAGTGCACCGGATGTTGCTCCCGCAACACCTCTGTCGGCTGAAAATATAAGATTGGTGGCTGAAGCGGTGTTGGCCGTGATTAATGCGCAGCCTGGAAGGCAAGCGCAGCAGCCCGCTCCTGTGATGGAGCAAGTACCTCTTCAAGAGGCTGAGCCGAGGAGGATGGAGCAAGTGGTTGTGGAACCAATAGTGCCAAGGAGGGCGACTGAGAGGCAGTTAAAGCATGTAATGAGCTTTAACCCTCCGTTATTCTCGGGGTTGGGAACCCCATCTCAGGCTGAAGACTGGCTCTCTAGGGTGAAGAGAGTCATGACAGCGATGGAGACGGAGGAGTGGCAGATGACCACCATCGCTACGTTCCTGCTGGACGGTGAAGCGAGGATGTGGTGGGAAGGTTTGGAGCTGCATCATCTGAGAGGTAGACAACTGATAGACGTTCCGATGGAAGAGTTCTCAGGATTGTTCTTGGCAAGATACCTCCCTTCTACTCAGAGGATTTCAATGGAGAATGAATTCCTGAAGTTGGTGCAGGGTGAGAGGAGCGTGGATGAATATCTCCACGAGTTTACGCGGTTGAGTCGTTATGCTAGCTCCATCATCATGGATGAGGAGCGCAAGACTAATCGTTTCTATGAAGGCTTGAGGGATGAGCTGAGATTATTACTGTCGGGGCCAATGACGCAGGGTTTCTTAACCTTGGTCAATACTGCCCGGTCCTTGGAGAAGGACATGAAGAGCGTGCAAGCGAAGAAAAGCTTGAGTGAAAGGAAATCTGAGTTCAGAGTGCCGACTGCTTCAAAGTCCGGCTATCGGAAGTCTTTCAAGAAGCATAGGACTTCGGGTCCAGCTCCTTCTGGCGCTTCTGGGGCGACTACGGGTCGGACCCCGGGTGCGTGCTTTACGTGTGGAAAGACGGGGCATTTCGCCCGTGATTGTTGGAGCGGACGTCCTAAGTCCGAGAGGAGGCCAGGAGCTACCTACGAAGAGAAGGGAAAGGCGGTGGAGTCGACCGCATCCCACTATGCTCCGGCCCAACCAAGGGTCTACAATCTTGGCCAACAGGAGGCCATTAAACAAGCCGATGTGGTGACAGGTACGGTTTAATTTATAGCAAGTTAATTTCTTTAAATACTTGTTATGTATATGTTACCTTACCACTGCTTGTTTAGGATTTGTTTTGATTTGTGAAAATCCGGCACGAGCACTCTTCGATACGGGAGCTTCACACTCCTTCTTGTCCGAAGGATTTATATCACGCATCGGAGTCCCTTCTTCGATGGCGAAGGATAAGTTGGATGTGTTGTTGCCCAATGGGTGTTCGATGCGAGCGGTTAGGATCTACGATGTTAAGATTCGTATTGCAGAGCAGGAGTTCGACCTGCGGGCGTCTTTACTGCCGTTAATGGAGTTCGACGCCATATTTGGCATGGACTGGCTCTCGGAGTAGCAAGCCCATATAGATTGCGGTAGCAAGGAAGTAAAGCTGGGAGCGAGTCGTGAGACGACTTTTACGGGCTTAAAGGGGTCGAGCAAGACGTTGATGTCTGCTCTTCAGGTGGTGAAGGCGGTTCGTGCTGGAGCAGAACTGTTCTTTACACTAGTGGAGGTTGCAAAGTCGAAGCCCGCTTTGGATTGTATTTCAGTGGTATCGGAATACCCTGATGTGTTCCCCGCAGATCTTCCTGGAGCCCCGCCTCAACGGGAGATAGATTTTACGATCGAGCTAGTGCCAGGTGCAAAGCCTGTGTCACGATCTCCGTATCGGCTAGCGCCTAAGGAAATGGCGGAGCTGAAAGTTCAACTGCAAGAGTTGTTGGAGCAAGGGTATGTGCGCCCGAGTTCTTCGCCTTGGAGCGCACCGGTCCTCTTTGTTAAGAAGAAGGACGGAAGCTTGAGATTATGTATTGATTATCGGGAGCTAAACAAGCTGACTGAGAAGAACAAGTACCCGATCCCCCGGATTGATGATCTCTTCGATCAGTTAGTCGGGTCGACGGTGTACTCGAAGTTGGACCTCAAGGCTGGGTACTATCAGCTGCGAATAAGGGAGAGTGATATCCCGAAGACAGCGTTTAGTACGAGATACGGGCATTATGAGTTTACGGTCATGCCGTTTGGGCTGACTAATGCGCCGTCAGTATTCATGGATTTGATGAACAGGACGTTTAGGGAGTACCTGGACCATTTCGTGATCGTCTTCATCGACGATATTTTGGTGTACTCGCAAAGTGAGGAGGATCACTTCAAGCATCTCCATTTGGTGTTGGAGACCCTCAGGAGAAACTAGTTGTATGCCAAGTTCTCGAAGTGCGAGTTTTGGCTATCCTCAGTGGCGTTCCTCGGGCATATAGTGAGTGGAGAGGGTATTGCTCTGGATCCGGCGAAGATTGTTGCGATACGGGAGTGGCCTGAGCTTGCTACGGTAGCAGAAGTCCGGAGCTTTTTGGGGCTTGCCGGCTATTATAGGCGCTTCGTAGAGAACTTCTCGCGGATAGCGTTACCTCTCACTACTTTGACGAGGAAGGAGCATAAGTTCGTTTGGACGCCGGAGTGCGCGCGAGCTTTTGAGGAGTTGAAGTGTCGGTTGACCACGGCTCCTGTGCTGAGTTCGCCGGTTGGAACTGAAGGCTATGAGATATATAGCGATGCTTCAGGCAGCGGTTTGGGTTGCGTGCTACTGCAGCACGAAAGCGTGATAGCTTATGGCTCGAGACAGCTAAAAGTGCACGAGAGGAATTATCCGGTCCATGACTTGGAGTTAGCGGCCGTGATTTTCGCCTTGAAGCTATGGAGACACTATTTGTACGGTGTGAAGATTGATATCTACACCGATCACAAGAGTCTGAAGTACCTGATAGATCAGAAAGATCTGAATATGCGGCAACGTAGGTGGATGGAGTTCCTAGGGGACTATACATTCAAGATCCACTACGTGCCTGGCAAAGGGAATGCGGTTGCGGACGCGTTGAGTCGCCGAGCCCCAGCTCAAGCGAATTGGCTATCAGTGCATGATGAGCGGTTGGTGCAGGAGCTGGAGGCGTTGGAGATTGTTTGTGTGGATAGACAATCTAGTACTGAAGCAGTTCTGAATTGGACCGAAGTGCAATATGACCTGGCTGATCGGATTCGGCAGGCTTTGGATATGGATGCTCATATGAAGCAGTTCATGATAGAGGCTCTGGATGGGTCAAATTCCCAATTCGTCGTGGAGGACGGATTGCTGTGGAGAGACGGTCGTCTGTGCGTCCCAAGTGTGGGCAATTTACGGGTGGAGTTGTTGTACGAGGCACACCATACCAAGTACTCGATTCACCCGGGGAGCACGAAGATGTACCGCGACGTCAAGAAGCTATTTTGGTGGCCGGGTTTGAAAAAGGATGTGGCGCTATACGTAACGAAGTGCCAAACCTGTGCCTTAGTAAAGGCGGACTGCCAAAAGCCGGGAGGATTTCTTAAGTCCTTGCCTATTCCGGAGTGGAAATTTGACGACATCTCTATGGACTTTGTGCACGGTTTGCCAAGGTCGCAAAAGGGGAACGACGCCATCTGGGTGGTCGTGGATCGATTAACGAAGGTGTCGCATTTTATTCCGCATAGGAAGGACGATCGGGTGGAGAAGCTGGCAAAGCTTTATGTGGATAACATAGTACGGCTTCATGGTGTGCCCTGCAGCATCGTGAGTGACCGGGATGGGTGGTTCACGTCCAATGATTGGAGGCTGGTGCAGCAAATTTTGGGAACAAAGCTGAAGTTTAGCACAGCCTTCCATCCGCAAACGGATGGGCAGACCGAGAGAGTCAATAGAACCATGGAAGACATGCTTCGCATGTGTGTCTTGGACTTTGGAAAGCAATGGGAAGACCACCTTTATTTAGTGGAGTTCGCATACAATAATAGCTACCAAGCAAGTATTCAGATGGCGCCCTTCGAGGCCCTTTATGGTAGGAAATGTCGCACGCCGTTGTCTTGGTTAGAAACGGGTGAGTCAAAGTTGTATAAGCGATCGGAAGTGGATGATGCTACTTCTTTGGTGAGAACCATTCGGGAGAGGTTGCTCATCGCTCAGGACCGGCAAGCAAAGTACTATAATGCCAAGCACAGGAACGTGGAGTTCGCTGTGGGTGATTATGTGTACCTAAAGATCAAGCCGTTCAAGGGAGTCTCGCGGGTGCGACGGTTGAAAAAGCAAAGCCCGAGGTACCTTGGACCGTTTGAGGTTCTGGAGCGAGTTGGAGAAGCGGCCTATAGGTTGAAGCTTTCGGTGGAGCTAAGTGGTTTACACGATGTGTTCCACATTTCGGTGCTTCGGAAGGCGGTGCAAGAGCCTACGCAAGTGATCGCGGTCGATCAAGTGCCGGTGGATAGTGGGCTAACGACAAAGGTCAAGCCCGTGCGGTTTGAGGACTCGGAGGTCAAGCGGCTACGCAATAAAGAGATCAGGATGGTCAAAGTCTGGTGGGACAATTGCGGTCGTGAGGATCTCTCTTGGGAGCGAGAGCAGACTATACTTGACGAGTATCCGGAGTTGTTCCGCTCAGGTACAAATGTTGTTTTTGTATATCTTTCCTTTATGTAATTTCGTGGGCGAAATTCTTCTAAGAGGGGGAGAGTTGTAACGCCCCGAAACTCAAAGGAGCAAAGGGGGACGTTTTGGGCCAGTTTTGGTTTCTGGCTGAAGGCACACGGCCTGGGACACGGGCGTGTCCCAGGGCGTGTCAAGCGTGTGTCGACACTTAGCCGCGAAGTCGTCGAGTTATTCTTGACGATTCGTCGAGAATGGGCACACGGCCTGCGACACGGGCGTGTCGCAGGGCGTGTCGACCCGTGTCGACACTTAGCCGTGAGATCGTCGAGTTATACTCGACGATTCGTCGAGAATGGGCACACGGCCTGCGACACGGGCGTGTCGCAGGGCGTGTCGACCCGTGTCGACGATCGTCAAGGTGGAATCGTCGAGATTCACTCGACGATCATCGAGACAAGGCACACGGCCTAGGACACGGGCGTGTCCAAGGCCGTGTCATCCAGTCGTCGTTCTCCCCTCGACGAAATGTCCCATATACACGGCCTGGGGGCCCAGGCGTGTCAAAGTGACACGGGCAAGGACACGGGCGTGTACTAGAACCCGTGCAGTGCTCGAGTTGAAAACGGGGGAAAATCATGGGGTACACGGCCGGCTACACGGCCGTGTCAGCTGGAACACGGGCGTGTCAGCTCGAACACATGCGTGTTCGATACCCGTGTGCGGGTCCAGAAGATTCGATTTTGACGGCGAATGCGGCACACGGCCCTGGACACGGGCGTGTGCCAGGCCGTGTTCGGTCTAGATTGGGCATTTCAGCCCCGAATCAAAGCCGTTCGTTTCCTTGATTGAAGATCCAATGGCTGGGGGTTGTTCCTGGGAGGATATACCCGGGAGTTGACTTGAAATCCATCATTTTTCTTACCTTTTCATCTCTCCAAACCCTTGGAGAAAGAAGAGCTAAGGCAAGAGGAAGAGGAGCTAGATCCGCCATTGGAGGAGCTTCGGAGCTCCGAATCGCAAGCCGACTCCGGATCCACGGAGGCAACGCAAGTGCGGTGATTTCAACCCGATTACTTTTCAATGGCGCCAAAGAGGACCGCAAGGGTAACGATCCTCATCTTGAGCTTGAATCGCTCCTTTTCTTAGCATAGGAAGCCCCCTCTCGCGAGTTTGCGGAGAGTTGGAGGCGTTCCTTCGGGTAGATATGTAAAGTCCCCGTTGTTTAGAGTCCGTATGCGAGAACGGACATAGGCATTTTGGTTGAAGCCTACCCGGACATGTTAGTCCGGATCGGTGATGTTGCATTGCATAAGGTCGGAGAAGACTCCGTGCTATTGGGTGTTTTCGGGTTTTCTACGCGGTAGATTGCAGCAGGGAGCCTTGGGGACTAACCCAAAGGTGCACCCGGAAAACTGGGCGGATACGAGATCTTGCCAACTTGGTGGCCTGAGAGCCAGCTTGAACATAACGGGGTTATGTGATTTGTGTTAGAATGGGACTCAGTGAAAGTTTGACCCGCGCATATGGCTTAAATTGTCATTGCGATGTGAGCACGGGTTAGATGGAGCCGTACCCGCTCTATGTCGTTCGGGTTAGAGAGACCTAAAGTTACATGGCACTCGCCGTTGGCATAGATGTGAGTCTTCAGCGGTCTATGGCTTAAATTGACGTGACCAATGCCAGGAAGACGAATTGCTCATAGGAATGGCCGTCTAAGTGGCGGTGGTGAGTCCGGAATGTTGGTGGCTTAAGTTGACGCGACATGGACCGGTTCACCGAGAATGTGCCCTGAGTGCACGGGACGTGTGGCCGTACGAGCCAACGTCTGTGTTGAAATGGCTATGGTTATATGCATTGCTCGCTTGTGCTAATGAAATGCAGGGAAGGAGCGTCGCCGCCCCGAGTTGGGGGCGGGATCGTTATAATTTGGTCAGCATTGCTGACCGTTGCCTTGTTTGCCACCGTGCGGTGGTGTGTTGCTTGCAGGTGCAGCTGGACCAAGCGGTCAGTAGCGGGCTAAAGCCCTTTTTGCGAAGCTGGCCCTCGAAGGCTCAAGTGGAAATGTTTTTCTGTTTTATTCATGTATGACCGGCCTGCGTGCCGAGGTTTGTAAATCATGTATTAAACAAGTGGAACACTCTGTAAGGCCTTAAGGCCGATTTTTGGGTATTTTGTATACATTCCTAATTATTGTAATAGTGGACATTCGTGCTCTTATGTTGGGTTCTTGTTTACAACTTATATAACCTGCTTCCGCTAGAATGCTCTGTGTAGGACGTTAAGATTGGTTGGATGGTTTCCATACGTAACCACCCGGTCTGTCTGTGGTATATGGCGTCGGGCCCCGGCCGGACCTACTGCTATATACTATGCGACGGATAGGAGGCATTACATTAGGAGCCATGATGACGCTAACTGAAGACAATGTTACAACCTCCGTCCACGGCGTGCGAAGCCCACTTGAAGATTCATTTTAAAATCATGCTCTTAGTTACGTTATTTTTATTTATATTTTATATTTGAGAATATAAAATTATTCCATGCTTGTGTAATAATTTTATATTCATGTGTGGACTTATTTGTTTATTTCCTGCATTTAAAACATTTGGTGTGTAATTAACCACCCGGATGGATGATATGTCATCTCCGTTTTGGACGGTTAAATGTGTGTTTGTAACTCCTATGTGTTTGTAACTCCTATGTGTTTGTAACGCCTATATAAGGAGACCACTTTATGGGAATTAATAGATAGGAAGAATTTGAATCCTAAAAAAAACTCCCAAAGGAGAATTCGGCCAAGACATTCCTCCTAGCCGCCGCCCCCCTTGTGGTGTGAAAGCATCCCTTGCTTCCTCCACCACTCTTCGGTGTGACTCCGGCGTGGATTCCTTCGGTGCGACTGCATGGAAGAAGGTTGCAGCCCCATTTGGTGTGATGCCGGTGGATCCGTGGAGAGAGTGATTCTCCCACCATATCTTGTGTGCACGGTGAATTCATGTTGGGTAAACTATTCCCCTCTCTCTATGCTTCCTCTCTTAGATTTGTGGAAAGTGAACCATTGTGTTCTCCGCGGCTTTTAAATTTTAATCGCTTACAAATCTTTGATTAGAAAACGTTATTGTTCTTGTTTCCATTTTCCGGACGGGGTAGGTCCATTTTGCTTGAGCGGATCTTTGCTTATAACTTTGATCTTTCTCTCAAAAATGATTGACAACCTTTGCGTTAACTTTGGGAACGATCCGACTCATTTTTCTTTGTTGTTTTAGAGTCGATCATTCTCCGATTTTGTTTATGTTTTGTGCGCGAAACGATCACGTATTAAGGGAGATAGATGCTTGTGTAGGTGCAGCGGATCTAGAGTGCGTTGTTGGCGAACTAGAGCCTTCTCTCATGTAGATTTCTGTTAGCGACATACGCTACACCAGAAAAATCCAAAGTATGTGTTTCACAAAAACTTTCGCAAGGTCAAGGCTCTTGCAAAACTATTTGATAAAGTTCCGGTTGTTTATTTTCTAAAGTAAAATTATTATCTAAAAATTCATTTAAATCATTGGACACAAAAAGTTCATGAATTTGAATTCCTAAATATTTATAGGTGGTCCTTGAAAATTCATGAATAAGATGAGAGGACTCAGGAGAAGTAGGAGAAGAAAAATGAACTTCTAATTCACCCATTGTACCCATACAATTTAAAAATTCTTGAAGCAATAACTTTTCTTCTTCTTTGGAATAAGACACTAAGGGGGCACATGAAGATTCATGTACCTCCATAGGAGAAATATTTGAAGACGGAGAAGAATTATTAGAACAAGTATTAATGGGTGCTAAATTTTGAGTGGAGAAAAATGAATTTATGAAAATTCCCCAAAATTTGAAGACTCAACTAGTGGTGCGTAAAAAGAAGAACAAAAATTCGGATCTAAAGAAGTATTCTCATTACTCGGGAATCCTTCCGGTTAATCTTACCAACAAGAAAAATTAACTTCCGAATTATAAGAATAATTATTTTAATCAAAATAATTATTTGTATTAAAATTCGAAAAATTATTTTCATGAAAATTTGAAGAACAATTATCATTAAAGTAAGAATAATTATTTTCACAATTATTATCAAAATTATTTTCATAAGAAATTTTTTGATTATAATAATAATTATATCAATACTCACTTCGATGAAGAGCACCACAATAATAGCAAATAATTTTGCACTTTTTTGCAGCTTCCAAAATATCTATTTTATTTTCAAGCTCAGCAAGCATGGCGGCCAATTTAGATAACATATTATCTTTTTATGAAAGATAATAAACTACCGTTACCTAATGTAATTGAATTTTAAAAGAAAACTAAAAAGACAAATGAAGGTAGAGAAAGAGAATGATAAAATTAATAAAATTTGCGGTTTCAAAATATCAACAATAATAACTTCCCTGACAACTGCGCCAAAAACTTGAAGGGTAAAATTCATGCTAGAGAGCGATTCTAAATCCATAAGGTAAGTGTACCTATCGTTGTAGAGTATAGGATCAAGTGTCGTATTAGACTCTGGTCGGGGGATATGTTGACTACTGCTACTCATGTAAATTAATATTATTTTATCGAATACAAAAATAAAATTTTAATAAAACTATGAACTCAAATCAACACTTGATCTAGACTCCCTTTGAAATAAAATAAACTTTTCATAAATTTCAAGCTTCTAATTTACCTACTTTGACCGTGGAGATTCCCAAATTACAAAAACACCTCTCTCGAGAATACGCTGTCGACTAAACTTAGGTTGATCGATTAAGAACTCACGGTCAATCGAAACCACTAAGCTTGTTTTATGTGGTGAACCCCACTATTGGAATTGACTCCACTCCAAAAGAGTTGTGTTATCCTCTCTCGATGGTTGCATGCAACTCCTACCTTTGAGTGCTCTACACGTATCCACAACATCTCGATAAATTTAGGATACAAACCTAATATCGAAAATTGAATTCATCACAATTGAAATCAAAGGTAAATCAAAGTGATAAATAAAGAGAGCTTGAAAAATAAGTTTATATCACACAAATATCATCATGATCAAGTGCTAATTGAAATTAGCTATTTGATATGATGTAAAAACTATATAAAAAGAGATAAATGCTACGAAAATAAAAGTACTTGAATTTAAATAAAGGAAGTAAATCTATTCTATGAAATTGAAAAGTACATAAATGAAATGACAAAAAAGTGCAAACAAAGCTACTAAAACTTCCTCAAATCTATTCCTAGTTGACTCCTCAAGCTCCTGCCTCTGTCTGAAATTTATAAGCTTTTTCTAGAGAGTCACGCCCCTAGGTCACGCCCCTAGGTCACGCCCGTGACTAGGGGCCGTATCAGGTGCGAAACCGTCCTCTTGAAAGCCCACGAATGTTGGGTGAAAAACTGACAAAATTGCTATTTTACGGTCACGCCCTAGGTCACGCCCATGACTAAGGGCAAGTTAGGTTCGGAAACGATGCCATAAAAATCCCAGGTAAAAAACGCAAAATCTTTTAATTTCTAGGTCACGACCCCCAAGTCACGCTCATAACTTGGGGTCATGTACTGAACAGGTCAACAAACGGACAGAAACGGCGCAATCTGGCATCAATTGGGCTGTTTTTGGGTAGGTCACGCCCGTGACTTGGGGGTGTGTACTTAGAAAAAATTCCAGAATTGTCTCATGAAGCTTTCTGGAGAAAATTGTATTTTTTTCCCGCGATACGCCCGTGTTCACACCCTTGTCGTGCCAGTGACCTGGGGTTGTGTACTTGTAAAACTCTCTATATTTGTAGAAGATGTCGTCCTCTTTCCGTTGACTGGTTGCACGTCCTGTAAATCTTCTTGGTTTGAATGTTATGACCATTTGAAGATCATCTATCTGCGGCCAAAAATATTAATTTTCTACAAATGTTTTCAGATCATGTCTATGGCCTTGAAATTGATATTTGGAACCCAATTATACCTAAAATTAGATAAGAAATTAATTTATACATATATTAATATAAAACAAAGGGCAGATCCCGTCGGCTTCGCACATGAGGAGACATGGCCTCCATTTCGCCCGATCTGGGCAAGAAGAATTTTTTTTAGTTGTTTCTGCTGCCGATCAGAACAGGAACAAAGAGCATTCTTGATATTTCTTCCGTAGTCATTGATCGGAAAAGAGGAATGGCCACTGCCTTTTTGATCGGATTGGAATTTATGCTTGCTGCCCCCTGGAGTTTCCAGATTCATCGTCGCTGATTGGATCAGGACAAGGAGTACAGCCTCTCGTTGGTTTTTTTCTGGATTTTTTTGGCCATCAACGTCTGGGATGGGAAGACGACAGTGGACAATTTTTTCTCGCCGCCTGTAGAGAGGATGAAGCGCCACCTTCATACAGACGCCGTCACCGCTGCTCCTCTGTTGCCGGAGTTCCCTCCCTATCGCAGATCAGTAAAGGGACAAAAAATATTCTGCCGCTAGTTCTCTAGATCTGGCCGACTCAGGATTTCACCCGTTCTAGCCTCCACCTAGACATATATGTGCTGGTTCTGCTACTGCAGTACTGTTTAAGAGAAGTTCTCTTCCATATTCTATTGCAAAGCTAGATCTTGTCTAACATTTTTTGAATCTCTGTGTTTAAAGGACAAGCTCTATCGTGGCCGATCAAGATTCCAAGTAATTGGAAAAGAGAGTTCTATTTCCTCACCTATAGATTCAGAGATTTGGAGTGGGGCATACAACGATGAAAGTGAATGATTTCTCCTCTCTGATCCTAATGATAAAATTCGAAAAATTCACGGTGACCGAGTTTCACAATTGGAAGCTGAATACTCAGTTTGGGATGAAGTATCTGAATGTGTTTTACACAGTTCAATCTGATCATGCTGACGTTAAAGGAACTGACGATGAGGCACAATGGAATGCTGACGAGGACTTCTGTAGAGATTATTTGTTGAACTGTCTGTCCTCTAGCCTGACAAAGATGTACCTCAAGATGAAGACTGCCAATGAGATCTGGGAAGCACTGGAGGAGCACTTCAGACAGGAGGAGTACCTATAAAAAGCACACCTGCTGGATAAGTTTCATTCCTTCATGTTCGATGAGGAGAAAACCATTCTCCCTCCGGTATCGGAATTTGAAAACTTAGATGATTCCTATAAAAATTTATGAAAGCAGAAAATAGGAAACCAGGCGCAGAAACATTAAACCTATCCAGGTTCAAATAACCAGATGCAAATATAAGAACAAGAAACTTGTACTATCAAAAAATCTTTACAAGACTTTATATACATGTCGAGACATGATTCACCGATGTACCCGATGGAAGCAAATTACAAAGCAGTGAAAACAAGTTGCGCGGACTCCAAGCGTAACCGTCGACCATGCTGCTAACTGCTACGGAGTTCACTCAAACCGACAGATCCACAAACCACAATCTAGCCATGCAGACTGCTTGTTATTGCAATGATGAACTCTAACCACCGATATGCAAGCCACCTAACCGCATGGTTGCTAGCCGCCAAATCGTGCGAGCTGCTGCCAAACTGAACCAAGCCACCAGATGCAGATAGCTTATTGAACTAGGAAACTAATTGCAGATGAGATACTGCCTAGTCGCAAATTGCGACCTGCTGTTAACATCTAGTTGCAATTCGTTGAGTCCATACTATCCCTGACCGTAGTCATAACAAAGTCCCTGGCTTTCCAGCATTATTCGCACAACCTGCACATCAAAAACTGGTCAACCTCCTCAAACCGCGCGGATACAAAATTCTAACCGCAACAACAATCTGTGATTTCACTTACTGTTTAGTTGGATCTCAATTGATGTGATAGGGGGTCTTATTTATAGGCCCGGAGATGAGTGTGATGTAATAGCCCAAGTTCAACTTTGGGTTTCTGGATTGGGTGACACGGCCTGGGACACGGGCGTATCCCAGGGCCTGTCGTGCTCGGGTTGAGGACTTGGGTGTGTGGTCGACAAATTTTGGTCGACGATCATCGAGTGTAGGGTACACGGCCTGTGACATGGGCGTGTAACAGGGCGTGTCCTTTGCGGGTTTCAGGCAGGACTGCATGTACTGGTGGACACGTGTGTGTGTCCTGGGGTACACCGCGTGGGACACGGTCGTGTCCCATGGCCGTGTCCCTCTCGGGTGAAGTGGAGATTATGCTGTGTGAATTATATGGCTACTGGACACTGGCGTGTCGGGCATGACACAGGCGTGTAGGGTATAACACAGGCGTGTCACACGGCCGTGTACTGGTTGGATTTGAGTCAGTTGCGTGCCGATTAAGTGACAGGGCCTGTGACACGGGCGTGTCACAGTGCGTGTCAGGTCGTGTTCAGCTTATTTTTGGGCAAATCTGAACTGTTTGTTTTCCTTATCCTGGATCCAAGGGCCAAGTTTCTTCCCAGTGGATATAAGGCCGAGAATGAGGAATTATTCCCTCATTTTCATTCTTCTTCTTCTGTTAAGAGAGAGAAAGAGAGAGCGCAAGGGAAGGAAAGGAGGAAGGGGAAAGCCAGTTGCTGGAGGAGCTGCGGAGTGCGGAGCGAAGATCCGAGATTGGATTCGTGAAGGCATAGTCGAGGCGGTGATTTCCATCCGGCTAGGTCATGGCTCCGAAGCGATATTCAAGGGTATCAATCTCCTTCTTAGACATCGAAGTCCTTTCTTTATGCATATGCATGGAATCCTACACCAAGAAGTGGATATCGTAAGTGATTCCTTGGTTGAGTCTGCATCTAGAGCCGGAAATGTGGAGTACGACATAAGCATACTGTGTGAAGGCGATCTGGACGGATAGTCTGGATTGGTGATGATTATGGGTAAACCGGAGAAGACTCCGTGGATTTGATGATATGAAAGGTTATGCTTTGTTGGATGGATGTATGGATGTATGTATGGATGTTGCTTATAGATGTATGGATGCTTTGAGTAAGCTCCTAGTTGTGATGAGAGGTCCATTGGTAGCACGGCTGGGGAGCGCGGGATAAACCCGGCCTACTACACCACTAAGGTGGGTTGATCTGGATAAATGAGGGGTTGATTGGTAGCAACGCCTGGGGAGCCAAGTTAAACCCGACTTGCTACACCACAAGGGTGGGTCGACCAGGAATTGGTTGAGGGGTCGATTGGTGGTAATGCTTGGGGAGCATCGATAAGCCAGGCTGCTCACCACTAAGGTGGGTTGATCTGCTCTGGTTTTGTTTGTGGATGTTGTGAGGTAGTACCTCTGAGTGGTATGGACGGAATGTCGCCAGCCAGCGGGATTGGTTGATTAGGATTGAACCGCCCAACCAACAAGTGAAGAACCTCTGATCGGCGGTGTACGACTGGGACATCCGGTACACCAATAAGGTGCCCTGAGTGCACGGAGCGTCTGGTGGATACCGGCATTTGTGATGTGGTTGTGATTGGTAGATTGATAGCTTGTGATGGCAATGTATGCAAGGAAGGAACCACTGCCCTGGGTAAGGGGTAGGGTCGTTATAATTGGTCAGCTAATGCTGACCGTTACTTTGTTTCCGCTCTTGGGTGGATATCTAATTGCAGGAGCTGATGATTGAATTGATTTGAGCGGAATGGAGGCTTGCTGCTAAAGGCTATTGAAGGCCGTGTGAATAAAGTGTGTTTGGATTTCATGTGTGGTCGGCCTGTGTGCCGATGTATACAACTGTACATTTGTAAAGAGGAACCTGTAAGGCCTTAAGGCCATGTGTGTATGTGTGTGTTGTATACATTCCTGATTATGATATATAAATGTGAAGTTTATATATTAGTGGACATTCATTGAGCTGAGTTTATCTAACATAAAATGCTGAGCTAGAATATTTTGAGTTAGGGTACGGGTAGATTTTGATTCCCCCACGTAATTCCGCCACTTGTCTGTTAAATATGGCGTGAGGCCCCGGCCGGACCCACCGTTATATTCCATGTGACGAGTGGAGGCGTTACAAAGTGATATTAGAGCCAGGTTGAGATTGTTCAGGAGGGAAGAACATAATTGAACTCACGAATATCCAATAGGAATGTGCATCAATGTATATTTGCCATCATGAACTGCATGAATATTGGTGTTTTGTACATTGATTGTGTAACGCCCCGAAACTCAAAGGATCAAAGGGGGACGTTTTGGGCCAGTTTGGGTTCTGGCTGCAGGCACACGGCCTGGGACACAGGCGTGTCCCAGGGCGTGTCAAGCCTGTGTCGACACTAAGACGGGAAGTCGACACTTTGGTCTCGACATTATGTCGAGACTGGTCACACGGCCTGCGACACGGGCGTGTCGTAGGGCGTGTCGACCCGTGTCGACACTTAGCCGCGAAGTCGACACTGTGCTTTGACGATGTGTCGAGACATGGCATACGGCCTGCGACACGGGCGTGTCGCAGGGCGTGTCAGCCCGTGTCGACACTCGTCCCGCGAAGTCGACACTTTGGTGTCGACAATGTGTCGAGACATAGCACACGGCCTGCGACACGGGCGTGTCGCAGGGCGTGTCGACCCGTGTCGACACTTAGCCGCGAAGTGTCGAGACCGTGTACACGGCTTGGAGCCCAAGCGTGTCAAGGTGACACGGGTAGGGACACGGGCGTGTCCTAGAACCCGTGCAGTGCTCGGGTTGATTTTGGGGAAAAATCATGGGGTACACGGCCGGTCACACGGCCGTGTCAGGTGGAACACGGGCGTGTCAGCTCGAACACGGGCGTGTTCGATACCCGTGTGAGGTTCCAGGTAATTCGATTTTGACGGCGAATGAGGCACACGGCCCTGGACACGGGCATGTGCCAGACCGTGTTCTGTCCAGATTGGGCATTTCTGCCCCGAATCAAAGCCGTTCGTTTCCTTATTTTGAGATCCAACGGCTGGGGGATGTTCCTGAAGGGATATACCCGTGAATGGGCTTAGAAAACCCTCACTTTTCTTAAGTATTCTCTTTCTAAATCCTTGGAGAGAGAGGAGAGCTAAGGGAAGAAGGAGCTAGATCCGCCATTGGAGGAGCTTCGGAGCTCCGAATCGCGAGCCGACTCCGGATCCACGGAGGCAACGCTAGTGCGGTTGTTTTCATCCGATTACTTTTCGATGGCGCCAAAGAGGAACGCAAGGGTAACGATCCTCATCTTGAGCATGAATAGCTCTCTTTCTTAGCATAGGAAGCCCGCTCTCGCGAGTTTGCGGAGAGTTGGAGGCGTTCCTTCGGGTAGATATGTGAAGTCCCCGTTGTTTAGAGTCCGTATGCGAGAACGGACATAGGCATGATGTGTGAAGCCTACCCGGACATGTTGGTCTGGATCGGTGATGTTGCATTGCATAATGCCGGAGAAGACTCCGTGCTATTGGTTGTTTTCGGGTTTTCTACGCGGTGGATTGTAGCAGGGAGCCTTGGGGACTAACCCAAAGGTGCACACGGAAAACTGGGCGGATACGAGATCTTGCCAACTTGGTGGCTTGAGAGCCAACTTGAACATAACGGGGTTTTGTGACTTGTGATGGAAATGGGACTCGGTGGAAGTTTGACCCGCGCAAATGGCTTAAATTGCTGTTGCGATGTGAGCACGGGTTAGATGGAACCGTACCCGTTCTATGTCGTTCGGTTAAAGAGACCTAAAGGCACGTGGCACTTACCGTTGGCATAGATTAGGGTCTTCGGCGGTCAATGGCTTAAATTGTCGTGACCCAGGCCAGGAAGACAAATTGCTCATAGTTTTGGCCGTCTAAGTGGCGGTGGTGAGTCCGGAATGTTAATGGCTTTAATTGACGTGACATCGACCGGTTCACCGAGAATGTGCCCTGAGTGCACGGGGCGTGTGGCCGAGCGAGCCAACGTCTGTGATGAAATGGCTATGGTTATAAATTGCTCGCTTATGCTAATTAAATGCAGGGAAGGAGCATCGCCGCCCCGAGTTGGGGGCGGGATCGTTATAATTTGGTCAGCATTGCTAACCGTTACCTTGTTTTGCCACCGTGCGGTGGTTTGTTGCTTGCAGGTGCAGCTGGACCAAGCGGTCAATAGCGGGCTAAAGCCCTTTTTGCGAAGCCGGCCCTCGAAGGCCCAAGTGGAAGTGTTTACTGCTTTATTCATGTGTGACCGGCCTGCGTGCCGTGGTTTGTAAAACATGTAATTTAAAGCGGAACATTTTGTAAAGCCTTAATGCTTATTTTGAGTATTTTGTATAACATTCCTATTTTGTACTAGTGGACATTCATGTTCTAATGCTGGGTTCTTTGTTACAACTTTTATAAACTGCTTCCGCTAGAATGCTCCGTGTAGGATGTTGAGATTGGTTGGATGGTTCCCATAAGTAACCACCCGGTTTGTCTGTGGTATATGGCGTCGGGCCCCGGCCGGACCTACTGTTATATGCTATGCGACGGATAGGGGGTGTTATAATTTGGTATCAGACTACTAGTTTTGGTCGGGCTTAAAGTGAATTCGTGGGCGAATTCTTTTTAAGGGGTGGTGAGCACGTTGTGTGCGTCATCGTAATAACAGTAAAAAGAACCCATGAATGTCCACTTAGGAATGAAAATACTCGTGTTTGAGAAACCTGCGTGTTCCTATAATTGCTGTTTGCAATTTATTTGGTCGCTTAACGGTGTTTTGTACCACTATAGGTGACCAGAAGTGGTGTTGGGCCGTCAGAACGCCGAGTTTCTGAGGCTAGTAGTGCACCGGATGTTGCTCCTGCAACACCTCTGTCGGCTGAAAATATACGATTGGTGGCTGAAGCGGTGTTGGCCGTGATAAACGCGCAGCCTGGAAGGCAAGCGCAGCAGCCCGCTCCTGTGATGGAGCAAGTACCTCTTCAAGAGGCTGAGCCGAGGAGGGTGGAGCAAGTGGTTGTGGAACCGGTGGCGCCAAGGAGGGCAACTGAGAGGCAGCTGAAGCATGTAATGAGCTTTAACCCTCCGTTATTCTCGGGGTTGGGAACCCCATCTCAGGCTGAAGACTGGCTCTCCAGGGTGAAGAGAGTCATGACAGCGACGGAGACGGAGGAGTGGCAAATGACCACCATCGCTACATTCCTGTTGGACGGTGAGGCGAGGATGTGGTGGGAAGGATTGGAGCTGCATCATTTGAGAGGTAGACAACTGATAGACGTTCCGATGGAAGAGTTCTCGGGATTGTTCTTAGCAAGATACCTCCCTTCGACGCAGAAGATAGCGTTGGAGAATGAGTTCCTGAAGTTGGTACAGGGTGAGAGGAGCGTGGATGAATATCTCCACGAGTTTACTCGTCTGAGTCGATATGCTAGCTCCACCATCATGGATGAGGAGCGCAAGACTAATCGCTTCTATGAAGGCCTGAGGGATGAGTTGAGATTACTACTCTCGGGGCCGATGACGCAGGGTTTCTTAACCTTGGTCAATACTGCCCGGTCCTTGGAGAAGGACATGAATAGCGTGCAAGCGAAGAAAAGCTTGGGTGAGAAGAAATCTGAGTTCAGAGTGCCGACTACTTCAAAGTCCGGCTATCGGAGGTCTTTCAAGAAGCATAGGACTTCGGGTCCAGCTCCTTCTGGTGCTTCTGGGGCGACTACGGGTCGGACCCCGGGCGCGTGTTTTACTTGTGGAAAGACGGGGCATTTCGCCCGTGATTGTTGGAGCGGACATCCTAAGTCTGAAAGAAGGCCGGGAGCTACTTATGAAGAGAAGGGAAAGGCGATGGAGTCGACCGCATCCCACTATGCTCCGGCCTAACCAAGGGTCTATAATCTTGGCCAACAGGAGGCCATCAAACAAGCTGATGTGGTGACAGGTATGATTTAATTTATAGCAAGTCAAATTCTTTAAATACTTGTTATGCACATGTTACCTTACCACTACCTGTTTAGGATTTGTATTGATTTGTGAAAATCCGGCACGAGCACTCTTCGATACGGGAGCTTCACACTCCTTCTTGTCCGAAGGATTTGTATCACGCATCGGAGCCCCTTCTTCGATGGCGAAGGACAAGTTGGATGTGTTGTTGCCCAATGGGTGTTCGATGCGAGCGGATAGGATCTGCGATGTTAAGATTCGTATTGGGGAGCAGGAGTTTGACCTGCGGGCGTCCTTACTTCCGTTGGTGGAGTTCGACGTCATATTTGGCATGCACTGGCTCTCGGAGCAGCAGGCCCATATAGATTGCGGTAGCAAGGAAGTCAAGCTGGGAGCAAGTCGTGAGACGACTTTTACGGGCTTAAAGGGGTCGAGCAAGACGTTGATGTCTGCTCTTCAGGTGGTGAAGGCAGTTCATGCCGGAGCAGAACTGTTCTTTACACTAGTGGAGGTTGCAAAGCCGAAGCCCGCGTTGGATTGTATTTCAGTGGTATCGGAATAACCTGATGTGTTCCCCGCAGATCTTCCTGGAGCCCCGCCTTGTTGAAGTATTAGACCGGGCGGCTTGGCGGTCTGATCCAGCGGTTTGTTGACCGAGCGGCTTAGCGGTCTGATCCCGCGGTTTGTAGACCGGGCGGTCTGTCGGTCTACCTCTGCGGTTTGTTCTACCCTGCTGGAGTTGCCGAGCGGTTATCCCACCTGTCTAACCGCGCGGCCTATGCGGTCTCCATTATTCTAGCCGCCCAGTACTGTAAATGTTTAGTCCCACATTGTTTGTATACTCTCTTTCTTATCTCCTCCATTCTATATAAGGGAGGCCATACCTTTGTAAATGATATCTTTTTTGGATAATAAAATTTCAATTATTCAAAAGTTTGTTCTCTTGCTCTCTACTTTTCGCTTCTTGTTCTCTACTTTCTAACATGGTATCAGAGGACACGGTCATTTCCTCTTGATTCTGTGCGCCCTCTGTTGTTCGCGGCTTCTTTTCCGCGCTCTGCGACTTGATTCGCGACTTGCCCTCTCTTCTATCCACGCGGCCTGTTTCTATCCGCGCGGCTTGGTTCTGTCCGCCAGTCTGTTCGCGCGGCTTTCTCGTTCTCCTTGTTGTCGCAGCGACCTGTTTCGTTGTCGCCGCGCTCCTTGTTCTTTCTTGCCTCTCCGACTTCCTAGTCATTGCGGCCTGTCCCTGTCCCTGTCCGCGTGTGTATTGTGTCTCTACTCGCGGATTGCTGCTGTGATCTGCCTGACCGTGCGCGTTGTTCCTTCTCCCCCGCATCTTGGTCGCGGTCGCCAGCTTTTCTTCTCTTTTCTGTTCGCTCGGGCTTCTCAGTTCGTGCGACTTCTTCCCCGCCGAGCCTTTGACCACCTTCTAGCCGCTGCTGTGATCTGCCTGACCGTGCGGGTTGTCTCTTTCTTACCCGCATCTTGGTCGCGGTCACCTGCTCCTCTTCTCTCTTCTGTTCGCTCGGCCTTTTCAGTCCGCGCGACCTCTTCCCCGCAGTATCTCTTTCTAGCCGCTACTGTTCGCGCGGCTTCCTCTGTTTTTCTAACCGCTCCTGTTCGTGCGGCTTCTTCTGCTTCCGGGTTCTATGACTACCTCCGGTCTCACCACTACTCCTGCATCTCCTTCTCCTCCTCCTCCTTCGGGCAACCTTGGCACCCTTTCCAAGCTTGTGGGCTCCAACTATCCCGATTGGAGCGTCTCTTTCACCTTTCTCCTTCGTTCTCAACGCAAGCGTCATCACCTCACCGATGACCCTCCTCCTCGCACCTCTCCTGAGTTTGATGACTGGGATGCGAGTGATGCTCTTGTTCGCACCTGGCTGGCCAACAGCCTTTCTGATGAGTGCCTTCCCGTCATTCGCCATGATGAGACGGTCAAGGCCGCATGGCTTCACCTCGCTGCTCTCTATTCTAAGGGGGGCCAGACGTCCCGCATTTATACTCTCTATGCGGACCTCTTCGCCCGCCCTTCCATGTCCCCAGCTGCGGCTTATCAGCAGGTTCAGGCCCTTGGGGCTGAAATCCTCCAGAATCGCCCCTTCTCCGCGGACTTGGCCGACCAGCACAAACACTTCCAGGAACTCCTGGTTGTTTGTTATCTTCTTCGTCTTCCCGACTCTTATGATATGATCCGCCAGCAGATCTTGGGTGAGGCGGAATCTCCTACTTTGGATGCCACTGCGGCTCGCATTGCCGCCGTTACTTCGCTCCTCCAGCGGCCTCTGTTGGCCTCCCCCCTTCCCAGGACTCCTCTGCTCACCAAGCTCAGCGGGGGGGGGGGGGGGGGGGGGGGCCCGAGTGGCCGAAGCTCCTCTGGCGGCCGGGGTTCCTCCCGGTTCTTCTGCTCTCACTGTAATCGTACTGGTCATACTGTTGACCGCTGCTGGCAGAAACATCCTCATCTTTGCCCTTCCGGTGATGCTCCTTCGGCCTCCGCCTCTTCTAGGCCGTCTGCCTCGGTGGCCACGACGTCAGGTAGTGCCCACGTCGTTACCCAAGGTAAATGGCTGATTGACTCCGGTGCCACCAATCATATGACGGGCAACCCTCATTGCTTCTCCCGTCTTGAGACCCATGACCGCTTACCCCCAGTTCGTGTGGCGGATGGTTCCCCGTCTCCGGTTCATGGGACGGGCATGGTTCAACTCACTCCCTCGCTTTGCTTGGAGGATACCCTCTATGTCCCGAAGTTCCCGTGCAACTTGTTATCTGTTACTACTTTATGCCGACAACTTCAGTGCTCCGTTTTATTCACTCCCACTACTTGTTCTTTTCAGGACCCGAGGACCCAGCGGACGATTGCTACTGGGACTGAGAGCGGCGGCCTCTACTTCCTCAACGATGTTTCCGCTCTTTCTGCCTACTCCTCCTCCACCGATCTCCTTCAGTGGCATCTTCGTCTTGGACATCCTCCTCCTCGGCTTATTCGACAGCTTCTGCCCCACTTACCTCCCACCAGTTCTCCGCTCAACTGTGATGCGTGTCAGCTTGGCAAACATCATCGCTCCTCCTTCCCGCCGAAGCAAGGCCGTGGCTCCTCTCGCATTTTTGATCTTATTCATTCTGATGTATGGGGTCCTGCTCCTACCCTCACAGTTGGTCGGGGCAGTTCCTATTTTGTCACTTTTATCGATGATTTTACTCGATGTACCTGGGTGTATCTCTTAAAGGATCGCTCTGAACTGTTTTCTGTATTGCAATCTTTTTACTTTATGATTAAGACTCAATTTGCTATCTCTATTAAAGTCTTACGTTCTGATAATGCCAAGGAATATCTGTCTCATGAGTTCTCCGCGTTCTTTCACCAACACGGTCTCATTCATCAAACGACTTGTGTTTACACCTCCCAACAGAATGGGGTGGCGGAGCGTAAAAACCGTCACCTGCTTGATGTTGCGCGTACTCTCATGGCGCAGATGCACGTTCCTCGCTCCTACTGGGGCTACGCTGTGCTCCTCGCTTGCTATCTTATCAATCGCATTCCCTCCACGGTCCTCCACGGCCGGACTCCCTTCTCTCTTCTCTACCCCCACCAGGAACCTTTTCCTCTTCCTCTCCGTGTCTTTGGCTGTACGGCCTTTGTTCACGCTCCCTCCGCTACCCGCGACAAGCTTTCCCCCCGTTCCACCAAATGTGTCTTTTTGGGGTACTCTACCACTCAAAAAGGCTATTGCTGCTTTGACCCCCTTCTCCGCAAGCAGTTTGTCTCCGCAGATGTGACTTTTTTCGAAAATGCTTCCTATTTCTCTCCTTCCTCTTCTCTTCCTTCTCTTCCTTCTGATATCTCCGTTCCTTCCACACCTCTCGACGTTTTCCCACCTTCATCTCCTCCTCCACCCACTCCTTCCCAGTCCGTCTCCCCGCCCACACCTCCACCCTCCTCTCCGCTGCCGTCTCTCTCTAGTCTCGGGCCAGCCTTCTCCGCCACGGACGCTCCCGTCGCCGACGCTCTCGATGATCTGGATGTTCCCATTGCCCTTCGCAAAGGGGTGCGGGCGTGTACTCAACACCCGCTCACGGCTGTTGTTTCTTATGATCAGCTTTCTCCTTCTCGCAGGTGTTTTGCCTTGACTATCTCTGCTACTTCTACTCCTCGTACCTACCAAGAGGCTCTCGCTCTCCCTCATTGGAAGTCTGCCATGGATGAGGAGATGGCTACTCTTACTGAACGGGGTACCTGGACCCTGGTTCCTCCTCCCGTGGGCACTGATGTGGTTGGCTGTCGCTGGGTCTTTGTTGTGAAGTTTCGCCCCGACGGCACTGTGGATCGCTACAAAGCCAGGCTGGTGGCCAAGGGCTTTACTCAGACTTATGGCGTTGATTACTTTGATACCTTCTCTCCGGTTGCTCGCCTCAGCACCATCCGGGTTCTCTTTTCTGTGGCTGTTAACCGGGCTTGGGATATTTCCCAGCTTGATGTGAAGAATGCCTTTCTCTATGGCGATCTTCAGGAGGACGTCTATATGGAGCAACCTCCTGGGTATGTTGCTCAGGGGGAGACACGTGTCTGTCATTTGAAGAAGGCCATTTATGGCCTAAAGCAGAGCCCTCGGGCATGGTTCGAAAAATTCAGTGGAATTGTGGCAACCATCGGCTTTCAAAGGAGTTCGGCCGATCACTCCTTATTCATTCGCAAAACGGCCTCGGGACTGGTGGTTTTGGCCGTATATGTGGATGATATTCTCCTTACTGGTGATGACCGAGATGGGGTGGACTTGACGAAGAAGCACCTCCGTCAGCACTTGGTCACGAAGGATATGGGCTCCCCAAAATACTTTTTGGGTATAGAAATCTCTCGGAAACCTGACTCTTTGGTTCTCTCTCAACGGAAGTATGCCCTTGATCTTCTTCAAGAAGCAGGCTTGACAGGTGCCAAACCAGCTCATCTTCCCATGGCTGTTGGAGAAGACAAAACGTGGACGGATGAATCGCCTCCTCTATCTGATGTCACACGGTACAGACGTTTGGTAGGGAAACTCATCTATCTCACGGTGACTAGACCCGACATCGCCTATGCTGTAGGGAAGGTCAGTCAGTTTATGCAAGCTCCCAGGGAGTGTCATCTTCAGTCCGCCCTGAAGATTTTAGAGTATATCAAAGCAGCACCGGGCAGAGGGTTACTCTTCCAGAAAAATGGCCATCTGCGGGTTGAGGCCTACTCAGACTCAAGTTACGCGGATGACAAAGGCGATCGTAAATCCACGTCAGGTTTTTGTACCTTTGTTGGAGGTAATCTCGTGAGTTGGAAGAGCAAGAAACAGTCTGTTGTTTCCAGATCCAGTGCCGAAGCAGAATACCGGAGTATGGCGTCAACTACGTGTGAGTTAAAGTGGTTGCGGGCTCTCATGCTTGACCTGGGCGAGGTATATGATTGTCCTCTCCCTATGTTCTGTGACAACAAGGCCGCTATACACATATCCAGAAATCCGGTCTTCCATGAGAGAACGAAGCATATAGAGGTTGACTGTCACTTCATTCGAGAGGAGATTTTGAAGAATCAGATTTGTACTCCTTTTGTCACCTCTGACAAGGAGTTGGCAGATATCTTCACCAAGCCGGTTTTCTACTTCCTTCTTCCGCATTTGTGACAAGCTGGGCATGATTGATATCTATGCTCCAGCTTGAGGGGGAGTGTTGAAGTATTAGACCGGGCGGCTTGGCGGTCTGATCCAGCGGTTTGTTGACCGAGCGGCTTAGCGGTCTGATCCCGCGGTTTGTAGACCGGGCGGTCTGTCGGTCTACCTCTGCGGTTTGTTCTACCCTGCTGGAGTTGCCGAGCGGTTAGCCCACCTGTCTAACCGCGCGGCCTATGCGGTCTCCATTATTCTAGCCGCCCAGTACTGTAAATGTTTAGTCCCACATTGTTTGTATACTCTCTTTCTTATCTCCTCCATTCTATATAAGGGAGGCCATACCTTTGTAAATGATATCTTTTTTGGATAATAAAATTTCAATTATTCAAAAGTTTGTTCTCTTGCTCTCTACTTTTCGCTTCTTGTTCTCTACTTTCTAACACGCCTCAACGAGATCTTCTCCTTTTGAAATGACCGGTCGATTTCCTCTCCTAGGTTCAGAAAAATTACTAAACTTCCACACATCTCACAGATCTATAACCTATAACTCGTTTTTGTAAGGATTTTGCATCAAAATGGTATGTTCTTCAAAAAATTTTTTTCTTAACAAAATATATGACCAAAATCAAATTTTTTTCTTAGATCTATCTCCTTTCATGCTATAGAGTGCAGATCTATATTTTGTTTTAAGTAAAACATCACCATAAAGAGGGATCTAAGCCTTACCTTTTGGAGTTTTGAGGGTTTCCGCTGAAGAAGACGTTGCCAAACAGCCCAAGGTCGGTCAAAGCAGGAAATGAGTCAGCCCCCTTCGGTTTTTCGCCTTTAATATCAAAAATCGATATCGCCGCGCGGTACCGCTACCGCTGGCGATAGTGTATTTTTTTCCCACACTTTCCAAAAAAGTCTGCCATTTTTTTTAAAACCTGTTTCTAGTATTATCTTAAAGTGTTGGATGCTTATCATGATACAATACATAGTACCTGTGTGATTATTAGTTTATGAGTTGTTTGAACATTGTTTTTTTTAACGTGTCGTGCTCTTGATATCTACCTGTATCATTGATGACTGGAACTTAAATAGACTTGTTTCTGCATGCCTCTAAGTATGAGTAATATTTTATGCTTGATAATGTGCTCCCACTGACACGAGCTGATATTTACACATCCTTAAGTTTCTTCTTACATGTTATTGTTTGTTTCAAAGGTTCGCATACAACGCTCACATTTTCATTTATGCCTCATTCACATTGATTTTCCAAACTGATGGCCATTCTGAAAAACCCTTTTTGGGGTTTGTAATACAAGTGAATTCGGAGTCCTAAGTCAAAGTTTCTTAAAAAAAAATGAATGCAAAATCAAAAAAGAAAAAAAACAAAAACAACAATTACACATGACTAGGATACTCCAATCAAGCTCTACTCACCCTCCTGATAAGTCTTAATGAGCATTGTGAGGTTGAGCACCTTGACAAGGATTGTAAAGTGTCTTGTGCAAACCCACTTGGCCATTTTTTTAAGAGAAAAATCTTTATGACATGAGGTTATCTATGTAAAGGTGTTAGCTTCTTGTATCCATATCTTGCAAACCATCCTGTAACAGTATTTCTTAAGGAATATGTATCCTAAATCACTCTTCACATGTACACAACATTATCACTTATAAAATTTCTTCTCATAAGAATTGGACCGGTCATAGTTCTTCTCCTCCATTTCATCAATTTTCTTATTTTCGATATCTTCACATGACAATTTTTCAATGTTTCAATTCAACTCTTAAATTAATTTTTTCCATCGCCTATATTTTTTTTGATAAACTTGCCAATCTTAAGGTAATACTATTCCATGGTTTTTACTGTCTATATAATACTCACTCAGCTTCTTTCCGCTTCCGCATCTCCACCTCGTTTTCTTTCCACCATCTTTTGCTAATACCAAAAGGGGGAGATTAAGTACGCAATAAATTGATTAGTACATTTAGGGGGAGTCACTATTTCTTCTTTTGAAGACGGGGACAATATAGGGGGAGCAACTAGAATTTCTTAAATAAGGAGTTTATTATAGCTAGATATAGGAGGAGCAACTAGTATTTATGAACTGAGGAGTTTATTATAACTAGATTATAACTAGTTATGCACTTTGACTCATATTGATTATTAATATTGTTTTACATTCTCCTGATCTAATGCAATTTCTTTATTAGTGGATTTGTTATTATCAAAAGGGGGAGATTGTTGGAGCATGCGTTCCGCGCTTCTTAGTTTGAGAATAACAAATCCCGTATGTATTTGATCTTGGTATGTATTTTAAATGTGCAGGGATAACAGCATTTTTATGTACAAAAAAAGGCTGAGCATGGCATTGATGAAAAGGAAAAAACATGCTATCACCGGCGATAACGCTACCGCGGGCGATAGCCTAATCAGTTCCTGCTGACGTCAGCCTTAATCCGCACGTTGCCGCGCACGAAGTCAGTCACGATCAGCGATATCGCCGGGCGATACCGATGTCGCCGCGCGATATCCCACGATCGTCACGTTCTCCGCTCAGATCTGAAAATCAGCGCGACGTGTGCCACGTGTCAAGCAACGGAGAGCTATCCCTATCGCGGGGCGTTACCGCTACCGCCGGCGATAGCGTGAAATGATATATACGGCCAAAAATTTCAGGGAAGAGTTACACTACACAGAGATTTGTTTTCCCAGAGAATTTTCAGAGCCTTCATCTCCGTTTCCAGACGAACTCCCTTGGTCCGTTGAAATCTCAAGAGCGAAGGAGATACGACCGTGTGTTCAAGATTGGAGATCTTCTCGTTGGTCCACCATCATCTTCAGAGCTCGTGATTTTGAGGGAGTTTTTAAGTTTTACTATTGTACTTGCATTTTCATTCTTTATCTTTGTAATTGGGTAGGGAAAATCATCACCTTGTGTGTGGTGTCTAAGTCCGTGTGTGGCTTAGGGGCAAATCAACACCCTGTGTGTGGTGTCTAGGTCTGTGTGAGGCTTAGGAGTAAATCGCAGCGAGTTGTGCAGCGTCTAGATCATAGGTTTGATCTAGGGGGAGGCTAGTAGGCATATCTAGGGAGATATTGAATATAGCCTACCGGTTCTTGGGAGAAGGATCGGTGAAAAAAAAAAACTAAAAACTATTATCGTTGTAAGCCTTGATTTCAAGCTTTATTAGAATCATTTTACATTTTCATTTTGGAGAAGTATAATCTTGTTTTTCATTTCATTGATTTGTCTCATTCGTAGTAGCTAGTCTTATATTTTATAAAAAGTTGGAAAAATTTTAAAGAGCCCTTATTCACCCCCCCCTCTAAGGGCGCCACAAGATCCTACAGGTCATACATGAATAAAAGCAGTAAACACTCCAATTAGGCCTTCGAGGGCCGGCATTGCAATTTGGGCTTTAGCCCGCTTTTGACTGCTTGGTCCAGCAGCACCTGCAAGCAACAAAATCACCGCACGGTGGCAAACAAAAGCAACGGTAAGCAATGCTGACCAAATTATAACGATCCCGCCCCCAACTCGGGGCGGCGATGCTCCTTCCCTGCATTTCATTAGCATAAGCGAGCAATATATTAATATTCATTTCATCACAGGCGTAGGCTCGTACGACCACACACCCCGTGCACTCAGGGCACATTCTCGGTGAACATAGTCTAAGTATGCCGACTCACCACTGTCCCTTTGGATGGTAAATCAATGAGCAATTTGTCTTCCCGACATGGGTCACGGTAATTAAAACCATAGACCGCCGAAGACCATCATCTATGCCAACGGCAAGTGCCACGTAACCTTAGGTCTCTTTAACCCGAACGACATAGAACGGGTACGGTTCCATCTGACCCGTGCTCACATCGCAACAATAATTTAAACCATATGCACAGGTCAAACTTCTCCCGAGTCCTGTTTCCATCGCAATTCACATAACTCGGTTATGTTCAAGTTGGCTCTCAGGCCACCAAGTTGGCAAGATCACGCATCCGCCCAATTTTCCGGGTGCACCTTTGGGTTAATCCCCAAGGTTCCCTGTTGCAATCTATCACGTAGAAATCCCGAAAAACAATCAATTGCACGGAGTCTTCTCCGGCATTTATGCAATGCAACATCACTGATCCAGACCAACATGTCTGGATAGGCTTCACACATCATGCCTATGTCCGTTCACGCTTACGGACTCTACACAACGGGGACTTTACATACCTACCCGAAGGAACGCCTCCAACTCACCGCAAACTCGCGAGAGCGGGCTTCCTATGTAAAGAAGGAGAGCTTCACATGCTCAAGAAGAGAATCGTTACACTAGCGTTCTTCTTTGGCGCCATGGAAAAATAAGCGGATGAAAAGCACCGCACTCTCTTCGCCTCCGTGGATCCGGAGTCGACTCGTGATTTGGAGCTTCGAAGCTCCTCCAATGGCCGGATCTAGCTTCTTCTTCCTTCCTTGGCTCTCCTCTCTCTCTATACTTTAGAAAGATAACCACTCAAGTAAAAGTGAGGGTTTCAAAGGTCCAATCCCGGGTATATCCCATCAGGAACAACCCCCAGCCGTTGGATCACCAATTAAAGAAACGAACGGCATTGATTCGGGCCTGAAATGTACAATCTGGACCGAACACGGCCTGGCACATGCCCGTATCCAGGGCCATGTCCCCCATTCGCCGTAAAAATCGACGTGCCTGGAACAACACACGGGTATCGAACACCCCCGTGTTCGATCTGACACGCCCGTGTTCCAACGGACACGACCGTGTGGTTCGTCGTGTGCCCCCAACGATTTATCCCGAAAACAACCCGAGAACAACACGGGTTCTTGGACACGCCCGTGTCCTGACCCGTGTCAACTCGAACACGCCTGGGCTCCAGGCCGTGTTCACGGTCTCGACACTTCGTCGAGCGAAGTTCGTCGACCTCACGACACGGCCTTGGACACGCCCGTGTCCTAGGCCGTGTGCCTTGTCTCGACACTTCGTCGAGCGAAATTCGTCGACTCCCCGGGAGAGTGTCGACACGGGCTCGACACGCCCTGAGACACGCCCGTGTCTCAGGCCGTGTGCCATGTCTCGACACTTCGTCGAGCGCAAAATGTCTACTTCGCGGGCTGAGTGTCGACACGTGCTCGACACGCCCTGAGACACGCCCGTGTCTCAGGCCGTGTGCCCTGTCTCGACACAATGCCGAGCACAAAATGTCGACTTCGCGGGCTGAGTGTCGACACAAGCCTAACACGCCATGGGACACGCCCGTGTCCATGGCCGTGTGCCTCCTGCCAGAACCCAAAACTGGCCCAGAACGTCCCCCGTCGCTCTTTTGAGTTTCGGGGCGTTACACCTTCCCCCTAATTGTTGAAATTTTTTAGGGGAGCAAAGTGATGGCATATTGAGGATTGCCTTAACCTTATCTGGGTTATGGGCAAGCCCCTCGGGGGTAAGGAGATGACCGAGGAATTTTCCTTAATTTGCTCCAAAGATGCATTTCAACGGATTCAACTTCATGTTATACCTTCGTAAAGTAGTGAATGTTTCTGTGAGGTCTTGCAAATGCAAAGTAAAGGTTTTACTTTTAATAAGGAGGTCATCGACATATACTTCAAGATTCCTTCCTTTTTGTTTTTTAAATAAAAGGTCCATCATGCGCTGATAAGTAGCGCCTGCATTTTTTAATACGAAGGGCATTACTAAATAACAGTAACAACCATCATCGGTAATAAAGGACATATAGGGGATGTCAGGCTTATGTATCCTAATCTGGTGATAACCAGAAAATGCATCTAAAAAACTCATAAAAGGATATCCAACCGCTGAATCTACTAAAGCATTTATTCGAGGCAGCGGATAGCAATCTTTTGGGTATGCTTTATTCAACTTGGTAAAGTCAACACACATCCTCCATTTTCCTCCCCACTTCCTTACCATTACAAAATTTGATACCCAATCCGGGTATTGGATTTCACGAATGAACTTGGCCTTTAGAAGCTTCGCAACCTCTTCCTTGATTGGCTCGGCTAGATTCGTCGTCACTTCCTGCTTTTTTTGTTGAACAGGTTTGAAGTCGGCAGCAATGTTGAGGTGATGGCAGGCTACGTCAGGATCCACTCCGGGCATGTCTTCTGCAGCTCAGGCGAAAACATCCAGGTTCTTCAATAAGCACGCGATCAACTCTTCTTTTTCTTCCTTGGGGAGCTCTGAGTTGATTGTAAGTCTTTTCTCTTCATCTGCGCCAATTGAGATTCCTTGAGTCGCTTGAGCAGGTTCCAAGTGAATCCCCTCCTAGATTTCTTCCTGACCTCCGGTCTCTCCCTGGGGAGCCTTTTCTTCTAAGGCGGCGACTAGAGTCGCCTGGAGAGGCATTTGCTCAATCATGTTGACTGTTTTGACATAGCACTGTCGTGCCTCCCTTGGGTTGCTTCTAACCCGATATTGCTTTCCTCCTGCTGTGAACTTGATTGCCAAATGATAGGTGGAAATATTGCCTGATATTCAATGAGGGGTCTTCCAAAGATGGCACAGTAACAGCTGTCCGCATCAATTATTACAAATGTGATAAGCTTTGTCACTCCCCTGAGCATTACTGAGAGTGTAACGCTTCCTTAAACTTCCTTTTTTCGCCCGTGAAGCCATACAGTGGCCCTTCAGTGGAGAGCGAAGTCTTTCCGGACCTTAGGGCCTCATAAGCACTTTTGAATATAAGATTGACCGAACTTCCGGTGTCAACCAAAATTCTTGGAACTATGTAGTTCTCAATGATTGCTCTTATCACGAGCGCGTCATTGAACGGGTTGGACGTCTTTGGGAGATCGTCTGGACCAAAAGTAACGATTTCCATTGGTGGATATGTGGAATTCATAGTTACTTCATGCCGTTAGATGTTTGCCAAAGAAGACTTCCTGCTTGATTCTGCACCCACTCCTCCGTGGATGCAAAAGAGATCACCGAGGACACCTACTGTTGAAACCGAGAAATCCGGTCTCCCGTGGAGTTCGACCCTTGGGGAAGGGGTGACCACGCACCTACTACCCTCAAGCAAACGATCTAGGCACAAGACTAGGAACACAAGAGACAGACCCAAGGTCTCAGCGTGGAGGACCCGCCGCATACCCGGAAGAATAACTAACTCTTCCCCTCCCAAGCCAAGGGCTGAGCTAAGGCACCTTCGGAGGGCTCTCTTGGCCGACCGGAACATCTGAGGAGGATCTCAAGATCCACTCCTTAACTAGAGGTACCGCCTCGGGTCTATGTAAAATGTTCCCCGCATGCCTTACTATTGGCGCCAAACCGCCCAGCAGCCCTACTCTACGCAACCCCAATTGGGCCGCCAATAGCGGAACTCCGCTACTCTGAAAGGATGGCAACGGGCCATTAGGGGCTTCCCGGCAACTATACCTCGGGGCCCACACGGGGGGAGCAGTTCACGAACACACCGCTCGCCCAAGACAGGGGGAGTAAACTACATTCACAGAGCATCAGAGATATAAAAGAATATTACAGGAATATAAATTCCATACTCGGCACGCAGGCCGGAAATATAAACAAAAAGGCCTTCGAGGGCCAGCACAAGTTTGAGCTTAAGCCCGCTACTCCCCTCCTGGTACTGCAACACCTGTACGCCAACGTCTCGACGAGCGGCGGTCAACTAGTCATCGGTCGGCCAACATAAGCGGACCAAACATATTGTGCACATCCCCTTTTTTGGGGCTACGGAGCGCATTCCCTGCAAGCGGCTAAATAAACAACTTCCTCGGAGTCTTCTCCGGGAACCCCAGAATATCACCAATCCGGCTCACACGTCCGGATGGGCTTCACACAGCAAGCCTAAACCCGTACTCACGCTTCCGGGCACTAATGCAATTAACTGCGGGGACGTACACGTCAACCCGTCGGGGAGCTCCCTTCCCCCCACCCGTTGGTGGAGAGGGGCTTCCGTGCGAATATGGAAATTGAAGGCTTCACATGCCCAAGTTGAAACATCGTTACCCTTGTCGCGTGTTTGGCGGCGGGGACGGGAGAGGAGCTCCGGGTCGATTCTGCTACGTGCGGCTGCGTCTGTGTTCGATCCCCACTCTAGGCCGAGCCGCGCTCCAGGCCGAGCCTCGCTCCAGGCCGAGCATCGCTCCAGGCCGAGCCTCGCTCCAGGCCGAGCCTCGCTCCAGGCCGAGCTTCACTCGGGCTGCTGCTTTGCCGGCGACGGGAGAGAGGGAAAAAGGGGGGCGGCCGGCTCCCGCTTTGCCGGCGACGGGAGAGAAAGGGAAAGGGGCGGCCGGGCTGCTGCTTTGCCGGCGACGGGAGAGAAGGGGAAAGAGTCGGCCGGCTCCCGCTTCGCCGGCGACGGGAGAGAGAGAGGGGGCAGTCGTGGTTGCCACTGCAGGCGGCGGCGAGAGAGAGAGAGGTAAAACCCGCCGTGCCCTAGCTTGGGCGGTGGCCGGAGAGATAGAGGGGGCGGCGGCGGCGGCGAGTGAGAGGGGTAAAATCCGCCGTGCCCTAGCTTGGGCGGCGACGGCGAGAGAGATAGAGGGGGCGGCGGCCCCTTGCTGCTCCAAGCCGAGGGTGAGAGAGGGAGGGGGCGGCGGCGGCGCTGCTTTGCCGGCGACGGTAGAGGGCGGGGAAGGAGCGGCGGCGGCTGGACCCGAGATCCATGGCTAGGGTTCCCCTTCTCTTCTTCTCTCCCTGCTCCTCTTTCCCTTTTCTTCTCCCGCTGTTTCCCCCGAGCCCCACCCTGCTTCTCTTTTTTTATTTTCTTTCCTTTTTTTGTTCCCAGCCCCCCTTTTATCCAATTTCATGTATATATATAATATAATAATATATATATATTATATAATATAATAATAATATATATATTATATAATATAATAATACATATATTATATAATATTACATATATATATATATTCTAACAACGCGCATATAAAACCCTCGCACGCACGCACGAGGACCCGCACGCCCTCAAACGGGGTCGCACCGACTCGTCGCCCACAACACGCCCCTATGCTGCTTTTTGGGGAGGGTCCCACTCGCCCGGCTACGGGGTTGTACACCTACATCGTCTGCGTCGATGCTTTCTCCAATCTTGATGTTGCCATAGTATCCCACTTTCTCAATGTTTTCATCCTCCCGGAAGACTTCGGCCACCTCCTTACCCTTAGAGGTGGACGGTTTTGATGAGGCCTCTTTTACTCCGAGACCCTTCATTTTCCCTGCGGCAAGTAGCCGCTCCACAAGCTGTCGGAGAGCACTGCAATCCTCAGTTGGGTGCCCTTTCTCCTTGTGGAATGCACAAAAATGATCCGAGTTTCGAAGATTTCCTTCCGCCTTCTGGAATTCTTTCTTTAGCTCAGTCTTTTTCTGCAGGATCTAGAGAACTTCATCTACTGTCAGGCCCATAGCAGCGAGTTCTTCCACAGGACTGTGGCTTTGCTGATCATCTGAGAATGAGCTGTCCTAAATTTGAAGGCCAGGCAGGATCCGAGGAGACACAGGAGCAGGGGTAGTGGCCAGCGGTGGTTTCTGCTCATGAAACTGTTGATGACTTTGATAAGGCCGCTTGTGCTGGAAATTTCTTCCCCGGTGTGCCAGAGGCCAATACTCTGGTAAAGGGGGCCTGGATGCTCGATCACTTACAGAGGAGTTTGTGGTGTCCCTCCTTTCGGCCTTTGCCGTTAAGTTGGAAACATATGAAGGGTTGGCACTCTCTCCTTCAACGAATGTGTTGGCCAAGGCTATCAGATCCTGGAAGGTGGCCGGTTATTTGGTGGTCGCTTAAAACTTCAACGGTCCTTCCTTAAGTCCGTTGATTCGGGCAATTTTATAGAACTCAGGGTCCACGTTCTTGACCCCCAGTTTCTCCTTCTGGAATCGATCAACAAACTGTGCTACCGACTCATTGTCTGATTGCTGGATCTTGAAGAGGGCAGCTGGTCCACTCTTCCTCTTCCTGGAATTGGCAAACCTTAGCAGGAGATCTTGACGTAGCTCGGCAAAACTGGCAATGGATCCGGGATATAGTTCATGGAACCATTCTCGGGCCGGGCCGTCGAAAGTGGTTACTAAGAACTTGCACTTCAATCCATCTGACAAACACCTCATTGCTACGACATCTTCAAAGGCTTGGAGATGAGCGATCGGGTCTGTTTCTCCAGTGTAAAATGGGATGCGAGGTTCTCTGAAGTTATTAGGAGCCTGCTCCTGATGGATCTTATCAACAAAAGGGGACTCCCCGGCTTAAGCTACAGTAGGGATCACAGGAGGCCGCTCGACCTGGTCATCCTCTGTAAAGTTAAGACTGCGGGCTGGAGTCCCTCTAGCTACCTCGTGGAAAAAATCCATAAGCGGAGCGAGCTCGTCGGTCTGTGACCTTGGTGGAACCGAGGGCTGGATGGGCGCGCCGGCTCGCGATGGCGTCGCAGCAGGTGCTTGGCGGACTGGGGTTTGGCAGACTGCCTCATCCATGAAGGCCGCATGGCTGATTGCATCGAGGCGCTGGTCGGTCTCTCTTCGGGACTGTTCGACCTCTCTCCGGCATCGGTCAAGCGCGTCCAGCAGGTCATCGGAGGTGCTCGAGCGACCTGAACGGGCACAGTAATGAGATGATCGGCGATCTGACATCTCGGTCCATGAGTTTCAACGATAGCTTGGATATGAAGGTCGCGTATTGATGTTGATGCAGGAAATGCTCCCTCAAATTCCAGTAAAAAGGGAAAAAGAGAGAAGGAAACTGCAAGCAACCGTTTACTAATGGACCAAGGAAAAAATGGTGATCAGGATAGATGCGAGACCGCAAAGTCTGAGATCTGAGCCCGCAGCTTTCACTAAATTGTTTTCTGGACTCGAGTCCTCGTGCCTTGGGTGCACCACCTCCCCTCTATTTATAGGATTGGGGCCTGCACAAACGGGCAGGGCTAAAATAACTGACTGCCCTGGGTACAGGAGAACCAGACAGCGGTGACGGGAATCAAAAAAAGAGAGAACACGCCAGTCCGTGCAAAATGGGCGGACTGGGCTCGCGGGATAGAGCTTCCATCTGCTACTGCTAGGCGTGATCTTGCTGGAGGATGGCGGCCTTGGCGGACTGGACACTACGTCCGCCGAAGTGGAATCAATCCAGAGATCCAAAGGCATGGCGAACCGAGCGATCGGAGCATTGAGTCCGTCGTCGGGGGATCAGCCTTGGAGTGGTTGATTGATGCTGCTCTGCCGAGCTAGGCACACTGCCGAACCGTATCTGCCTGTGATAGGCCAAGGACCTTAGAACTATGCCGAGTTGCCGGGCTATGTGGATTGCCAAATTGAGTCCGCGGAAAATGAAACAGGACCTTGGCATCTTGAAGGTGTTTCGGACTGAGGGGTTAATAGGTACTTTGCAAATATTCACATCTCCTAGATCGACAATCTCACGAATAAGATGGAGCAACCGATGTATGTGCATGGAGCGCTGATCAGATCTATGTTCTGAAGCAAGTGCAATTGAACTGTTATTATCATAGTAGAGAACAACAGGAACAGAAAATGCTAGGAACTACACCAAGCTCATTGATGAATTTCCTAATCCATATGACTTCCTTTGCCGCATTCGCAGCAGCGATATACTTGGCCTCAATTGTAGAATCAGCAACCATCTTCTGCTTGAAACTCTTCCCGCAAACAGCTGCTCCATTTAGGCAAAATACAAATCATGATTGAGACTTTGAGTCGTCCCAATCAGTTTGGAAGATAGCATCCTTGTAACTCTTTACAACGATCTCTTCCTCTCATACAAATACCAAGAACGTATCCTTATTCCTTCTCAAGTACTTTAGGATATTCTTGACGGCTAACGAGTAACTATCAGGCTGATACCTGCTAGTCATGCTCAAATCATAAGAGACAACGGGTCGAGTACATATCAATACATACATGACTCATCCAATTACCGAAGCATATGGAATCAACTTCATGTTGTCCTTATCTTCAAAAGATTTAAGACACTGGTTCTTAGAGAGACTCACACCATGAGACATCAGTAAGAACCCTTTGTTGGACTCAAGCATGTTGAACCATTTCAACACCTTCTCAATATATACACTTTGGGTCAAACCCATCATCTTTTTCGATTATATACATAGATCTTAAATCCAAGTATGTAAGTCGCTTCGCCCTAGTCTTTCATAGAATAGCAGTTCTCTAGGTTGTCCTTAACAACTTGTAGGGTCGGTTTATCATTCTCCATCAACAGTTTGTTATCTACATATAATATTAGTAAGACAACAATGCTCCCACTCTTCCTCTTATAAATGCACGGTTCATCCTCGTTCTCTATAACACCAAATTCTTTGATCCTTTCATCAAAATGATGATTCCAACTTCGAGAAGCCTATTTTAATTCATAAATGGATCTCTGAATCTTGAATATTTTAGTGGCTTCACCTGGAGATACAAAACCCTCAGGTTGTGTCATATACACTTCCTCAAGGAGGTTTCCATTTAGGAATGTCGTTTTGACATACATCTACCAGATCGTTTATTCATAATACACTACAATAGCAAGCAGAATTCTGATGGATTTAAACCATATTAATAGGGGAAAAAGTCTTATCATAGTCAATACCATGAATTTTCTTCAAACCTTTAGCCACTAATCTCCCTTTGAATGTCTGTACATTCTCATACATGTCGATCTTCTTTTTGAAGACCCACCTACACCCTATGGGTCATACCCCTTCAAGTGGTTCTACCAAGATCAAAACCTTGTTTGCATACATGGAGTCCATTTTATATTTCATGTCCTCAAGCCACTTCTCGGAATCCAGTCCACACATATCCTCTTGGTAGGTTGCAGGCTCATCATCATGATCGAAATGCAAAACATTACCTATTTGAGAAATGAGAAATCCATATCTCTCAGGCTCAAACCCTTGTCTGCCAGATCTATATGGGACTTGTGTTTCTTAGCAGGTTCACTAGTTACAACATCTTGTAGTACTTGCTCAGGTTCTAATTTTGGTTCATTCACTGTTTGTGGTTCTTGAACTTCTTCAAGTTCTACCCCGGTATTCTTTCTACTTAAGAACTCTTTCTCAAGAAAGACACCAGTACTCGCCACAAAAACTTTGCCCTTAGACGGAAGGTAGAAATAGTACCTTTTAGATTCCTTAGGATAACCCACAAGATAACATTTATCTGACTTAGGTTCCAGCTTGTCAGGTATTGGACGTCGCACATATGCCTCACATCCTCAAATCCTAATGAAAGACATACTAGGACGCTTCCCAGTCCATATCTCATATGATGTATTTAGAACCATTTTTGTTGGAGCACAATTTAGTGTAAAATTAGTAGTCTCTAGAGTAAAACCCAAAAAGAAAACAGGCAACTCTACATGATTCATCATCGATCGTACTATGTCTAACAGAGTACGATTCCTCCGCCCAGACACACCATTATGTTGTGGTGTCAGAGGTGGAGTGAGTTGTGATAAAATACCACACTCTTTAAGATCATCTTGAAACTCATGACGCAGGTATTCGCCACCTCGATCAGATCAAAGTGCTTTAACCCTCTTACCCAACTAGTTCTCTACTTGATTCTTTAACTCTTTGAACTTTTCAAAGGTTTTGGATTTGCGCTTCATAAGTTACACATATCTATATCTACTGAAATCATTAGTAAATGTAACAAAGTAGAAGTACCCACCTCTAGCCATAGAACTCGTGGGCCCGCATACATCACTATGTATTATACCCAAGAGAACTTCAGCCCTCTAATTGAAACCAGTGAATGAGACTTTATTCATATTGCCTAATAAATAGGATTTGCATCGCCCAAATGATTCATAATCAAATGAGTCCAGTTGCCCATTTTATGAAGCTTGGCTATGTGTTTCTCATTTATATGGACCAAACGATAATGCCAAAAGTACATAGGATTTGAGTCATTCATTCTTATTCTTTAGCATTTTCTATATTATAGATTGCATGGTCTAAGTTCAAAACATACAAACCATTAAACATTTGGCCAACACCATAACAAACATCATTCATTAAAATTGAACAACAATTGTACTTAATTATAAACAGAAATCCATTCATGTCAAGATATGATATGGATATAATGTTTCTAGTTATGGAAGGAACATAATAACAATTATCTAGTTCTATTACAAGCCCACCGGGCAAAGAAAGACGGTAAACTCCCATGGCGATTGTAGCAACTCTTGCTCTATTGCCAACACGCAGGTCGACCTCCCCTTTACTCAGCATTCTTCTCCTTCCCAATTCCTCCGCGTTTATACAAATGTGAGAACCACATCTGGTGTCCAATACCCAGAACGAAGGAGCAGAAAGGTTTATATCTATAACATCAATACGTGAAGCGGAAGACATACCTCCCTTCATTTTATGCAGACCCTCAATATAAGAAGGACAATCCTCCTCTAATGACCAGCCTTGCCACAATGGTGGCATCTCCCTTCCTTCTCCAAGCCTTTCTTCTTCAGTGCTGAAGATATGGGCTCAAGAGATGACTTAGGTCCAACCTTAGTCTTCTTGAAACCATTGGCCTGTCACTTGCCCTTATGCACCATCAGTATGGTGCTAGCAGCTTGACCTTCTTCATTTTGATCACAACAGTTCTTAACATGCCTCAGATCTCTAGTAGTGTCTTGTCTATTTCATTCATATTATAATTCAAGACAAACTGCTCATAATTGTTCGTCAATAATTACATGATCAAGTCTGTACCCAACTCTTGGCCTAGATGAAAATCTAGTCTTTCAAGGTTCTCTATATACCAATCATCTTGACTACGTGAGTCCATACTAGATCTCGAGCTCCCATCTTATAATGAAACAACTCCTTGGTGACGTCAAACCTCTCTTGCCGAGCTTTCCCTTGAAATAGTTTCTTAATGTGCTCGTCAATCTCCATAGAACTCATGTTCTCATGTTGCTTCTGAAGCTCAGAGTTCATGGTTGTCAACATGAGGCTTTCGAAGTATAAGGAGTCATCTTAATACTTCTTATAAGCATCCTTTTCAGATCGGGATGCATTCCCGACTGGCTCTTCAGGGGATTCCTCTTCCAAAATATAGAGCTTACACTCCTACTTGAGTACAATTCTCAGATTTCAGTACCAGTCGAGATGATTTGTCCCGCTCAGTTTCCCCTTTTCAAGGATAGCCCTGAGGGGCAGGGTGGAGTGAGATCCACCTCTCATGGAAATTCTACAAGAATTTATGCAAATAAAAACTCAGTACTACATTTCAAAATAATTTTTTTTATTTCAATAGGATTTTAATTAAAATTACTCCCACTATTTTAATAAAACTGAAAACCCTCAATATCAATTCAGAGAGTTTAGGTGAGCTACTTTCTTAGTGGACAAGATCCGTATTTCACGAACATCATGAGTCAGCTTTGGCTTTTCTCTCATAATGTAGTTATTTAGGTAGGCAATGCTTGCCAATTGCATCATCATGCAACTCTTGTATGGTTGATGAATAACTCTTTATTCGCATCCATCATATGGTGCATGCCAACCTTATGCCTCTAGGCTCTCAACTTTTGAGGTCACCTAGTTAAGTTTGACCCGATGTTGATAGTTGGATATCACAAATATCTGCTCGCACCCATACCAAGATAGATTAATGCACCTTGCTTTGGCAAACTCACATTTCATCAATCGAGGAAGGAAGAATGTCATCCATCATAAGGCATCTAAATACTTAGTATTGCATCAGGGATTTTAATATAATTGACTAACACCTAGTCTTGGTTATCAATTAACCTATGTGCACATTCACATAAATACTTACAACACTCACAATCCATATACATCCCAGGTATGTACTAGAAAAATCATCAACGGTTGATGTACAGGGCTAGATCTGAACATCTAGTACCCTTCTAAATGCTCAGATTTACATGCATTGCACATGAGCAACACCAACTCCACTTACACAGGACTCAAGCTCATTTCTCTATGTGAGATTCAAAATCTAACACACTTCGTTTCACAAATCAATAAGAGGGACGGTTATTGTTAAGGAGAAACAAATAGATCACAACCAAATCACATGCGCAGCTGGCGGGGTATTAGGGGCAGAGCCCCTAATAGGGTATAAGGAGCAAAATTGATCAAGAAGTAATATTGATGTTTATCGATCAGCAAGCGGGGTCAAGGGCAGAGCCCCTGCGAGGCAGTGCCCTGACAATTTTTTTTGAAAAACTACCACTGATTCCTCCCAAAATTCCATCAACATTTGATATTCCAGGAATAGATTTGGATATTTAGAACACTTCTAAAATTCCAGATATACACGCATTAAATCTATCAAATTCTGAAACAATGATCATCACGCAACCTCCCTCTGATACATCTGTTGGGTTTTACTTTATGACACATTATATGCACGCACCAGAATAAGGAACAAGAAAACCCAAAATATATACTGATTTTGCGATGAACATTGATCAAGAAGTAATATTGATGTTAATAAAATTATTCCTCGGCAGGATTGAGTCCTACTCAACCAAGTTCCTCCAAACAAGTTCGACGAACAGTAGCGTCTAGAGTTCCGCGTGTAGAATTATGTCCACGCCTCTATGGATATCCACACGAGCACAGAGAATCCTTAGACTCTTCCCACACAAGATCTAGGTTGGAAGATGTTATGCCCTCAACTTCTCCATAGTTTGCTAGAACCGTTAAAGGAGAGGCGGCAACAACGAAGATAAACCCTGAAGAAACACTTTCCGGCAATGGCAACAAGTCAGAGTAATCGGCGACATGAGAGCAGGGGTAGTGACTTTTTTCAGTGCGGAATAGTTCCGTCATGGAAGAAGATGCCTCCTCTTCGATCTCAATCGATTAGGTCAAATGATTCACACCCGGTTCACTGTTAATATCGTATATATATAGTAGACCGATACTTCGGATACCTGCAGACCACGCCGAACCGGGACTTAAAGGATCAAATTGGAGGTAACATCATTAGTCGAGTTTACACTTATATATCCGACATATTAAGGATCATTTGTCAAAATAATAAGACGATACTCGACGAATTCAAACAAAATATTTCATCTACAGCATCAAGTCGATACACGAAGAAACCAAGTCCAATTCGTCGAGATTGTCAAGATGATACTCGGCAAATTTAGAAATATTCGTGGAAACCTCAAGACTATAGTCGACGAATTACCTTTGAGTCTTCTGAAAACTTACTTGATGACCCATATTCACAATATAGGTCTCGGAATGAAAAACCTTCAGTTCCATAACATCATAGGATTGTTCCTTTACTCATACCACATATGAGCAAGGCTAACATAAATCTTTCCAACTTCTCCAATATTCTTATGTGCGACACTATAGGCTCATATTGCGCTAGCAGTGAGACTACATGTTTGATCAGTTCCAGATCACCATGGTAGCACCAACACAGCTTGTAGTACCCACTAACCATTTAACGACCTTCTGGTGGCCTAGTCCTCCCATGTTTAGAGGCACAGAGACTTCCATGCAAGCAAAAGAGCAGGTTGAGCGGATAGAGGAGATATTGGTGGGCATGATATGCCCGACAGTTACTGTAGTGTCCTTGGTTGTGACTTTGTTAGAGGGGTATGCTAGAGATTGGTTGAGAGTGGCTAGTTGCTCGATATTTAGGGGGCAACCATTTCCTGCTAACCTATGGGGGGAGTTCTCCATTATAATCTTTGAGCACTTCATTTCTGAAGTCGACCGAGCCGCACTGTAGAGAGATTCATGCACATTCGTTAGGGTGACCGAACATTGCCTGACTACCAGCGAGAGTTCATTCACCTAGCCCATTTTGCTAGGACACTTGCATCTAATGATAGAGATCTGGCAACCCGATTCTATGGAGACCTGTGGGATGACTTAAGATAGGCTTTGATCATGATCTCTTAGTCCACCTTCCACACGATAACGACTCACATTGCCACTTTAGAGTTAGATCAGAGGATGGTGGCCCAGCAGTGCCGAGGATAGATTGAGATTCCCAGAGGTCATGAATGGTTAGAGCCTCCAGCAACCTTATAGGCACCCACCCCCACCCATATAGACATTAGTAGCCCGACTACCCCGACCAGTACTGCAGGATCCCAGAGTAGCTCCATCACCCTAGTCTATTCCAGCATCCTGACGAGATGTTCCCTTTGCGGGAACTATTTTTTATGCCAGCAGCCTGGGAATATTATAGCCTTTTGTCCACAGGCAGCAAGAGGATAGAGGAGATATTGGTGGGCATGATATGCCCGACAGTTACTGTAGTGTCCTTGGTTGTGACTTTGTTAGAGGGGTATGCCAGAGATTGGTTGAGAGTGGATAGTTGCTCGATATTTAGGGGGCGACCATTGACTGCTATCCTATGGGGGGAGTTCTCCATTATATTCTTTGAGCACTTCATTTCTGAAGTCGACCGAGCTGCACTGTAGGAGAGATTCCTGCACATTCGTTAGGGTGACCGGACATTGCCTAACTACCAGCGAGAGTTCATTCACCTAGCCCATTTTGCTGGGACACTTGCATCTACTGATAGAGATCTGGCTACCCTATTCTATCGAGACCTTTGGGATGACTTAAGATAGGCTTTGATCATGATCTCTTAGTCCACCTTCCATACGGTAGCGACTCACACTGCCACTTTAGAGTTAGATCAGAGGATGGTGGCCCAGCAGTGCTGAGGATAGATTGAGATTCCCAGAGGTCATGGACGGGATAGAGGCTCCAGCAACCTTATAGGCACCCACCCCCACCCATATAGGCATTAGTAGCCCGACTACCCCGACCAGTACTACAGGATCCCAGAGCAGCTCCAGCACCCCAGTCTATTCCAGCAGCCTGACGAGATGTTCCCTTTGCGGGAACTATTTTTTATGCCAGCAGCCTGGGAATATTAAAGCCTTCTGTCCAAGGCAGCAAGAAGATTGGGATTAGGGGTAGTGCAGGGAGGAATAGATGTTAGAGGATGAGGCTAGAGTGTCCAAGAAGTAGACTTGGCAAGAGAGATCAACAGGGCTAAGTAGCGCCCTTAGAGGCTTATGCATTAGATCTTCAATACGGACCGACACCAGTTCTAGTGATAGGTATCTATCTCAGAAGTTAGTGATATGGTAGAAGTTGTGATGCTTATCATATGACTATATATATACTCTATCTATATATACCTATATTTGATGTATATACCTGTTATGTGATATGTATATACACATAAATGATACCAAGATTACTATTGGTAGAAGGACATCCAGCAAAAACTCTCTTTGATACTAGAGCGATGCATTCCATTGTGTCTCAGGAATTCATTGCAAATAAGGAGAATGTTGTCTGCTCGTCAAGAATGTCCATACAAATTTGTCTACCAGATTGATCGGACATGCCTTCTACAGAAAAATGCTCGTTCCAGGCTATGCTAAGGAATATGGGATTTGAAATTTATGCAAAGATCCTAGAAATAACCAGATAATTCATCATCTTAGGGATGGATTGGCTGGCTGAGCATAAGGCACAGTTAAACTGTTCGACCAGAGAGGTCAAGCTTCAGAACCTAGACAAATAGGTTATTATGCTGACATGTATTCCCTTCGTCACTCGCACCATTTTGCCTATTCCCAGATGGTAAAATCAGTCTGACTAAAGGACAAAGTATTCCTTATCTACTTTGAAATGGAAAACAAAACTCAAGTGCTCACCAAGGTCCTTGTGGTACGGTATTTTCCAGATATTTTCCCTGAGTCCCTCCTAGGTTTGCCACCACAATTAGAGGTAGACTTCCAGCTTAAGCTTGATCTTGGAGCATGTCCAGTTCCCAAGCACCCTATCAGATGGCTCACAGCGAATTGGCAGAGTTGAAGATTAAACTTCATGAACTGATCGATGCAGAATTCCTCCATCCGAGTTCCTCGCCATGGGGAGCCCCTATATTATTTGTGAATAAGAAGGACATGACACTGTGCTTGTGCATAGAATACAGAGAACTTAACAAATTCACCATATGGAATACGTACCCCCTACCAAGGATTGACGAGTTGTTCGATCAACTGCAAGGTGCATCCTTCTTCTCTAAGATGTACCTAAGATTATGCTATTATCAACTTCAGATCCGGGAAGAAGATATTCCCAAGACCTCTTTTAGCTCCCACTAGGGTCTCTATGAGTTCTTGGTGATGCCATTAGGACTCAATAACGCAAAATCTTACTTTATGGGATTGATGAATAGTGTATTTGAACCCTTCCATGATCACTTTTTAATCGTCTTCATATATAACATTTTTATCTACTCAAAGACAATGGTAAAGCATTCCAGACACCTGCAAATGGTGTTGCTCAAGGTTCAAGAGCACTCGCTCTTCTCCAAGTTCAGTAAGTGTTAATTCTAGTTAAGGAAGTTGGATTCTTGGGCCACACCATCAAGAAGAATGGAGTAGAGGTAGAGTAGGGAAAGATCCAAGCAGTTCAAAATTAGTTGCTACTCAAGATGACAACAGACATTCAAAGATTCCTCAAAATAACCTGTTATTACAGGAAGTTTGTGGATGGATTTTCCACCCTTAGTACTCTTACAAGGAAGGATGTTACGTTTCAATTGATTTCGTAATGTGAGGCTGCGTTCGTTGAACTGAAGTAGCAGTTAGCTTCTGCCCCAATCCTTACAATTCCTTCAGGAATCTAAGGGTCACAGATTTATATGGATGCATCCCAAAATTGATTAGGAGCTGTCCTGATGCAGCATGGCAAGGAAGTCGAATATGTATCTCATCAGCATAAGCCACATGAGTTGAATTATGTAACTCACGATATAGAGTTGGGTGTCATTGTCTTCGCCTTCAAGAACTTGAGGCACTACCTATACAAAGTAGGATGTGAAATCTGCTCAAACCATAAGAGTCTCAAGTATATCTTTACATAGAAGGAGTTGAACCTCTGGTAGCGCAGATGGTTGGAATTTTTATGTGATTGAGTTTTCTCTACAGTACCACCCTAGTAAAGCAAGCAGAGTTGCTGATGCATTGAGCCGCCAACCCTCAATAGCTTCAAGCTGGTTAGAGTTAATATTTGAGGAACTACTTCAATCATTGATAGATCTAGACATTACACCTTGTTGTTTGTAGAGAACCGAAAGAATATCAGTCGGAGCTATATTGGATGGTAATATAGTGCAACATCTGAGATCAAATACTGGAAGCCCAGAAGATTGACCCAGAGGTGGACCCGATTATCCAGTCTTTGCAGGATGGAGCATAAGAGGAGTACAAACTATACGTCAGAATTTTGCAGTTCAGGCATCGCATATTGATCTAATCTACCAGAGGAGTCCAAGAGGAGATTTTTCAAGAAGTGCACCAATCGAGGTATTCTATTTACCCAGGCATGTTTAAGATGTTTTTTGACCTGCGTAGGATTTTTTACAGTTTAGGAATGAAAAGAGATGTCACCAGCTTCGTGGCCTAATGACAAACTTATCAGAAGGTTAAAGCCGAAAACCGCAATCCAGGAGGTTTGATGCAGCCCCTGCCAATACTAGAGTAGAAATTTGAGGATATTTCTCTGGACTTCGTCCATTGCCTATCATGATTCCATGGAGGAAAAAATCTATATGGGTTGTTGTGGATTGACTTACAAAGATAGCGTAGTTCATTCCTAACAGACAGAGTGAGGGAGTTGATGTTCTTTCCAGGTTGTTTATAGAGCAGGTAGTCCGGTTCCATGGAGTGTCGAAGTTCAATGTGTCGGACCATGATGGATACATCATTTACAAAGGGTGGAGGCGGGTGCAGGCATACTTGGGGAATAACATGGACTTTAACATCACCTTCCACCATGAGATAGATGGACAGACGGAAAGAATGAACCGGACAATGAAATATCTTCTTCAACTATGCATAATTGAGCACATCGAGACATGGGAGCAGCAACTACCACTAGTAGGGCTTTCTTATAACAACAACTGCCGAGGCATAGCGAGACTATGAGCGTTTTGATTGTTCTTGTGCGCCCCGAGGTGCAAATTTGGCTATTTAGCAAACAAACTCCGATTCGACCCCAATTACTGGCATTGGATTCAAATGGAAAATATGAAGTTAACAGAGTTCTCCCCGGTCAGTTTCGACAATAGATGGCCAATCTATGGTAACACGCGCACACCAATTATGACACAACACCCAAACTTTGACCCGACCCCTGATGATTTGGACCTATTTTGACTTTGACCAGCAAGGGAGACCCACCATAGGGTTTACTTTGGTCAAACCCCCTAAAAGGCCATTTTTTGGAATTTTCCTCACGGGGATGCCCACCTCCTCTCCATGGTTGTTTAGGGCTTTACTACCCTCACTCTTTGGGGCACCAAACTAGACATCAAGTATGATTGGAAATGGGACAAGAGGAAGCCCACCACTCCTTCTCTTCCTCTCTTACTTAAGCCTAAAGCCCACACATGCCCAATACACCAAGTCCTCCCCTAGGATGCTTCCATGTGGCTTGTACTATGACCATAGATGGCAGCCACATTCCACAGCTATTTGGAATCAAGGAGGAGGATAACTCTCCTATGGGGATTTATCCCACATCGGGTATAAGCCCAAACCCAGCCCCCTTCTTGCTTATATATAGATCATCATCCCTGCCTATGCTCACTTAGCACAGTCGAGCTTCCCCCACCCACACCGGAACCCTAGTTCGCAGGAAAACCCAAACCCAAGTCCATCCTACTATGCAACCTCCATTGTCAATCGACCAAGTTCATCCTAAGCCCACCTAGCACAGGTGGAAATTTCTCCCCTCTCCATTCCTCATCTTCTGGACATCTATAAGTCCTGATGAGTGTTAAATATTTGTACATTTCAGTTCTTTATTTAGGTCATTTAGGTTTATTTTCATTGTTTTTATTTATTTTTATTCAATAACATGTTCTTTTTTTGTATATACTCTTCTAACTTAGCATTATTTTTGTTTTCCAAAAATTTCAGGAAAAAGTCGAAAAAATCAAAGAACACGCCCGTGAACTCCATGTCATGCCTGTGACCGGGCCATGTAACTTTGATTCCAGCGGAAAACTGGCTCTTACAATGGAAAAATCAAGTCACGCCCATGTCCCATCTTACATGCCCGTGCCCAGTATAACACGCTTGTGTCACACCACTCGACGCTCAACGACTCCAGTTCGACGTTCGACGCTCGACGATTTGTTTGACACGCCCGTGTCAATTTTGTCATGCCCGTGACCACCCAAGCTGTTCAAGACAAGACGTCGCCAGCATAACAAATACTTGAAGACTTCATCAGTTACACTTTGCTAACAATCCCGTGTCATTCGGTGCACACCCATGACTGCCTCAATTTTCCAGACAAGTCGCCTCAAGCGAGGCAAGGATTCGACGCTTTGCAAGTCATGCTCATGCTATTTTCCTATGACTGTGGGGACACACCCGTGACCTCCACATAGAAAGCCCCGAAATCAACCGCCAATAAATTTTTGGTTTCACCTCAGTGCCAGTACCGACACGCCGCCCCCCTACACGCACGTAATAAGGGCGTGTAATCCGATTTTTTTATAAATAGATGTTTGTTGTAAGGTCTAAGGGTTCAAAAATTTTGATTCATTTTGCTGTTAGGCTGCTTCTAGGAGGAAAGGATAATATTCCCCCCTCCTCTTTGTGTTTGTTTTTGCATTTATAATCAGTCTTTTTACTTAATAAAATATGTTAGTTTTTCATCCCTATATTGTATTGGAATGCCTATGAGTGCCTCTCTTTAAGCAATCTTATGTATCTTTGTTTTTCTTTTTAATATGGGTGTGTGTGTGTTTGAGTTTGATTTATCGTTTTTATATTTTCAAATCATCAACTTCCTTAGCTTCATTTTAGATTTCTTCAAACTCACAAGTCGTGGTTATAGTTTTTCTTATCATGTCTCTTAGGTTTGTTTAGATTTAGGATTTTTGTGCTTTTTTATTCATTCGTATGAATTTATAAAAATGGTGTCAAAGTGGTTTTTATCCTTTTTTACATAGGTTTTTCTTAGCTGTAAAACTTTTGGTTCTTTTTCCCTTTCATCCACTTTTTAAGCATTTTTACAAACTTATAAGAATGGATTATATATTATTTAAAATTTTCAAATCCTTTGATTTTTGCATTTATTTGAAAACTCTTTTGCTCCAAAACTTTCTATTTCTACTTTTTATGTATTTTCAGCAAATTCTAACGGTAAAAATGTAAACGTTTTAATTTTTTGATCACTTGGTTTTTTGTCTTTTTGCTTGTGTATGTGAGTGTATGTGTTAGGTTTCATTATTTTCCTTCAGGTAGAGTGTGTGTGTTTCATTCAAGTAGAGTGTGTGCGTTTATGAGTTAGTTTTTACTGCTTTAATTTCCCACCTACTCGTTTGAGTAGGGCTTTTCATTTCCCGCCTACTCTTTTGAGTTGGACTTGTCATTTAACGCCTACTCGTTTGAGCAGGACTTGTCATTTCCCGCCTACTCTTTTGAGTAGGACTTGTCATTTCCCGCCTACTTGTTTGAGTAGGACTTGTCATTTCCTGCCTACTTGTTTTAGTCAGACTTGGAATTTTCAGCTTTCATTTCCCGCCTACTTCTTTGAGTAGGACTTGTCATTTCCCGCCTACTCGTTTGAGTAGGACTTGTCATTTCCCTCCTACTCGTTTGAGTAGGACTTGTCATTTCCCGCCTACTCGTTTGAGTAGGACTTGTATTTTCAATTATGTAATTTTCTTTTTTTTTGTAATTTATGCATTTTCTTTTATTTATGTCTTGGTCGAGTGCGTGCGTTCTTCCTTTTCTTTAAGAATTTCTATTTCTAATGTTAGGTTATTTTATGTGTTTTTTTGTAACCCTTCAGTGTTTAATTTTGAACTCATGCCTCACCAAACTCACAAGCCGTCCCCATTCCAATGAGTGCCTAATCGATCTTAGCACATGGTATCGATGAGCATTGGAACATTAAAATCTTTATAAATAATTAAAGGTCCTCTTTTTCAATTTAATAAAGAACTTATGGTTTACCCTTGGTATACGATGCGTAGAACCAAATATAGATGTTTGTGCTCTATTTCTGTTATCCATACACTAGCTTGTCGAGAGGTCGCGCATATGGACCGATCACCCTTGGGTAAAGAGAGCTTCGCAGTAAACCTTGACAGAGTAGGCGCGGAACTCTTTTGGATTGGGTCCCCCCCCCAAAGCGGGGGTTCTTAGCGTAAAGCGGGCATTAAGAGGAATCTTTCTTCCGATGAGAGCTCGGTCGAATAGTCTTAATGTTCAAGTGAGCGATAGTCCTAGAGATAGGTGAGCTCATTCTTTTGGAACCTCTACGACCAAGTTTCCCATTTAATTGAATTGAAACCTAGGATCTCTAGTTATATAAATTTTTTTTAGTCCTAAAGTAATTCAATACGAGTGTTATTTCTTCATCGATCTTTTTCAATCAATTTTCCGCACTTTCTTATCAATCTCTTTAATTAGTTAATCCAACAACTTAAATTTTTCGGTAAGATAATAGTCCTTCTAGGAGGAGTAGAGATAATCAACCCATCCCCGAGAAATATACGATCCCGATATTATCCCGAATATCCTGTATTACTTGCAATATTTGCACTTGCATTCCTTCACGATGCGAAATTCACACGCACCATGCTCACTAGATAAATCAGAGCCGGGTTTCTTGTGCATCATGTTTTTGGCGCCATTGTCGGGGAGTCTTCGAGTTGTTATTTTGAATACCAGAGTCTATTACTTTTACCTATTTTTCTAAAAATTGAAAAACAAATTTAAAAACTCTACTTAAAATCCAAAAAAGAGTTAATTATTTAGTAAATATTTGAAGGTGTATGACCCGTGGACAACCTTCGGAGTCGGAAAATTTGGATTTCGATCCTGAGATCAAACGCTCACTTGCGCGTATTCGATCTCAATGTCGAAATCTCTCTTTAAATCCCGAAGAATCCGACGGACAACCATCTAACGTTGCTATGGGCGACCCTAATCCGAATGTGGCAGTGGAATGTACAATGTCTTATTACGCACTGTCAAATTTGGACAATACTTGATCCACTGTTGTTCTCTCGATGGTGGCGAACAATAATTTTGAAATAAGATTTAGCATTATCAAAATAATCCAGAATGCCATGCAGTTTGATGGACAGCCGGATGAGGTCCCAAATATTCATTTGTCTAGATTTTTGGAATTCTGCGATACTTTTAAAATTAATGGCGTCACGCATGACGCCATTCGTTTGTGCCTTTTTCCATTTACCTTAAGATCTAAAGGTAAGGCGTGGTTGAATTCCCTCCCGCGAGGATGTATCACCACCTGGGCCAAGTTTGCGGAACGGTTCTTAAAGAAGTATTTTTTGCCCGCCAAAACTGCAAAATTGTGCTCGGACATTTCTTCGTTTGTGCAGAACTATTCCGATTCTCTATTTGAGACTTGGGAGAGGTTTAAAGAAATTATCCGCAGGTGTCCGCACCATGCGCTGCCAGCGTGGTTGTAGGTTCAAATCTTTTATAATGGGCTTAACTATCAGACGTGTCAAATGATTGACGCGGCTGGCTGGGGTACCCTGAATAACAAGAATGCCGAGGTTTCCTAAGATCTTATCGAAGAGATGGCCATGAACGCCTACGAATGGAACGTCTCACAGGGACATCCCAAGCAGGCGACCGACCTCTTCGAAGTGGATGACACAGCCCACTTAGCCCTTTAAGGTAAAAGGCTGACGAAACAGGTGGCGCAGATGTCGGCTGCCTCCTCCCCTCCATCTTGGGTGATTCCCTCTAACATCAATGTAGTCGTTGAGTTTATAGACTGCGTGGGAAATAATGGGCGACCTTCCTTCAACCCCAACAATAACCCTTATAGTAATCACTATAATCCGAGTTGGAGGAACCACCTGAACTTCTCACGGAGCAATGCAAACAATGCGCAGCGCCCGCCCAATTCTTTTGCGCCCGGATTTCCGCTGCCTCCCACTCTTCCATAATCCTCCCATATGGAGGAAAAGTTTTCTGAATACATAACATCCAACGAGTCAAATATCTGAAACATCACCGGATCGCTAAAAAACTTTGAACTCCAGGTTGCAAAAATGGCGTGGATGATGTCCGAGCCCACACTCGGGGCACTGCCGGAGAACACGGAGCCCAATCTGCGGGAGATTATCAATGCTATAACCCTCCATAGCGGAAAGGAGGTGGACGATCCAAAACATACCGATCCTCATGTACATATTTCACATCCGAGCCCTCTTCCCCCATCTTCGGTTACGCCATCTTTACCATTTTTAAACTCTAAAATTATTTTTAAAATGCCCTTGTAGTATCCACATAAGCTAGATAGTGTGCGTAAGGATGCGCAATACAAAAAATTTATTTTATTATTAAAACAAATTCATATTAATGTTCCCTTCTACGAGGCAATCTCGTACATGCCTAAGTATGCGATATATTTAAAAGAACTTCTTTCTAATATGCAAAAATTAGAAAATATTTCGCATATCTCTCTCAGAGCAGACTGCTCAGTGGCTCTTACTAATAAATTGTCCCTTAAAAGAAATGACCCGTGACAGTTTTAATCTCGTGCCTTTTTGGCAATATATTAGTAAAATACGCTCTACCAGATTTATGCGCGAGAATTAATTTGATGCCATTCTCGCTCTTTCAAAAATTAGGTTTGGGCACTCCGGCCCTACTAAAGTGCCTATCCAACTAGCAGATCGCTCAGTTAAGTTTCCTGTCGGGGTAGTGGAGGACGTTCTTCTCTGAGTTTATTAGTTTATCTTTCCGGTAGACTTCATCATCTTAGACTTCGAGGAGGACACCGATGTACCAATTATACTCGGTCGCCCTTTTCTCGCCACCTCCCACATATTAACTGATGTGAGTTACGGTCGTCTCCTGCTTCGGGTAGGAGATGATGAGGTTACTTCTCTATTAATCCCTTCATAGGAGACTCGTCATCGAGCGATCACTTTTATTATACTTTAGATACTTATTCGGAGATTGTTTTCCCCTGTTTTCAAGTCTACTTTTTTAAATGATGATATTTTTGCGCTCGAAAACTTTAATTGCGATGAGGATGACTCTGCAAAAGTATTTTCGAACCATTTAGATCGAAAGATATTAAAATTATAACCTCATTATAAGAACCGCCCTGCCTAGAGCTCAAACCCCTACCCGAATATCTCAAATATGCCTTTTTTGGGAAAAGTTGATACCCTTCCCGTTATCATTTCTTCACATTTGAGCGATTCAAAGACTTCTGATTTATTGGAAGTTTTGCTTAAACATCACCGCGCAATTGCGTGGCAAATTTCTGACTTAAAAGGGATAAGCCCTTCTTTCTACACTCGTATGATTTTCCTTAATGATAATTGCTTCAAAATTATTCAGACACAGTAATGTGTTAACCCAAACATGAATGACGTCATTAAAGCAGAAATCATAAAATTATTAGATGCGGTGATAATTTAACCCATTTCAGATAGTGCATGGTGAAAGTCCACCTAGTGTCAACTATGTTCACCTATGGGGGGGGGGAATAGGTGACGTGCAGCGCTTTTGCGGAATTTAAATTGTACATGCACACGAAAATAAAACAACACAACACAACAGAGTACACGAGCTATTTATAGTGGTTCCCCGACTTGGGTACATCCACTTTCCCCCTTCGACATATCTCCCAACAGGGGACGACTCGGTCTCTTCACCAACAGGATTGAAATCCAATCCTTGCACTATCGGAAGGAACCCTTCCACACGTAGAAATCAACACTCTCACAAACCGGGTTGCACCCAACCCTTACAACTAGGAACCAACGTTCCTTTACAACAAAAGTAAAATAGAATGTACAAGAAATACAAACTACGTGTGGAGACTACGGTGTCCCTCTTCGTTGACGACGTGATCTTGAAGTCTACAAAGAGTCCACAACCTTGGTCTCTCTTGGAGAGGATCTCCCCGGAACCGGCGGCGGCAAGAAGGGCGGCGGCTAGGTTCACGGGATCGGCGGCGACGACGATGTGCGGCTGCTGTTCTTTAGAGATCCAAACTTCGTAGCGAAGCTAGCTAGGTCTACCAACGGTCACACGAGGATCGGTCGTCTCGATCGATTCGGACGGGGAAGTTTTTCCCGATCAACAAATCGAGAGACAAGGGATCTCTGGATAGACGCGTGAGACACTAAGCTTGGCTAAGCTTCTGTCGCCGGAGATCGGGAAGAAACGCGATCAACAGCGGCGACCAACTAGCGCGAGCGGCGACGGCGGCGGCGGAGCAGTTTCGCGATTTTAGGGTTAGATCGTGCTCGGCTTCTTTTCTGTGTATTTATGTCGTTCAAAATATACCCGTATATATACTATAGAAACTTTCAAAATGACCGTTGTGGGACCCACAAGAAGAATCCATAAATCCCGATCCAGAACATTGACAGAGGCATAATCCGGTTCAGGAGCTTCCAGAGAAATCGCTAAGTAAAAATCGGCGAGAATCGCAGGTGATTCTCGACGAATCGGCGAGAATCAGTTAGTGATTCTCGACGATTCGTCGAGAATCACTAGTGATTCTCGCCGAATCACTTGTTAATTCTCAACGAAAGTTACTTGGTTTCCATGATCTGCTCAGCGATGGGTTCGGCGAGAATCACTAGTGATTCTCGCCGAATCTTACTTGGCACCGTTTTGAGGTAGCCGGAAAGAGTCGTCGAGAATCACTAATGATTCTCGACGATTCGGCGAGAATCACTAGTGATTCTCGCCGAATTGGCGAGAATCACTTGGTGATTCTCGTCGAATTATACTTAGACGAATTTTCGTTTTTCCACCCAAGAGCTTCTCCTTGACCCATCCTTGCTCCTTGTCTGCTCCTGCAAGATCACAGCCCTGTACTTGAAAGTAAGTGCACTCCAATAGAGAGAGTACACGTAGGCCAACACACTGATCTGCTCAACGAGGGATTACGTCGTGCAGACCCGTGTATATTGACCTACTCCACCCTGACATTGGTGTGCACTTAGCGTGGAATAACTGCAAGTACAACTTGAAAGATTTTATCAAATACATTGTCTATTGACCTTAGCTTGTCCAGGGGCTTCTTCAAATCAGGTACATTGTGGATACAATACCCAACAATCTCCCCATATTTGAAGAAGCCTAAACCCTACAAGCTAAGGTGAATAGAGCATATGGGAATGAAAACCATAAACTTGAAATTGAGTTGAGTGAGTTATCCATTACCAATACCAATTTCTTGGGAGCAAGCTTGGAGCCACCTTACCCTTAGCCGAGAGGGTAATCTCCCCCTTTTCGGCTTCTGCAAATCGGGGTCGGTAGCATTTGACCCCTTGCTCCCCCTCAGATCGTGCACGAGCCTGGAGCTTCTGTAGTCTTCATTCCTCATAATTGAGCATCCCCAATTCAGTCTTGAAAAGATTGAACTTGGCCTCGTCTAAGGGCTTTATGAATATATCAGTAATCTGCTTGTCCGTGGGGACATAACAGAGAGAGATGTCCTTGTTCTCCACGTGCTCCCGAATGAAGTGGTAGCACACTTCAATATGCTTCGTTCTGCTGTGCGATACCAGATTGTTGGCAATGGCAATTGCACTGGAGGAGTCGCAGTACATTGGAACTTCCTTGAACTGAAGGTCGTAGTCGGCTAACTGGTTTCGGATCCATAGGAGTTGTGCGCAACAGCTGCCTGCCGAGATGTATTCAGACTCTGCGGTGGAGGTTGCAACACAATTCTGTTTCTTGCTATTCCATGAAACAAGCCTTCGTCCGAGGAATTGACACGTCCCGGAGGTGCTTTTCCTGTCATCCCTACTCCCTGCAAAATCATCATCTGAAAAACCTATTAGCTCGACATCATTGTTTCTCGGGTACCACAAGCCAAGTTTGGGAGTACCTTTAAGGTATCTTAGAATTCACTTTGCAGCGACATAGTGAGATTCCTTAGTGTTCACCTGATATCTGGCACAGACACATGTGTAGAACATGATATCCGGTCTACTGGCAGTAAGGTAGAGCAGGGATCCAATGATGCTTCTGTATTTGGTTTCATCGAAAGGTTTACCTTTCTCATCCTTATCCAGAGACATAGTGGATCCCATTGGCGTCCTCATAGAGGTTGCACTCTCCATACCGAATTTCTTAAGGAGTTCATTTGTGAACTTCGTCTGAGAGATGAAGATTCCATCCTCAGACTGTTTCACTTGAAGTCCTAAGAAATACTTGAGCTCTCCCATACTGCTCATTTCAAACTTTCCTTGCATAAGTTTTGAAAACTTTTTGCAAAGATTGTTGTCCGTTGAGCCGAATATTATGTCATCGACATAGATTTGCACCAGCAAAATCTTGCCTTTGACTTCCCTGAGAAACAATGTTTTATCTATTTTTCCTCTAGAGAACTTGTTCTCAAGAAGAAAATTAGATAAAGTCTCATACCAAGCTCGTGGAGCTTGTTTCAACCCATATAAAGCTTTGTTAAGAAAATAAACATGATTGGGATAAGTAGGATCGACAAAACCTGGGGGTTGAGCGACGTATACTTCCTCTTTCAGGTCTCCGTTCAAGAATGCTGATTTCACATCCATTTGATAGACTGTGAATCCTTTGTGTGAAGCATACGCCAGGAACAATTTGATTGCCTCGAGCCTTGCTACTGGTGCGAAGGTCTGGTCGAAGTCAATCCCCTCCTCCTGTCTGTAACCTTGAGCCACCAGCCTTGCCTTGTTCTTTATGATGACACCATGTTCATACAGCTTGTTTCTGAAGATCCACTTGGTGCCAATCACATTCTGCTTGTAAGGTCTGGGAACTAGCGTCCAAACGTTGCACCGTTCGAATTGATGTAGTTCATCTTGCATGGCCAGAATCCATGCCGCATCTTTGTTCGCCTCGTCGAACTTCTTTGGCTCAACCTGTGACAGGAAGCTAAGATGCAATACTTCGTTAATAGTACCTCTTCGAGTTCTGACACCGACATGAGGATCTCCGATTATCTGATCTCTAGGATGATCCCTCACGTGCCGGAGCTCTAGAAGTCTGGCGTCTGGAGCTTCGACTACTTCTTGGGCTTCTCCTTCTTCTAAGAGATTTGTTCCATTTTGATCTTCAACATTTCCAGATGACGTGGAGGTGGAAACTTTGACGTACTTAGGAGTATCATCTTTGGCGGTCTCATCCAGACTCAGCTGTTCAAGTCGTGCACCTGCATCTTCAAGAATACCACAGGAAGAGTTGCTGTTAAGCAAACTTCCTTCATCAAATACAACATTTATTGATTCTTCTACCACTAGGGTTTTCTTATTGAAGACCCTATATGCCCGACTGTTGGAACTATAGCCCATGAATATGCCTTCGAAGCATTTTTCACCAAATTTAGTACGCGGGTACTTCCCATTATTCAGTACATAGCATCTGCAACCAAAAATCCTCAAGTAGGACATGGTTGGTTTTCTGCCTTTCAAAAGCTCGTTAGGCGTCTTACGATGATTCTTGTTGATCAATGCTCGGTTTTGTACATGACAAGCTGTATTGACAGCCTCTGCCCAGAAGTATTCCGGGAGAGAAGCGTCTTTCAACATTGTCGTGCAGGCTTCAATGAGAGTTCTATTTCTCCTCTCCGTAACTCCATTTTGCTGAGGAGTGCGCGGGGAGGAAAACTCATGAAAGATACCTTGTTCTTCACAAAATTCTGTCATAGCACCAGATTCGAATTCTGTTCCATGGTCACTTCTGATTTTGACCACTGAGCAGTTAAATTCGTTCTGAACCTGCTTGACAAAACTAGTGAAGATGTCAAACGTATCTGACTTTCGTTTCAAAAAGAACACCCATGTAAACCGAGAATGATCATCAACTATCACTAGCGTATAGGACTTGCCTCCCAAGCTATGAACTTGCATTGGACCAAACAAGTCCATATGTAAAAGGTAAAGACATCGGGAAGAGTCTTTGTCAGCGATGCTCTTAAAGGTAGCCCGAGTCTGTTTGCCCATCTGGCATGCAGGACAGGGGCTATCTTTGATGCACTTGGTACTGGGAGCATCCCTTACTAAGTTCTTAGAAAACAGCATACTAATTGTCTTGAAATTAATATGTGTCAATCTCTTGTGCCATTGATCACAAAGAGATGTACTGCCTGTTGCCACAAGGCATACGGGGGTAGATGAATCTACACTGAGAAAATCTAAGCAGAAGATATTTCTGCTCCTAATGCCTGATAATACCGTCTCAGAAGAGGTACGTGAAATTATCAGACATTTATCCTTGCAGAACTTAACGTCATAACCTTTGTCACATAACTGACTTACACTGATCAGGTTATGGTTTAACCCTTCAACATAAGCCACGTCGGTGATAGAGATTATACCGTTGGAAATCATACCGTAACCTCTGGTGACTCCTCGATCTGACCCTCCAAAGATGACTTTGGGTCCATTCTCGACTGGAGTGTAATCACGCAGCAGGCTTCTTGTCCCAGTCATATGCCGGGAGCATCCACTGTCCAAATACCAGATCGGCGTTTTGGTGGCCTTTGGACATTCCTGCAAAACAAAATTAATTTGCCTTAGGAACCCAATCGAACTTGGGTCCTAGATTCCTGGTTAGCACGCTCCCCCTCGGTTGGTTAACCCTACGAGTGGTCGGCCTCGTATTGCTAACATAGGGAGTCTCGTAATACCTTGGATTAAACCAACAATCCACGACAAAGTGACCGACTTTGCCACAACACCAACAGTCGAATCTGTTGTACCTCTTCCTAGGCTCCTGCCTTACCCTGGGAACGGTGGGTACAGCTGGGGCCTTGGATCTGGAGGTGGAGGCCTCATGGTGACAGCAGTCACATGACTTTGTCACCTTCTGTATAACAGGCTTGGCTTTTGGTGCCTGCTTTCCATTATGGCCGCTAGAGAATTGACCATAATTTCCCATGTGGATTTCCTCATAAGGTGCCTTGAGGGCACTCTCACCGAAATTCCGGGGAAAGGTCCAACCATCATATCGGCTCTTTGGCTTTGCAACCGAGGGCCGGAAATGATGACCAAAGGTTGATTCAAAGTCATGTTGGTTGCAAGGAAAGCTAGGCTTTCTGAACGCAACAGGACTGACCGGAGCCTTTCCCTTTTCATCAGCAGAGGCCTTCTTGGCGGCCTTATTCTTCCTCTGGTTCCTGTTTCTCCTGGATGAGGAACCAGATACCCCTACATGCCCCAAGCCAGCTCCTTTGGCCTGAGCAGAGAAGGTATCAACAACTGGAAGAACTGTTTTTGGCATAGAGAAGCTCTTGACGATCTTCCTTTCTGCCGCAAGTTGTTCTTCCAACTTGTCGACTTCCTCCTGCTTAAGATCAAGGAGCTTCAGAGACTTTGAATGCTTTGAGATCAGGTCAAGGTGCTCCTGTCGGAGAGAGATCAAACTAGTGACCTCTTCCCTTAGGGAAACACACTCACCCTTAAGGAATTTTACTTCCTTTTTCTCAGCCTTCAATCTCTTTCGGCACTCCTCGAAAGTGTTGAGCAGAAGCTCATACTTCTCAAGGAGCTCAGCTTCACGGGCCGAAAGGCTATCCTCAGGTTCATCATCCTGAGACTCAGGATCAGAGTCGGAGTCGGAGAGAGGGGTGTGAGCTTTTACCTTCCCAGTAAATGGGGGGCATTCTCCTTCTGAGTCGGAGCGACCCACCAGCCCGAAGTAGGCTTCCTCATCATCACTGGAGTCTGAGGAATCAGACTCGCTCAGTGTCTTTGGCCTTTTGGCGATGTAGCTCCGCTCTTTCTTCTTATCTCTCGAAGATTTGTGCTCCTCTTCTTTCCCTTTTTCTCTCTTGCCTTGATAGCAGTCGGCCACGACGTGTCCTGGATTATTGCATCCAAAGCAAATAATGTCAGAGGAGCGATGTTTGTTCGGTTTAGAAGCATACCTGTCAGAAGAATAATTTTTCTTCTGATGCCTGGAGGAGGAGCCGTCTCTCTTTCTTTGATTCCTCATCTTGAGGAACTTCTTGAATTCTCTGGTGATGAGGGAGAAATCCTCTTCCGACAGCTCTGAGCTGGAGGAGCATGGCTCGGAGTCCTCCTCCTCATCCTTTTTCCTGGCACGGTATGAAACCGCACCCTTGCCTTTTCTGGAGTGACTGGCTTTTAGAGCCACAGTCTTTTCTTTGGCTGCAGCCTTCTCTGCTTCTTCTTCTGCTTTCCTGGTGTTCAGCTGAAGCTCATAGGACATCAGCTTCCCAAACAGAATTTGCGGGTCAGTCTCAGCTAGCCTGCCAAACTCTCGGATGGCGCAGATCTTTGTGTCCCATTCCTTAGTTAGGGACCTAAGGAATTTATCATTGAGTTCACCATTAGTGAACACTCTACCGTATCCTTTGAGGACATTGACGATCTTGAGGAAGTTCTCGTAGGTGACTCCGATCTCTTCCTTAGGCCCTTGTCTGAAGGCCTCATATTTCTGGTTCAGGAGGGATCTCCGATCATCCCTCACTTCATCCGTGCCCTCCATTAGGATGATCAGGTACTGCCAGATCTCCTGTGCTGTCCTGCAGTTGCTGAAGTTTTGCATCATTGAGTCATCAACCGCGCTGACCAGAATGTTTCGCGCCTTCTTGTCAAGTCCTACTAGCACCATCTCGTCCTTGTCCATTTCAAAAAGTTTCTTTGGCACTTTCTGGGTAGGATCAATGGTGGATGCCTTAGTGGGGACACAAGGTCCCTCCTCCACGATCATGAAGAGTCGAGGATCAACTGCTTCCATGTAGAACCTGATCCTTTCCTTCCAGATAGGAAAGTTGAGCCTGGTGCACACTGGGATCTTGCCTGAGAACTTGAGCCCGTCCATAGTAGATGTTTTGCCTCCTTCTTGACACTAGCGGCAGGATTCAACTCAAGGTGTTAACCTTTTTGATGAGGAACCTCGCTTTGATACCACTTGAAAGTCCACCTAGTGTCAACTATGTTTACCTATGGGGGGGGGGGGGAATAGGTGACGTGCAGCGCTTTTGCGGAATTTAAATTGTACCTGCACACGAAAATAAAACAACACAGCACAACAGAGTACACGAGCTATTTATAGTGGTTCCCCGACTTGGGTACATCCACTTTCCCCCTTCGACCTATCTCCCAACCAGGGACGACTCAGTCTCTTCACCAACAGGATTGAAATCCAATCCTTGCACTATCGGAAGGAACCCTTCCACACGTAGGAATCAACACTCCCACAAACCGGGTTGCACCAAACCCTTACAACTAGGAACCAACGTTCCTTTACAACAAAAGTAAAATAGAATGTACAAGAAATACAAACTACGTGTGGAGACTATGGTGTCCCTCTTCGTTGACGACGTGATCTTGAAGTCTACAAAGAGTCCACAACCTTGGTCTCTCTTGGAGAGGATCTCCCCGGAACCGGCGGCGGCAAGAAGGGCGGCGGCTATGTTCACGGGATCGGCTGCGACGACGATGTGCGGCTGCTGTTCTTTAGAGATCCAAACTTCGTAGCGAAGCTAGCTAGGTCTACCAACGGTCACACGAGGATCGGTCGTCTCGATCGATTCGGACGGGGAAGTTTTTCCCGATCAACAAATCGAGAGACAAGGGATCTCTGGATAGACGCGTGAGACACTAAGCTTGGCTAAGCTTCTGTCGCCGGAGATCGGGAAGAAACGCGATCAACAGCGGCGACCAACTAGCGCGAGCGGCGACGGTGGCGGCGGAGCAGTTTCACGATTTTAGGGTTAGATCGTGCTCGGCTTCTTTTCTGTGTATTTATGTCGTTCAAAATATACCCGTATATATACTGTAGAAACTTTCAAAATGACCGTTGTGGGACCCACAAGAAGAATCCCTAAATCCGGTCCAGAACATTGACAGCGGCAGAATCCGGTTCAGGAGCTTCCAGAGAAATCGCTAAGTAAAAATCGGCGAGAATCGCAGGTGATTCTCGACGAATCGGCGAGAATCAGTTAATGATTCTCGACGATTCGTCGAGAATCACTAGTGATTCTCGCCGAATCACTTGTTGATTCTCAACGAAAGTTACTTGGTATCCATGATCTGCTCAGCGATGTGTTCGGCGAGAATCACTAGTGATTCTCGCCGAATCTTACTTGGCACCGTTTTGAGGTAGCCGGAAAGAGTCGTCGAGAATCACTAATGATTCTCGACGATTCTGCGAGAATCACTAGTGATTCTCGCCGAATCGGCGAGAATCACTTGGTGATTCTCGTCGAATTATACTTAGACGAATTTTCGTTTTTCCACCCAAGAGCTGCTCCTTGACCCATCCTTGCTCCTTGTCTGCTCCTGCAAGATCACAGCCCTGTACTTGAAAGTAAGTGCACTCCAATAGAGAGAGTACACGTAGGCCAACACACTGATCTGCTCAACGAGGGATTACGTCGTGCAGACCCGTGTATATTGACCTACTGCACCCTGACATTGGTGTGCACTTAGCGTGGAATAACTGCAAGTACAACTTGAAAGATTTTATCAAATACATTGTCTATTGACCTTAGCTTGTCCAGGGGCTTCTTCAAATCAGGTACATTGTGGATACAATACCCAACACATGGGTTAGTCTTATTCATGTCGTGTCCAGGAAGGGAGGTGTTGTCGTAGTGGAAAATGAGCATAATGAACTCGTCCCAACTCGAACTATTATGGGTTGGCGGGTGTGCATTGATTATAGAAAACTAAATGATGCCACCCGTAAGGATCATTTCCCACTACCATTTTTAGACTAAATTCTGGAGCGTTTATCCGGTCATACATTTTTTTGTTTTCTTGATGGTTTATCGGGGTTTTTCCAAATCCCCATTTCCCCCGATGACTAAGAGAATACTATTTTTACCTACCTATTTGGCACCATCGCATACCTAAGAATGTCATTTGGCCTCTACAATGCGCCAGCTATATTCCAAAGATATATGTTCGCGATCTTTGGTGAGATGGTAGGTGACATTATGGAAGTGTTTATGGATGACTTGTCTATTTTCGGTTTCTCATTCCCAACTTATCTTCGTAATTTAGATCATGTCCTTCAGCGATTTGAGGACACGCTTCTTGTTTTAAATTCTGAAAAGTTTAACTTTATGGTTAGAGAAGGTTTGGTTCTCGACCAAAAGATTTCGTCTAAGGGGATGGAGGTCGATATGCCCAAGGTTGAAATTATCGAAAAACTTCCACCGCCTTCTAACATTAAATCTATTAGGAGTTTCTTAGGCCACGTGGGCTTTTATAGACGTTTCATTCAAGATTTTTCAAAAATAACAAAGTCGCTTACTCGCCTCTTGGAAAAGGAATCAAATTTCTTCTTTAGTAGGGAATGTGTGTCTGCTTTTAATTTCATAAAACAAAAACTTATCAATTCACCCATTTTAGTGGTGCCCGATTGGACCCTTTCGTTCTAGATTATGTGCAACGCTAGTGATATTGTCGTAGGTGTCGTTTTTGGCCAACGTATAAACAAATATTTTCTTCCTATTTATTACCTAAGCAAGACGCTCACATCTTCACAAGGAAATTACACGACAATGGAAAAGGATCTTTTAGCCGTCATTTTTGCATTTGATAAGTTGCGCTCTTACATAATGGTATCTAAAGTTATCTTATTTACCGACCACTCCGCCTAAAATATTTATTTGCAAAAATGGATTCCAATCCCCACCTTCTTCGATGGATTCTTCTCTTACAATAGTTTGATTTGGGGATCCGGGATAAGAAGGGCGTGAAAAATTTAGCCGTCGATCACCTCTCCCGCTTTGGAAAGCCTGGTGCGGATGCGCTCGTCGAATATGACACGACAGATTCCCCGAGGAACGCCTCCTAACCATAAATTCTATTTCATCTTTCCCGCATTGGTTATTAGATTTTGCGAACTATTTAGTTGTTCGGGTGCTCCCAAAAGACTTTTTGACCCAGCAAAATAAGAAATTTTTTTCTGACTTGAAAAATTTCTTTTGGGAGGACCCTTTTCTTTTTCGTATCTGCGTGGACCAAGCTGTCCGAAGATGTTTCACGTGTGTGGAGTGCACACAAATACTTAGGCATTTCCACGAGGGTCCGCCTAGTGGGCATTATCAAGCTAACCGAACCGCGCGGAAGGCGCTAGAGGCGGGTTTCTTTTGGCCCACTCTATTCAAAGATGCTCACAATTTTTTGCTCTCCTGCGATAGATTCCAGCGGTCGGGTAACATCTCTCATCACGACGAGATGGCCCAAAATTTATTTTTACAGTGCGAAGTCTTTGATTTTTGGGGCATCGATTTTGTTAGCCCCCTACCTCCATCTTTTAAAAGTAATTATATTTTAGTGGTGGTCGACTACGTATCAAGGTGGGCGGAAGAGCAAGATCTCCCCACCAACGATGCACGAGTCATCGTTACCTTTATTAAAAAACTATTTTCTCGCTTCGGCACACCTCGCACTATTATCAGCGATAGGGGAACACATTTTTGTGCTGCCCAAATGGCTAAGACGTTAGCTAAATACGAAGTCACACACAAACTTGCCACCCCCTAGCACCCGCAAACAAGTGGCCAAGTTAAGGTAGTAAATCGAGAGATTAAGCGTATATTAAAAAAATCATTTCACTTAATAGGAAAGATTGGTCCATCAAACTCGACGATGCGTTATGGGCGTATCGTACGGCATATAATACCGCAATTGGTTGTTCGACATACCGATTAGTCTATGGCAAAGCATCCCATCTCCCCGTAGAACTAGAACATCGTGCTTTTTGGGCTTTAAAACTCTTAAATCTCGGCATTAACTTAGCCGCTCAAAATAAAAAACTGCAACTAAATGAGCTCGATGAAGCAAACGCTTACGAGGGCAATAGGTTCTATAAGGAGCGTTCTAAGTTTTATCATGATCGAAAAATCAAGCCCCAAAAAAATTTTTCTCCGGGCGATCTTGCCCTTCTTTACAATTCACGTGTCCAACTTTTTCCGGATAAACTAAAATCACGATGGTCCGGCCCCTTCAAAGTTGAAGAGGTTTGACCATATGGGACCGTAGTCATCTCCCACCCGGAAAAGGATCGTTTAAAGTAAAAGTTATTCGCTTAAATTAATATATAGCGAGCGATCCTATGAGTGGTAATATCGAAACCATAACCCTCCTCGACATATAAACCTACCAAAATAGTCAAGCTACATGACTATAAACAAAGCGCTCCTAGGAGGCACTCCATGTTTATCTTTTTCGGTGTTTTCTTTACTTCTTCTTTCCTATTTTTTCTTAATAATGTTGGGTTCCTAATTGGGCCTCCCCGAGCACATTTCAGGGAAGCCTCTACCCCCCCCCCCCCCTCTTTATTTTGTTTATAAATATTGCATTTTTTGTTCTGCATACTTACATTGCAACATTGAAGACAATATTGGACTTAAGTATTAGTGTGTTTTCGTGTTTTCTTTCTGCACTTCTATTTTTGCACTCATACAATTTTTAAAAAATACAAAAAAAATATAAAAACAAAAAAACAAACAAAAAAAATATAAAATGAAAACTCCAAAACATTTCATATTTTATCATCAAAATTTTCAAAAAATATTTTAAAAATAAAAATAATTCACAAAATATTTAGTTTTTACTTTGTAAATAATCTTTGAATATATTTTTTGTATATATCTTTTTGTAAATATTTTTTTAAATATTCTTTTCTCGTTCCCCTCTTCTTTTCTTACTCTTCTTTGTAAATAACTTTTTTTCTTTTCTTATTTGTGAATATTTTCTTATAAAATACAAAAATATTAGAAAAGAAAAATAGTTCAAAAAATATATCTTCTTAACATTTTTAGTATGTATATTAAAAAACATTAAACACAAAATACAAAAAAAGATAATAAGTCAAAAATTTCCAAAAATAGGGTAAAAGAACCTTTGTCAATGAGAATAAGATTTCATTCCGTAAACATTGACATCCAATATTTTAAAATATTATATGTTATGAAGTAAGAGGATAAAATTCATTACTCCTTACATGTACATTATGTTATATGAATTGCACAAAAAATTAGATGTTATGGAAAATAAGATTTTATTTTCTTAAAAATTCATATTAAAAAAAATTCATTAGAGGTTTGAGTGAAAAAATATACCTCACCTCATTCAAAGCCCTTTTCATAAACCACAACAACCTCTTTAGCCATATGCAATGATTCTAGAATTAATATAAAAATCTTTTTGAGAGCATAAATTTTAAATTGCATTTTTTATTTTAAACTCTAATAAGCTAAAGTTTCTATAATTCCGATCTATTTTTGTTAGCAAACGATTACAATTTTTGCTTGTTATTTAGTTACTTCAATAAGTCTTTTTGACCAAAACGTTTCCTCTATTTAAATCAATTTCATGATTTAGGACTTAACTTGTATACCCCTTATATCTACTTTGATCTATCTTTTAATTAATTCAAGTGCTACCTAAATTTAGGATTTCTTTTAATTCCTTATGAGTATATCTCTAACTTTTGCTCTGAAATAGCAAAAGCTTAAGTATGGGGGTATTTGATTAGTTGTAAAAATTCGTACTTTCTGGTACTTTATTTTGGTCGTTTAAGTTTGTTTTTGTTCTTTTTATTTACTTTTATTCAATAAATTGTTTTTTTGTAAATACACTTCTAACTTAGTTCTATTTGTTTCCAAAAATTTCATGAAAAAGTCGAAAAAATGAAAGTACATGCCCGTGAACTCCATGTCATGCCCATGATTGGGCCGTATAACTTTGATTCCACTAGAAAACTGCAATCAACAATGCAAAAATCAAGTCACGCCTGTGTCCAATCTTACATGCCCATGTCCAATCTGACATGCCCGTGTCACACTACTCGTTGCTCAATGCCTCCAGTTCGACGATCGATGCTCTATGATTTATCTGACATGCCCGCGTCGATTTGGTCACGACCGTGACCACCCTCGTTGTTCCAGACAAGACGCCGCCAGCGAGTCAAGGATTCGACACCATAGCCAGTTACACCTTGCTGACATGCCCATGTCATTCGGTGCACGCCCGTGACTGCCTCAAATTTCTCGACAAGACGCCGCCAGCGAGGCATGGATTCGATGATCTGCCAGTCACGCCCACGGTAGATGCCCGTGATAGTAGAGACACGCCTGTGACCTCCACATGGAAAGCGCTGAAGTCAATCACCAATAAATTTTCGGTTTAACATCTGCGCTATTGTAACGACCCTAGCCGATCCAACGTGACAGCGTCACGGCTCCGCTCTAGGCGTCGCTACCGGGCTGCAGCCCAAGCACCCCAACCCCTCTCCCTCCACAGGCGGGTTGTTGGTGGCCACAGCCTCCCTTTGACGAGCGATCTCGACAGTTAAGCTGGGCCGTACGGGTACTTCCCAGGAGGTCACCCATCCCAGTACTACTCTCGCCCAAGCACGCTTAACTATGGAGTTCCTTCAACTCTCATCACCAATTGAGCTGCAGATCAATTGGTAATGAGAGTTGAAGGAACTCCATAGTTAAGCGTGCTTGGGCGAGAGTAGTACTGGGATGGGTGACCTCCTGGGAAGTACCCGTACGGCCCAGCTTAACTGTCGAGATCGCTCGTCAAAGGGAGGATGTGGCCACCAACAACCCGCCTGTGGAGGGAGAGGGGTTGGGGTGCTTGGGCTGCAGCCCGGTAGCGACGCCTAGAGCGGAGCCGTGACGCTGTCACGTTGGATCGGCTAGGGTTTTTACAATAAAAGTGCACTTTTTATTGTAACGTCCCCTTTGCCTTCCGTGGATCAACACCACTAGGCCTCCGGCGGACCGTTACCGGGCAGCAGCCCAAGCACCCCAACCCCTCTCCATCCACAGGCGGGTTGTTGGTGGCCACAGCCTCCCTTTGATGAGGTAAACTCGATAGTCAAGCCCGCACTAGGGGGACTTCCCAGGATGTCACCCATCCCAGTACTACTCCAGCCCGAGCACGCTTAACTATGGAGTTCTTAACTGTGGCCACCAACAACCCGCCTATAGAGGGAGAGGGGTTGGGGTGCTTGGGCTGCAGCCCGGTAGCGTCGCCTAGAGCGGAGCCGTGACGCTGTCACGTTGGATCGGCTAGGGGCCTTACAATAGAGGGCACTTTTTATTGTAACGTCCCCTTTGCCTTCCGTGGATCAACACCACTAGGCATCCGGCGGACCGTTACAGGGCTGCAGCCCAAGCACCCCAACCCCTCTCCCTCCACAGGCAGGTTTGTTGGTGGCCACAGCCTCCCTTTGATGAGGAAAACTCGATAGTCAAGCCCGCACTACGAGGACTTCCCAGGAGGTCACCCATCCCAGTACTACTCCAGCCCGAGCATGCTTAACAATGTTGATGAGAGTTGAAAGAACTCCATAGTTAAGCGTGCTCGGGCTGGAGTAGTACTGGGATGGGTGACCTCCTGGGAAGTCCCCGTAGTGCGGGCTTGACTATCGAGTTTTCCTCATCAAAGGGAGGCTGTGGCCACCAACAACCCGCCTGTGGAGGGAGAGGGGTTGGGGTGCTTGGGCTGCAGCCCGGTAACGGTCCGTCCGAGGCCTAGTGGTGTTGATCCACGGAAGGCAAAGGGGACGTTACAGCTATTACCGACATGGCCCCTACACGCCCGTGAACAGGGTGTGTAATCCGATTTTTGCCTATATATAGATATTTGTTGTGAGATCCAAGTGTTCAAAAATTTTGATCCATTTTGCTGTTGGGCTGCTGTTAGGAGTCTTTTTGTACTATGTAAGTACAATTTCCCCCCCACCCTCCTTTTTGTGTCTGTTTTAGCTTTTATAATAAGTCTTTTTACTTAATAAAATATGTTAGTTTTTCATCCTTATATTGTCTTAGGAATCCTCTGAGTGCACCTCTTTCAGCAATCTTATGTATCTTCATTTTTCTTTTTAATATGTGTGTGTGTGTGTGTGTGTGTGTGTGTATGAGTTCGATTTCTCATTTTTATGTTTTCAAATCATCAGCTTGCTTAGCTTCATTTTAAATTTCTTCTAACTCACTAATCGGTGTTATAGTTTTTCTTATCATGTTCCTTAGGTTTGTTTAGATTTAGGATTTTTGTGCTTTTTTATTCATTCTTATGAATTTATAAAAATGGTTTCAAAGTGGTTTTTATCCTTTTTTACTTAGGTTTTTCTTAGGTTGTAAAACTTTTGGATCTTTTTACCTTTCTTCCACTTTTTAAGCATTTGTACAAACTTATAAGAATGGATTATGTTGGAACCTTATGTTCTGATTTGGGTTAGGATCACTATTAGGCGGATTAGTTTGACCCAAAATGTATAGTCTAAGGGTCATAGGGCTTTCCAAGTATTCCTCAGAAAGAATCCCAGAAGAAGTGCAGAAGAATTCCAGAGAAAATCAATTTTAAAGTTCAGAAATTTTAGCTCTCAGAAATAGTCGAACGGAGTTCAACTATTGCAGTCCAGAGATAGTCGAACGGAGTTCAACTATTGCAGTCCAGAGATAGTCGAACGCAGTTCAACTATTGCAGTCCAGAGATAGTCGAACGGAGTTCAACTATTGCAGTCCAGAAATAGTCAAACGGAGTTCAACTATAGTCGAACGGAGTTCAACTATTTCTGTGTTCAGCTCTAAGAGAACAGATAACTCAGATGCAGGTCAACTATAGTCGAACGGAGTTCAACTATAGTCGAACGCAGATTGGAGAAGCTTTTTAGATAAAATTTTGGTGATTTCCTATGCAGTTATTGGAGACAGCTGGCTAGAGTTATTCAAGGCTTAATTAAATAAATTTACAGCTAATATATTTAATGTTAAATATTCTTATGAATATAGCCGTTGGGAGGCTGCATTAAATATGAATCAATTCAGAGGTTTATTTTCAGTTACCTTTCCAAGACAGTCTCCTTTCTTGAAAATGTCTCTGCCGCATTAGACAAGAATTCAAATGACTTTCCTCAGCCCAGTGGATACATATATATATTTTATACAGAAGATAGAAAAGATATATAGCAGAGAGGCTCAGAAATAACAACAAGAGACAGAGAGAGAAAAAGCTTTCAAGAGACAACATATTCAGATTTGCCTACAGAGCTTGCTGGAGATTTTCATCTAGTTGAAGGCCTACACCCTGAAGCAAAGCTTCCACTCCTGAACTATTCTACATCTCAGGGGGAGCTTTGACAACATCACTGAATCCACATAGTCTTCTCAGTTGCTTGAGAAAGAGAAGACTTCCATCACTCTCTCATCCCCACCTCTGTAAAGGGTTTTTCAAACTCCCTTCAAAAGTTTGTGTTTGGTTTCTGAGACCTTATGAAAACTCAGTGGTGGCAAGACACCTGATCAAAAAGTCTGGTTTGGTTTTTGAGCACCTTATCAAAAGCTCATTGGTGCCCAGGACACCTGATCAACTCATCCTGCAGTGGATTCCTACCAGGGTGGTAGAAGAGTGGATTACCCAGATTTGGGGAACCACTATAAATTTCCTTGTGTCGTCTTGTTTGCTTGCTCTGTTTTCTTCCTTATGTGCTGTGAATTTTATTTCATTTTTATTTTCTAAAAAATCTTAAGCATATCAGATCTATCACCTCACTTTCAATTGGTATCAGAGCCAGGTTGGTTAAACATACCACACTTGGTGGTTGTACAGGCTAACACCTGAATCAAAAGATCCTTGATAGATTTTATTGTTCTTAAGAGTTTTTCATGGCACAAAATGAAGAATGGTCAAGCACTGGACCTCCTAAGTGCAATCTGGACAAGCTTGCACTATGGAAGACAAGGATTAGGCTTTTTATGAACTCTATTGATGAAGCCATTTATAATTCTATTTTGTCAGGTCCCTTTACACCATCTACAGCTACAGAAGCTCAAAAACAGCTTAAGATGGCTGATGCACAAGCAATGAACATTCTTGCAGAATCAATGTCTGATGACATTTTCAAGAGATTGTTGAATGTTCATCTGCAAAGGAAATTTGGGACTCTCTCACAGTAATGGCTGCTGGATCAGCAAAAGAAAGAACATCAAATGCTGATTCCTGGAGTAACTCTGAAGCTTCATCTTGCACAACTGAGGATGAAGAAGAAGCAAGAGCAAGAGAATTTTGTCTAATGGCAATAGATGCATCTTGCAAAAGGTATGATGAAGATAAAGAATCTGAATCAGATGATGATGAAGATCAGGTTATCTCTACCCTTGACTTTCATCAGAAGAACTTAAAACAGATTTTAAATTATTATGTAAAGATCTGATTCAATCTAGAAGGAAATAAAACTTCTTAGAGAGAAAGTAAATAAACTTTCTTCTAAAAACATAAAATTTAATGAAGATTTATAAATTACTTTAAATCATATAGCCTCATTAAAATCAGTTAAAGAATTTCATAGCAAAGATTTTAAATCATTTCATAATCAAAAATTTAAAATCCTTATACCCAGTGGTTCATCCCTTCAAGGAAACTTCATCCACTTGGCTATAAAGATTTCCCTGGATATTACTTTACTTCAAATTATTATTGTGAAAGAAAATAAGACCCAAGGCAAATCTGGGTCCAGAATTCCTAACATCTCCTTTCAGGAAAATTGTTCAGAAGGCTACAACTATAGGGGGAGATTATCAGAATCTCAGAATGAAAATGAATAAAAGTGCAGCTGTCACTTTATTAGATTCTATGCAGCTGCCCCTCTTAGTTTCTTTGTATTTCTTGTATTTTGAATCCCTTTTTAACAAAGCACCCATGTACATCTGCTATTATATTATAATTCAGGCAAGATCTTTTTGCTTTGTATTTTATTTTTATGTAAATAGTATCCTCACCCAAATAGGGGGAGATTGTTGGAACCTTAGGTTCTGATTTGGGTTAGGATCACTATTAGGCTAATTAGTTTGACCCAAAATGTATAGTCTAAGGGTCATAGGGCTTTCCAAGTATTCCTCAGAAAGAATCCCAGAAGAAGTGCAGAAGAATTCCAGAGAAAATCAATTTTAAAGTTCAGAAATTTTAGCTCTCAGAAATAGTCGAACGGAGTTCAACTATTGCAGTCCAGAGATAGTCGAACGGAGTTCAACTATTGCAGTCCAGAGATAGTCGAACGGATTTCAACTATTGCAGTCCAGAGATAGTCGAACGGAGTTCAACTATTGCAGTCCAGAAATAGTCGAACGGAGTTCAACTATAGTCGAACGGAGTTCAACTATTTCTGTGTTCAGCTCTAAGAGAACAGATAACTCAGATGCAGGTCAACTATAGTCGAACGGAGTTCAACGACAGTCGAACGGAGTTCAACTATAGTCGAACGCAGATTGGAGAAGCTTTTTAGATAAAATTTTGGTGATTTCCTATGCAGTTATTGGAGACAGCTGGCTAGAGTTATTCAAGGCTTAATTAAAGAAATTTACAGCTAATATATTTAATGTTAAATATTCTTATGAATATAGCCGTTGGGAGGCTGCATTAAATATGAATCAATTCAGAGGTTTATTGTCAGTTACCTTTCCAAGACAGTCTCCTTTCTTGAAAATGTCTCTGCCGCATTAGACAAGAATTCAAATGACTTTCCTCAGCCCAGTGGATACATATATATATTTTATACATAAGATAGAAAAGATATATAGCAGAGAGGCTCAGAAATAACAACAAGAGACAGAGAGAGAAAAAGCTTTCAAGAGACAACATATTCAGATTTGCCTACAGAGCTTGCTGGAGATTTTCATCTAGTTGAAGGCCTACACCCTGAAGCAAAGCTTCCACTCCTGAACTATTCTACATCTCAGGGGGAGCTTTGACAACATCACTGAATCCACATAGTCTTCTCAGTTGCTTGAGAAAGAGAAGACTTCCATCACTCTCTCATCCCCACCTCTGTAAAGGGTTTTTCAAACTCCCTTCAAAAGTTTGTGTTTGGTTCTGAGACCTTATCAAAACTCAGTGGTGGCAAGACACCTGATCAAAAATCTGGTTTGGTTTTTGAGCACCTTATCAAAAGCTCATTGGTGCCCAGGACACCTGATCAACTCATCCTGCAGTGGATTCCTACCAGGGTGGTAGAAGAGTGGATTACCCAGATTTGGGGAACCACTATAAATTTCCTTGTGTCGTCTTGTTTGCTTGCTCTGTTTTCTTCCTTATGTGCTGTGAATTTTATTTCATTTTATTTTCTAAAAACTCTTAATCATATCAGATCTATCACCTCACTTTCAGATTAGTTGTTATTTTAATTTTTCAAACCCTTTGATTTTTGCATTTATTTGAAAACACTTTTGCTCCAAAAATTTTATTTCTACTTTTTATGCATTTTCAGCAAATTCTAACGCCCGTGAACAGGGTGTGTGAGTGTATGAGTTAGGTTTTCATTGCTTTCCTTCAAGTAGAGTGTGTGTGTTTCATTAAAGTAGAGTGTGTGCATTTATGAGTTAGCTTTTACTGCTTTAATTTTCTGCCTACTCGTTTGAGTAGGACTTGTCATTTCCCGCCTACTCGCTGCAGTAGGACTTGTCATTTCACGCTTACTCGTTTGAGTAGGACTTGTCATTTCCCACCTACTCATTTGAGTAGGACTTTTCATTTCCCGCCAACTCCTTTGAGTAGGACTTTTTGTTTCTCGCCTACTCGTTTGAGTAGGACTTGCAATTTTTAGCTTTCATTTCCCACCTACTCATTTAAGTAGGACTTGCCATTTCTCGCCTACTCGTTTGAGTAGGACTTGTTATATCCCGCCTACTCGTTTGAGTAGAACTTGTAATTTCAATTATGTAATTTTCCCTTTTTTGGTAACCTAAACTTTTTCCTTTATTTATGGCTTTGGTCTAGTGCGTGCGTTCTATCTTTTATTTAAGCATTTCTATTTCTAATGTTAGGTTTTTATGTGTTTTTTGTAACCCTTCAACGTTTAATTTTGAACTCACACCTCACCAAAATCATAAGATGTCCCCATTCCGATGAATATCTAATCACTCTTAGCCCTCGGTATCGAAGAGCATTGGGACATAAAAATCTTTTTGAATAATTAAAGGTCATCTTTTTCTATTTAATTAAGAACTTAAGGTTTACCCCTGGTATACGACGCGTAGAACCACATATTGATGTGTGGACTCTATTTTCGTTATCCACAAGCTAGCTAACTGAGAGGCCATGAGTATGGACCGATAGCCCTTGGGTAAAGAGAGCTTCGCACAAAAACTCGAGAGAGGAGGCGCAAAATTTGTTTGGTATTGTATCCACAATACCCCAGATATGTATGAAGTCACCCTTAAACTGAGATGAATTAAGTTTGTATTTGATGCCATCTTGTAGTTGAATGCTAGCGGGTCTTTACAGTGAGTCAACAAACACAGGACCATGCAATGTAATCTATCATTGTGTGATCCATTATGTTGGCTTATGTGTAACCTCTCTATTGGGATGCACTTCATTTTCAAGTACGAAAAAATTAGAAGAAATGAAGGGTTGTTGAACCTTGATTAAAGAAGAATAAAATTTTTCTTAAAAATATTTTCAAGTACATTTTTAGAAAGAAGAAGGTTTTTCAAAAAGTCTAAGTAATTTTTCGAGAAGCAATGTTCTTTTCGAGAAACACCAAGACTTCTCAGAAATATCTCAAGAAATTTCTCCAAGTCTTTCTTTCGAAAAATGAAGTGAAGTATTCATTTTTCGAGAAAGGAAGCTTGTTTTCGATAAGTTAGAATTTCTTTTTCGAAAGATGAGATTTTTTCTCGAGAAACCAGTTCCAGAATTCAAAGGATTCTTTGAAAAATCTTTTTCGAAAAGACTGCATCATTTTTCGAAAGAAGCAAGTTCTTTTCGAAGAATTTTAATCCTTTCAAAGAATACAGTTGCTAAAAATTTCTAAGTTCATTCGTCGAACAAAACATCCAATTCATCGAACTCAATTTCAATTCATCGAACTCAAATTCCAATTCGTCGAACTCAAATTCCAATTCGTCGAACTATACTTCCAATTCGTCGAACTCAACTTCTATTCATCGAACAAGATTTTTTTCATTAGTCGAATGAGAATTCAAACTTCGATTCATATTTTTTAGGATTGATCTTCATTCCTTAAAAGATTTCAAACCATTAGGAGAAGTTTTATATAAAGTCTTGTCGATGGATTTTCCTAACCCTAATCTTAACAGAAGTCAGAATCACCGCAACTTCTAGATCGGGAAAAGGCGCACACGTCATCTTCGTTTCTCTCTGAAGCTTCATCCTCGATCCAGCAATTCAATTGAAGAAAGATTTGAGAGATCACAAGATTTAAGATTCTTTATTCATTCACATGATCATGTCGAATCCAAAGAATTTCAAATCGTGTTCACAGAGCATTCAATTTTCAAGAAGGAAGAACTCTATAGATTTCTGATCTGAAGTGAAGTTTTTTTATTATTGTTGTAAAACTTTATTTCAATTCTTGTAGGAGTTTTGTCTCCTAGCTTGTAGGAAGATTTTTCTTCCGAGTGTAGATCCAATTTTGGGGGGTTCGAGTTTATAGGAGTGTGTTTACTCCGAGTTATAGGAGTGTTGCTTTGAGGTGTAGGATTGTTTAATCCGAGATATAGTGAAGTAGCCAAGGCAAGCCGTGGTGCTAGATTGGTGAGTTGGAGAGTGGACGTACCCAAGATTGAGGAACCACTATAATTCCTTGTGTCATCTGGCTGTGCTTGATTACTTGTTGTGTTCACTCTCTCAAATTTTTATTCCGCAAAAGACGCAGATCTCACCTATTCACCCCCCTCTAGGTGATTTATGTAGACATCTAGATACTTTCAATTGGTATCAGAGGAAGGTTGTTCTCAAAATGTTCACACCTTGAACAGATCTACTTATAGTTGTCGTTGAGATAATCAAGCATGGACAAATCCAAGTATTTCAGAAAGCTTCTGGTGTGCACAAAGACTAACTTTCCCATATGGAAAGAAATGATAAGATTGTTCATGGATGATATTGATCCCCGCAACTTCATGATAGTGAAAGAAGGCCCCTATGTTCCCAAGACGGCCTCCACTATTGATCCTACTAGAAAGGTACCAAAGAAACAGATGGATCTCGACAAAGATGAGATTGTACTTGTCTCTCTAGAAAAGAAAGCTAAAAATATCATCGCAAATGCAGTCGATGACTCCATGCGGCAGAACCTTATTCATTGCAAATCTTCTAAGGAAATGTGAAAGTCTTTGATTGTTTTGATGGAAGGTAACGAAGAAGTGAGGGATGACAGAAGATCCCTTGTAAACAAGAAGTATGAGGCTACCAAGCAAGGCCCCAATGACATGATAGCTGATACATTTGAAAACTTCTTCAAGATCGTCAACGGCATGAAGAGCTACGACCGGGTCTTCACTAATGGAGAACCAAATGATAAGTTCCTAAGATGCTTAACTAAGGAATGAGACAATAAGATCTGTGCTATCAGGGAGTTTGGGAGACTGGCTGATAGTGACCCTCGGAACCTCTTCGGGAAGCTTATGCCCTATGAACTTCAATTCAACACAAGAAAGGCTGAATAAGAGAGTAGCAGATCCTCATCAAAAGATGAGTCTGTTGGGCTGAAGGCAGACTGCTCAAAAAAGGCTAAAGATTCATCTCCTACTCTCTCACATGAAGAACATGAAGAAGAAGATTCCGAGCCAAGCACCTCAGGCTCAAAATTATCAGATGGAGAGTTCTCTCCACTCTCCCGACAATTCAAGAAGTTTCTTAGTAAGAAGAAACATATGAGAGGAAATGATTCCTCATTCAGAAGATCACGACAAGGCGGTGATTATCAAAAGAACAAATCACACATCTGACCGACATAAATCTAAACCGAACAAACATTATTCTACTGACATTGTGTGTTACTGTTGTAACAAGACAGGTCATCTGATCGCTGACTGCCCTCAGAAGAAGAAGTAGGGTGGAAGAAGAGAACAACACAAGTCCTCCAAGACCAAAAAGAAGGAGAAGAACTTCATAGCAAAGAAGTAGAAGACTCTCAGTGACTTTGACTCATCTGAGTTAAGAAGGAGAAGAAGCCTACTTCATGCTCATGGATCACTCTGATGATGAAGAAGCTATCCCCCAATTTAATGGGGAGATAAACTGTCACACTATTCTTTCTAAATTTGATGCTCCTGATGATAACCATGAGGACAATTCCGATGATAATGAATCAGAACTCATGGGTCAGTATAAAGATTTGATCAAGGTCTACGACCGTTGCAAAAAAGTTGTTAGATCTCAGGCTAATGAAATCAAATCCCTTAAGGCTGAGGAGATCACTCTGAGAGAGGAAGTCATAATTGATAGTGATGGGACAGGTATCGTAATTGGCTAAGTCAGGTATTTCTCACCTAAGTGGTGGAAAGACAGAAAAATGTCCAAGTCCACAGGCTTTGAGTTTAGATCATTCACTTAATGCCAGATGATGTATAGCGCTGAGTGAAGCCTATTTAGTCAAATCCATGAAGTGACAAGTTTATAATGTGGCCAAGTCCACAGGCGTTGAGTGAAGTCAACTCACTCAATGCCATACAACAAAAGGCTGTGAGTGAGGCTAATACAGTGAAAGCCTAAAGAGAAATGAGCTGAAAAGTGGCCAAGTCCACATGCGTTGAGTGTAGCTCACTCACTCAACGCCTTAGCTTCATAATTATTGAACAACTAAATTCAGAGTTCATCGAACTGAGCCCTGAGTTCGTCGAACTGAGCCCTGATTTCTTCGATATTAGCTTTCACTTATTCGTCAAGCTAAACTCTAAATTAGTCGAACTGAGTTTTTACTTGTTGGTCGAGCTGAGCTCAGAGTTCGTCGAACTATATTTTGAGTTCGTCGAACTCAGACTGAATTCTGAAATAGAAAATCTAGCTAAGGCAGAAAGCATTGAGTGAGGAGTGGTCACTCAACGCTCTCAACGCCATGATACAGAATTAGTTAAATCAAAAAGAATTTAGTAAGGCATGCTCACTCAACACTCTCAATGCTTAAGATGCTGAAGAATCGGAAAAGGCTAAGGCACAGGGCGTTGAGTGAGGAGTGTTCACCCAATGCACTCAACGCCATGCATGGAGAACAAGCCGTAGAAAGGGTTAAGTCAGAAAGCATTGAGTGTGCGTTACTTACTCAACGCTGTCAACGCCTAGATAGACAGATTTGGATAGATACGTCGGCGTTGAGTGAAGCTCATTCACTCAACGCCTATTCTACTGATGTTCGATTTTGGTTAAGTCCACAGGTGCTGACGTCAGCAAAGTCAGCAAAATCGATAAAGTCGACTAAGTTCAAATCAAGTATGGAGAAGTTATAGAACAAGACAAACTCTATAGAGATGTTATTGTATGTCTTCTTCCATTAGAGCAAGGCGCAGCTGGAAGCTGCATGTGGGACCCACCGACCTCTAAGAGTTGTTGATCAGGGAACTATAAAAGGATGATGTGTCAAGACACAAGACAACTTTTAGGGCATCATCAATTTCAAAAAGTTAGTAGCCGACTTCATTTTGCTCGCCATTGCTGCACGTAAAAAGCTTGAAGATCTTTAGTAAGAAAAAGTTCAGATCGTTGTGCAGTCTCCATCAGCTACAGCAGAATCAGAAATAGTTCTAAAAAAAGAAGAACCTTCAGCCTTTGACAGGTTCAGTAAGCTGCTTGAAGCCTCAAGATTAACAGATCTTTATCCTTCTACCACAAGTTTAGGAGTCAGCATCTGAGTTCCTCCAACAAAATTTTTCTCTGCTGTGAGGAGAGTTAGAGCAGAAATTTCTAAGCTCTGATTATTGACCATAAGAAATTTCTCTGTGTTAAAGTTAATTAAAACATTTCTTATTGTAAGATCCTTCTGGTTTTGAGTTGTAGGGCCTTGGGCCTGAGGTTGGGCAAATTTGCCTGAGTTGTAGGAGAGGGATCCTCTCTAAGTGTAGGATCCGGGTGAGATCTGAGGCAGGTGAGTTTTACTAACTGAGAAGTCGGGCAATATTGCCTGAGCTGTGGGAGAGTGAATCTATCTCAGTTGTACGAGCAAGTTTGCTGTGAGGTGGGGCTATCCTCCATAGCCTGAGTGGTAGGGATTAATTGTCTGAGGTAGGTGATATTTATATCACTTAGTTTAGGCCCTTATGGCTGAGGTGTAAGTCTTGGAGGATAATGATAGATCCTGATTGATCTGAGGTGTATTCTCCTTAGAGCATTTTTTTTGGAGAAGTGCCTTTACTAACAGGAAGTTAGCAAGGTGGGAAGAGTGTGGATGTACATATAATTTTGGAGAACCACTATAAAAATACTTGTGTTTTTCTATGATTGTTTTCTGGTTGCAGGTTCTTAAAAAGCTTTCATCAATTCAATCACAAAATAACTAAAGAAGAAATAAAAGAAACACAAAAGACCTAGACAAACCTATTCACCCACCAACCCACCACCCCATCTAGGTTTTTAGCTATCTTGAAAATAAGAACTTTCAAGTGGTATCAGAGGGATGTTGCTCAAAAAGGAATTTAACAATCTGAGTGATCTCCAAAGGTAGTTGTACTTAAGTGAACATGGGCTATAGAGAGAGCCAGATAGAGCTGAGTTCCATGAAACTCCCCATCTGCATAAAGGAGTATTTTGGAATATTGAAAGAGAGGGTGAGGCTATTTATGGAAGACTATAATCCTAGTATCTTTGCAACAGTCATGGAGGGACCTGTCATTCCTATGAAGGTCTCTGCTCTGGATGCCAACATCAAGATACCTAAAAGATACTCTTAATTGACAAAAGATGAGGTCTTTTTAGCTGGATTGGACAAAGGAGCACATAAAATCATTGCCAGTGCAGTAGATGACTCAACGTTTTCTGAATTTTATTCACTGTCGGACCTCCATGGATATGTGCGACACCGTTGTGGTCTACATGGAGGGTACTGAAGAGGTAAGGGTGATAGGAAGTCTCTGCTCATCTAGGAGTATGAGGCTTTCAGGCAAAATCTGAAAAAGAACATAGTTGTCTACAATGAAATATTTTTCAGGATCATAAATGAGTTCAAGACCTACGGAAGGGTCTTCAATAATTATGAAATAAATGACAAGTTTCTCAGATCTCTCACTAAAGACTGGGATACTAAAACATGTGTCATAAGATAGGTGGCGAATCTTGCTTAAAGTCCTCCCCAATTGTTTGGAAAGCTGCTCTCCTATTAGATGAAGGTAGTTGCTAGGAAAGAGGAGAAGGCCACCAGCAAATACCAAGACAAGGAAAAGTTCTTGGCCTTCAGAGCAAAAAGCACAAGGAAGGGCAAGGAGAGGATTCCCTCTCCTCCAAGATGACTAGCTGAGTCAGATAGCTCAGAAACAGAAGCATCAGATAGCAGCATGTGTAATGAGGATTTTGCAGCCTTCTCCAGGTAACTCCAGAGGCTGATGAAGAAGAAGCATTAGAAGAAGAGGTCTTCAAAATCGACTCATCACAGGAAGAATCAGTAAAAAACTGACAGGTATGGTTTCAAACCTAATAAATATAACTCTTCTAAAGTAGTTTGCTATTGTTGCAGCAATCATGTGCATATGATAGTTGATTGCCTAGAGAAGAGTAAGGAGGCTGAGGAGAAGAAGCAGCATCAATACAAAGGAAAGAAGGAGAAGTCCTTCATTGCTAAGCAGGAAAAGAGTTGGACAGACTCATAATCATCTTTGTCTGAAGAAGAGCAAGCATACATTGGGTTGGTTACAGTTGCTGCTAATGATAGATCTGTTGCAACAGTAGAAGTCAATCCTCTAGTGAGGATTGGGATCAGGGCCCCTCTGACACTATCAGACAGTGACTCGGAGGAACATGAAGATGCCCACAACTATAGAGGTCTAATTGCAATGACAGATGAAGAGGGCAACAAGGATCAGCCTGGTTAAAGTGAGGTACATCCTTTACCAAATTCTGCTTCTATGTCTGGGTATGAGAGCAGTCTTTGCTCAAAAACCTTTTCACCCAGTGGTGAAGAAGATTCTGGATCTGAAAGAGATGTCAATCATATGATTGATAAGTATGGAGAACTTCTAAATGCCTTTAAGAAGGTCAAGAAGTTGTCTAAGAGCAAGCTAAAGAGATTTCATCTCTTAAGCTCGTTGTTGCCAAGCATACTGTAATAGCTAATCTGCTGGATCAGAAAGCTAGGTAAATAAGACAACTGAAGTCCCTCTTGGACATCCAGATAGCCTCCATCAAGCATAAGAACTACCTCATAATGCAGCTTGAAGATAGGCTTGAGAAAGAGAAAAGAAAAGTGTATAGCTATTCTAAGCCAAGTACAGTATAACCCTTGATAGACACTTTCCCCTCTCCAAATGGTAAGAAAGGGTTGGGATTCAAGGGAAGCACAAGAGCTGCTCCTTCCAAAAGGAAGGGGAAAGATCCAGCTCTGGCTCAGCATTTTGATTCCAAACCTCTCATTCTCTTTATAAAAGTTCTGTTATCTTCTAACTGGTATGACCATGATAGCTCTCGTGGTCACTGGGAGAATGTTTGTTCCTTAGGGGTGAACAAAGATGTTCACTGCTATAGTGAAAGCTCTAGCCGGTTGAGTGCCTTTTATGGCTGCCCATGTGAATACTCAAATGGCCCAAACTGGCCGACCATTTGTTTTTGGTCCGTCAGCTCCAACACTCAAAGATGTTACAGCAGCCAAAGCTCTGAATGTGACAACTAAGGGTCAGACTAAGGTCAAGTCTAACAGTCAGGCTGATTTGAGCATTTCTAATGCCATCAAAAGCATGCTCTATGAAAAGAAGCTTGCTACTGATAACACTCAGAGCAGACCAAACAAGCAAGCTAGAAGACTTGCCTTCAGTCAAATTCTAGCTGAAAGAAATCAGAAAGGGGATGCAGCACATCCTCATTCTGTTAAGGGTGCAGCTAACCAAGCTTCATGGCCTAAACAGAAGAGAAGATATAACATACATGACTGTTGGTGTTGTGTTAAGATGGGGCATTTTTCCATTGATTACTGGCACAATCCCAATATGTCTAGAGCTAAGGTCAGTCTACCAGTCATAAACTTTGCTGGTGGAAATGTTCGGTTTCATACTAATGTGCACCTAGGACCCAATAGATATTGGGGTCCTAAGGTAAAGTAAATTGTATATTACGGGTTAGTCCAAGTGGCCATACCCCTTTATGGTACTTGGATAGTGGATGTTCCAGGCACATGACTGGGACAAGCAGCATTTTGAAAGAGTACACTCCAATAAAAGATGCACCCAAAGTAATCTTTGGTGGTTCAAATAGAGGGATAATAAAAGGATATGGTAAGATCACCAATGGCATAGTCACCATCACTAAGGTGACATTTGTTGAAGAGTTGCAACACAACCTTATAATCATAAGCCATCTCTCTGATCTTGGCTATTTTATGTTGTCTTCTACATGGATGAGTGCCTAATTTGGAGGTCAAGTGACCAAGAGGTCATCTTGACAGACACTAGGAGGGGAAATGTTTATTGCTTAAACTTTCTATATTTAGATACAGACTCTCCTATCTATCTAATGACAAATGAGAAAGCATCCCATTGTGTCTTATTGCATAATATGCTAGCCCATATAATTTACAATACTATTGGTAAGCTCTTTAGTCAAGAGCTAGTTTGGAATGGTCCCGATGTGAAGTGTTCCAAAAGGGCATTTGTTCTGCTTGCCAAAAGGTCAAGCAGACAAAAGCCTCTTTCAAGGGCCTTGGGACTAAAGAATCTGTGAGGTGCCTATACCTCCTACATATGGACTTGTTTGGTCCTATTCCAGTTCATAGTCTTGGTTGGAAGGTCTACACCCTTGTGGTGGTTGATGACTTTTCTAGGTTTGCTTGGGTATTCTTCCTAAAGAGAAAGAATGAATCCCTTGATATCTTAACAAAGTTTATTAAGCAAATTCAAAATGAGTTAAACAGCTGTGGTCAAAATCAGAGGTGACCATAGGACTGAATTCCAGTCTGAAAGCATGACAAGATTCTCTGAAGAACATGGGATTCATCAAGAATTCTATTCACATAGGACACCCCAACAAATGGGATTATTGAGAGTAAAAATAAAACTCTCATAAAGGCTGGAAGGACCGTACTAAATGACACATCTCTGCCAAAATATTTCTGTGCTGAGGTAGTGAACACTTCATGCCATCTCCTCAATAGAGCCTCTATCACCAAGAACCTCAAGAAAACTCACTATGAGATCTTGAAGGGCCGAAAACCAAATCTGAGCTATCTCAGAATCTTTGATAGTAAGTGCTATGTACTTCATAATGGAAAGTCCTACGTGACTAAGTTTGCAGCCAAATCTTTTGATGGAATTTTTGTTGGGTACAACAATCATAGCAAAGCATATAGGATCTACAACTTGAAAGGCCAAGTTGTAGAAGAATCAGTTCATGTAGTGTTTGATGAGCCTACTATGATTAATAGGGAGCTTCCAAGCTCCTCTTATAGTACTGTAGGTACAGAATAGATGATGGACAAACTGACCATCCAGGAAGCATCGCCAGTTATATAAGATGAAGTGGATACTCCAGAAAATCTACCGGGTACACTGGGAGTGGATGAATATCAACAAGAGGCTGCACCTGAAGCTGAACCTCTTGTTGAAAGAAGACTTCCACCAGCAGTCAGACACATCAGAGATCATCTAGTACATAAGATCATTGGTGAAGTAAGTCATGTACTCAAGATTTCTGTCACAAGTAGAGCCCAAGAAGTTTGAGGAGGCCAACACAGATCAGCATTGTATTGGAGCTATGAAGGAGGAACTAAACAAGTTCAAGAGGTGCAAGGTCTGGAAGCTGGTTCCCATACCATAAGGACATAATGTCATTGGAGTCAAGTGGATCTACAGAAACAAGCTTGATGAAAATGGTATTATAATCAAGAACAAAGCCAGACTAGTGGCTATGGGGTACAGATAAGAAGAAGGCATTGACTTTGATCAAACCTTTGCCCCTGTATCAAGATTGGAGACCATCAGATTATTCCTTGCATATACTGCACACAAGGGATTCAAGGAATATAAGATGGATGTGAAGTCAACCTTCCTGAATGGTGACTTAAAAGAGGAAGTCTATATTTAACAGCCTCCATGTTTTGTAGTTCTTAACTCACCTGATTATGTTTATAGACTTAAGAAAGCTCTATATGGGCTGAAGCAAGACCTTAGGGCATGGTATGAGACTTTGTCTAGTTTCTTCATTGAGAACAAATTCTCAAGGGGGAAAATAGACAAGACCCTATTCCTAATGTAATCTAAGGGTAAGATCATCCTAGTTTAGATCTATGTATATGACATCATCTTTTGATCTAGTGATGAAAATCTCTGCAAAAAGATTGCTAAACTTATGCAGGGGAAGTTTGAGATGAGCATTATGAGTGAACTTAAGTTCTTCTTAGGCCTCCATGTAAGACAGACTCGTGATGGCTTGTCCATATCCCAATCTAAGTTCACTAGCGAGTTGATAAAGAAATTTGGCATGGAAAACTCCTCCACCATGAGAACTCACATGGAGTCAAGTATGCATGTAGGCAAAGATGAGGTAGGGAAACTTATTGATGAAACTTTGTATAGTAGGATAATTGTCTCCCTTCTATATCTGACTATAAGTAAGCCAAACATCATGTATGCAACATGTGTTTGTGCTAGGTATCAGGCTTGCCCTAAAAAATCTCACTACTCTGCAGCTAAGAGAATTTTGAGGTATCTTAAGGGTACACCAGATCTTGGCCTATGGTACCCTTAGAATTAGTAGTTTGAACTAACAGGCTATTCAGATGCAGACTTTGCAGGCTGCAAAGAGTATAGGAAGAGCACATCTGGCACATGTCAGTTCTTCGGAGGGAAACTGGTATCTTGGAGTAGCAAGAAACAAACTAGTATTGCAATATCAACTGCATAGTCAGAGTACATCTTAGCAGGTAGCTGATGTGCTTAGTTGTTGTGGATCCAGCACCAGCTTCAAGACTACAACCTCCTGATAAGTAGAACTCCTCTATTCTGTGATTCTACTAGTACAATCTCAATTGCTAGGAATCATGTCTCCCATAACAGGACTAAGCATATAAAGATTTGATATCATTTCATTAGGGAGCATGTGGAATGTGAAGATATCACCCTTGAATTTGTTCCAAAAGACAAGCAAGTGGCTGACATATTCACTAAGCCACTAGATGAATTCATGTTTAAGACCTTCAAATTTTAGTTGGGTGTGTTAAACATAGTATTGCTTCAGTTGCTCCTCATCTAGTTGTAATCTATTCGGTATCTTGAAGATGGATTTGTTCTTTAAAGAAATGAAAATTCTCCAATTGAGGAGGAGCATGTCCAGAATAACCCCAACAGTTCACTGTTGTCTATTTGAGGGGGAGTAGATGATAAGAGTCGTACCTGCTATTTGTTGAAGTCAAAAAGGGGTAGGAAAAGATGATCAGAGATGTTGATCAGATGATCAGGCTCAAGTATGATAGCAGGCAAGAGAGTGTGGTAACTATAGATCACTTATCTGTTATATAGTTTTTATTCTTATTGCTACATAGTACTGTGTATGCCAACTTACTCACTTGCTTAAGAGTTTTGACTTCCTCAAAAAGGGGGGGATTGTTGGGTCCATTGCCCACAATGTCCTAGATTTGAGGAAGTCAATCTTGTCAATAATATTTATATAGTTGTAATTGACAATGATGGGGCAGGTAGCTTAAATGGCTAAGTCAGGTAAGTTCTTACCTAATTGGTGGAAAGATAGAAAACTGTCCATGTCCATAGGCATTGATTGAAAATCTTTCAATAAACTCCAGATGACGTATAGCGCCGAGTGAAGACTATTTATTCAAATCCATGAAGTGGAAAGCTTATAATGTGGCCAAGTTCATAAGTGTTGAGTGATGTCAACTCACTCAACACCATATAACAAAAGGCTGATTCTGGCTAATACAGTCAAAGCCTAAAGAGAAATGAGTTGAAACGTGCCCAAGTCCATAGTCGTTGAGTGTAGCTCACTCACTCAATGCCTTAGCTTCACAATTGTTGAACAGCTAAGTTTAGAGGTCGTCAAACTGAGCCCTGAGTTCGTCGAACTTATCCCTGAGTTCGTTGATCTAAGATCTCACTTATTCATCAAGCTGAACTCTAAATTCGTCGAACTGAGTTTTTACTTATTTGTTGAGCTGAGCTCAGAGGTCGTCGAACTGCGTTCTGAGTTTTTTTGAACTCAAACTGAATTCTGAAACAGAAAATATGGCTAATGCAGAATGCATTGAGTGAAGCGTGGTCACTCAATGCTCTCAACGCCATGATACAGAATTTGTTAAAGTAAAAAGCATTGAGTGAGGCATGCTCACTCAGCTCTTAGATGCTAAATAAGTAGAAATGACTAAGGCACAAGGCGTTGAGTGATGTGTGTTCACTCAACGCACCCAACGTCATTCATCTAGAAGAGGTTGCAGAAAGGGTTAAGGCAAAAAGCATTTAGTGTGCATTACTCACTCAACGCTGTCAACACCTAGAAAGACAAAATTATGTAGGTACTTTGGCATTGAGTGAAGCTCATTCACTCAACGCCTATTCTACTGATGTTTGATTTTGGGTAAGTCCACTGGTGCTGACGTCAGCAAAGTCAGCAAATCAACAAAGTCAACAAAGTTCAAATCAAGTATGGAGAAGCTACAGAACACAACAAACTCTACCGAGAAGCTACTGTATGTCTTCTTCTATTAAAGCAAGGCATAGCTGGAAGCTGTAGGTGGGACCCACTGATCTCTAAGAGTCGTTGATCAACGAATTACAAAAGGATGAGATGGGGCAAGACGCAAGACAACTTTTAGGGCATCATCAATTTCAAAAAGTTAGCGGCCGACTTCATCTTCCTCGCCATTGCTCCACGTAAAAAGCTTGAAGTTCTCTAGCAAGAAAAAGTTCAGGTAGATGTGTAGTATCCATCAGCCACAGCAGAATCAGAAATAGTTCTGAAGAGAAAACAACCTTCAGTCTTCAGCAGGTCTAGTAAGCTGCTTGAATACTCAAGATCAACAGATCTTTATCCTTCAACAGCAAGTTCAGGAGTCAACTTCTGAGTTCCTCTAGCAAAATTTTTTTCTACTGTGAGGAGAGTTTGAGCAAAAATTTCTCTGCACTAGTTGTTGACACTGAGAAATTTCATTGTGTCAAAGTTAATTAAAACATTTCTTGTTGTATGATCCTTCTAGATCTGAGCTGTAGGGTCGTGTGCCTGAGGTAGGGAAAATATGCCTGAGCTGTAAAAGACGGCTCCTCTCTGAGTGTAGGATCTGCTGGGATCTGAGGTAGGTGCGTTTTACTCAGTGACAAGTAGTGTAATTTCTCCTGAGCTATAGGAGAGTGAATCTCTCTGAGTTGTAGGAGCAATTTTGCTCTAAGGTAGGGCTATCCTCCATATCCTGAGTGGTAGGGCTTAATTGCCTGAGGTAGGTGATACTTATATCTCTGAGTGTAGGTCATTGTCGCTGAGGTGTAAGACTTGGAGGAGACTGAGAGATCCTGAGGTATTTGAGGTGTAAGCTTCTTGGAGCATTATTTTGGAGAAGTGCTTGACTAACAGGAATTTAGCAAGGTGGGAAGAGAGTGGATGTACCCATTATTTTATTAAACCACTATAAAATACTGTGTGCTTTTCTGTGATTGTTTTCTGGTTGTAGGCTCTTAAAAAGCTTTCATATATTCAATCACAAAGCAAATCAAGAAGAGACAAAAGAAACTCAAAAGACCTAGACAAACCTATTCACCCCCCCCCCCCCTCTCTAGGTTGCTAGATACCTTGAAAATAAGAACTTTCAACAACAAAGTACTCGAGCACCCCAACCTGAAAGAGAAAATCATCGAAAAGTTGGAAGAACAACATGTCGCTGAAAATAAACTTGTGGAAAGTTTCTCCAAGCCCCAGACAGTCCTTCCATTTGCTGCTAAATTCTATTCTGCTCAGGCTAAAGGAGCTGGCATACGCCATGAAGCTGCTCCTAGTAAATCCTCTAGGAGGAATAAGGCTCAAAGTAGAAATATGGCAGCTAAGAAAGCTTTAGCCAAAAAGACGTGGAAGGCCCCTCTGGATCAAACTTCGTTTAAGAAGGTCATCTTCCCAACGAATGAGTTTGATTTTGATTCCTCCTATGGTCATTTTACCAGGCCTACTTATGTAGGGCCTAAGTCACGGTACCAATGATGGAAACGTCCCCGGAACTTTGGTGAAAGTGTGTTCAAAGCACCTTACGAAGAAATTCAAATGAAAAATTATGGTTTGTATGTTCATGGCCATAACATCAAGAAGGCACCTAAAGCCAAGCCTATTGTATAGAAGAAAAAAGAGGTGCAAAACATTGTGAGTGTTATCATGTAATGCCCCGAAACTCAAAAGAGGGACGGGTAGCATTTTGAGCCTAGTTTAATTGGAACTTGTAGGGGTCACACAGCCTGGGACATGGGCGTGTCCCAGGGCCGTGTCGTGCTCGGGTTCGACGATGGCCGTGTGGTCGACGAAATTGCAGTCGACGATCGTCGAGCAGCAAACACGGCCTGAGACACAGGCGTGTCCCAAGCCGTATCCTACTTGGGTAGTTGTCCGAGTTGTGTCGTGTGGTGGAACACGGCCTGGATCCGGTCGTGTTCAGCCTGACACGGGTCTGTCATATTCGACACGGGCGTGTTGAGTACCCGTGTTCTCCTCGGGTTGGTGTTGCTCCTGTGTCGATGGAGGAACATGCCCAGCTACACGGGCATGTACTGGATGACACAGGCGTGTCAAGCCTGACACGGGCGTGTCGAGAGCCCGTGTTCTTTTCGGGATGCGACAGTTTCGGCGTCAAATGTGGCACACGGCCTTGCACACGGGCGTGTCACAAGTCGTGTTCGTCCCAGGTTTTGGATTTTAAGTGCGAATCGTGGCCGTCTATTTCCTTCCTTTGGGATCTAAGGGTCCTGGCTGTTCCTAGCAGGGTTTAACCAAGGAATAGGGTTTAAAAACCATCATTCTATTTGGTTTTTCTCTTTCTAAGAGTTCTAGGGAGGGGAGAGCAAGGAAGAATAAGGAGGAGAGATCCGGCCGCCGGTGGAGCATTGGAGCCCCAAATTGCAAGCCGAGTTCGATCTACGGAGGTGAGGACATTGCAGTGCTTTTCATCTGCATAGATCTTCAGGGCACCGGAGAGGAATGCTAGGGTAACGATTCTCATCTTGGACATGTGAGGTCCTCTTTTCCCTTGCATAGGAGGCCCGCTCTCGCGAGTTTGTGGTGAGTGTGAGGTGTTCCTTCGGGTAGACATGAATAGTCCTGTTATTTTGCATGTAGAGTTCGTAATCGAGAAACGGACATAGACATGATGTCTGAAGCCTACCCGGACAAGTTGGCCTAGATCGGTGATGTTGCATTGCATGAATGGACGGAGAAGACTCCGCGCAAATGATTGTTTTTTTGGTTTTTCTATGTGGTAGATTGCAACAGGGAGCCTTAGGGACTAACTACAAGGTGTACCCGGAAAACTGGGCTGATGCGTGATTCTGCCAACTTGGTGGCCTGGGAGCCAACTTGCACATAACTGGGTTATATAAAGTATGAAATTGATTTGGGACTCTGGAAAGCTTGACCCATGCATATGGCCTAAATTAATGTGCGGTGCGAGCAACGGGTTAGGCGGAACCCTACCCGCTCTATGTCATCGGTACAAGCAACCTAAAGTACGTGGACTTGTCGTTGGCATAGATGGAGTGTCTTAGGCGGTCTATGGCTTAATTTGACGTGACCTCTGCCGGAAAGACCAAAATGCTCACGAGAATTTGCCATCCAAGGGGCAGTGATGAGACCACGGTCTTTGATCGGGTTCACCGAGAATGTGCCCTGAGAGCACTGGGTCTGTGGTCGTGCGAGCCTACACTTGTGATGATGTGTAATTTCTCTATTACATGGCAATTATAATAAAGTGTAGGGAAGGAGCATCGCCGTCCCGAGTTTAGGGGTGCGATCATTATGATTTTGTCAGCATAGCTGACCATTGCTTTGGTTTGCCACCGCTTCGGTGGATTCTTTGTTGTATGTGCTGCGGAGCATAGTGGCAAATAGCGGGCAAAAGCCCAGGTTGCTGAGCCGGCCCTCGAAGGTCTAATTATGAGGGTTTTCTTTTATTCTCATGTATGACCGTCCTGCGTGCCGAGGTTTGGAAGACACTTATATTTATGTAAACTATTGTAAGACCATAACGCCAAGTACTTGTGTATTTGTACGTTAATTCCTGTTGGTTTTTGTAGTGGACATTCATGCTTTTGGCTGGGTTCTTAATTTGCAACATTTAAATTGCTTCCGCTAGAATGTACTCTGTGTAGGACGTTGGTTATTGGCAAGATGGTTTCCATTGCGTATCATTCTGGTCTGTCTGTGGTATATTGCGTCGGGCCCCGGCTGGACCTACTGTTATATGCTATTTGACGGATAGGGGGTGTTACAATTTGCTATCAGACTACTGGATTCGGTCAACTTAAATAAATTCGTGGGCCTACTCGAATTCTTTTAGGGGGTTGAGCACATGTGTGTGCGTCATCATTATAACATAAAAAGAACCCATGAATGTCCACTTAGGAATGAAAATACACGTGTTTGAGAAACCTGTGTGTTCCTATAATTGCTTTTTGCAATTTTGTTTGGTCGCTTAATGGTATTTTGTACAAATATAGGTGACCAGGAGTGGTGCATGGCTATTAAAACGTCTTGTTTCTGAGGCAAGTAGCGCACCGAATGATGTGCCTACAAACCCTCCCTCGACAAAAACCATACGATTGGTAGCCGAAGCGGCAGTGTTTGCTATGATCAATGCGGAGCCTGCAAGGCAAATGCAGCAGCCTGCTCCGGCGGTGGAGCAGGTACGGTACGCTTCAAGCAGCATAACCGAGAAGGGTGGAGCAGGTGGTGGTGGAACCTTTGGTGCCTAGTAGAGCAACTGAAACGCAGCTCAAGCACGTTATGGCTTTAGTCCTCCGGTGTTCTTGTGGATGGGAACCCCATCCCAAACTGAGGATTGGATCTCCCGTGTTAAGAGAGTATTGACAGCTACTGAAACGAAAGAGTGGCAGATGACCACCAAAGCTACGTTCCTTTTGGACGGAGATGCAAGGCTATGGTGGGAAGGTTTGGAGCTACATCACTTGAGGGGAAGGCAACTTATGGACGTCTCGATAGAAGAATGTTCGAAACTGTTCTAGGCAAGGTTCCTTCCCTCGGCTCAGAGGATTGCAATGGAGAATGAGTTCCAGAAAGTTGACGCAAGGAGATAGTAGCGTGGACGAGTATCTCAACGAATTTACACGGTTGGGTCGGTATGCTAGCTCTATGTTCGCTATGGATGAGTAGCGTAAGACGAACCGATTCTATGATGGTCCTAAGTGATGACCTAAGGCTACTGCTCTCGGGGCCTGTGACACAGGGCTTCTTGACCATGGTCAATACGGCCCGATCGTTGGAAAAGGATCTGAGGAACATGCAGGCAAAGAGAGACTCTGGTGCCAGAAGACAGAGTTTAAGGTGTTGACTACCTCAAACTCTAGGTATCGTAGGTTCCATAAGAAGGCTAGGACTTCAGGTCCGGCCCCTTCTCCCGGTGCTTCAGGGGAAACTACAAGCCGAACCCCGGGCGCATGCTACAATTGTGGCAAGCCGATACACTTTGCCCAAGACTATTGGTGTAGACGTCCAAAGTAGTCCGAGAGCAAGCCGGGAGGAACCTATGAGGAGAAGGGCTAGGCGGTGGAGTCAACCGCATCTCACTCTGCTCCGAATCAACCTAGAGTCTATAATCTTTGCCAGCAGGAGGCCATAAAGCAAGACGATGTGGTGACAGGTACAGTTTAAATTTATAACATGATAGTTTTAAATACTTGTTACCTTGCGCGTATTACCTAACCACTACTTGTATAGGCTTTGTTTTGATTTGTGATAATCCGGCGAGAGCACTTTTTGATATGCGAGCTTCACACTCCTTTTTTCTGAAGGATTCATATCGCGCATCAGGGTACCTTCTTCGATGAGAAAGGACAAACTGGATGTGTTGTTGCTGAATGAGTGTTTGGTGCATGCGGATAGAATCTGTTGTGTAAAGATTTGTATTGGGAGTCAGGAGTTCGATTTGCAAGCGTCGTTACTGCCGTGGTGGAGTTCGACGTGATATTTGGCATGGACTGGCTCTCCGAAAAGCAAGCATATATTGATTTCAATAGTAAGGAGGTTAAGTTGGGAATGAGTCGTGAGATGATGTTTGCAGGCTTGAAAGGTTCGATCAAGACTTTGATGTGTGCTCTTCAGGTGGTTAAGGCACTTCGTGCTGGCGTATAGCTGTTCTTAACGCTAGTGGAGGCTTCGAAGCCTAAGCCCACTAAGGACAGCATCCCAGTGGTATCTGAATACCCTGATGTGTTCCCTGGCGATCTCCCTGGAGCCCCACCTCAGCGGGAGATAGATTTCACCATCGAGCTAGTACTAGGTGCGAAACCTGTGTCACGCTCTCCATATCGGCTAGCACCTAAGGAGATGGTAGAGCTGAAGGTACAACTTAAAGAGTTATTGGAGCAAGTTTATGTGCGTCCAAGTTTGTCGCCTTGGAGCGCACTTGTCCTTTTTGTGAAGAAGAAGGACGGAAGTTTACGACTCTGTATTGATTATCGAGAACTGAACAAGTTGACGGAGAAGAACAAGTACCTGATCCCAAGAATTGATGATCTATTCGATCAGTAGTTGGGTCATCGGTGTACTTGAAATTGGATCTTAAGTCCAGGTAATATTAGCTGAGGATAAGGGAGAGTGATATCCCCAAGACAGCTTTTAGTACGAGATACTGGCATTATGAGTTTACGGTCATGCCGTTTGGGCTGACTAATGCGCCGTCAGTGTTCATGGATCTGATGAACAAGACTTTCAGGGAGTACGTAGACCACTTTGTGATTGTCTTCATCAATAATATATTGGTGTACTCGCAGAGTGAGGAGGATCACTTTAAGCATCTGCATTTGGTGTTGGAGATGGTGAGGAGGAATCAACTGTATGCCAAGTTCTCCAAATGCTAGTTTTGGTTGTCCTCAGTAGAGTTCATTGGTCACAGAGTCAGTGGAGAAGGAATTGCGGTGGATCCAGCGAAGATTGTTGCTATACGAGAGTGGCCTGTGCTGTCCACGATAGTGGAAGTCCGGAGTTTTCTTGGGCTTTCCAGCTATTACAGGCGCTTCGTGGAGAACTTCTCGCGGATAGCATTACCCCTCACGACTCTGACGAGGAAAGAGCAGAAGTTTGTTTGGATGTCGAAGTGTGCATGAGCTTTTGAGGAGTTGAAGAGTCGTTGACCACGGCGCCTGTGCTGAGTTCGCCGAGTGGGACCGAAGGTTTTGAGATCTACAACGATGTTCGGGCAGTGGATTGGGTTGTGTCCTATTGTAGCACGGAAGTGTGAAAGCCTTTGGATCGCTTCAGCTAAAGGTGCATGAGAGGAATTATCCGTCCATGACTTGGAGTTAGCGGCCGTGATATTTGCCCTGAAGTTGTGGAGGCATTACTTGTACGGGGTGAAGGTCGATATCTATACCGACCACAAGAGCCTGAAGTACTTGTTGGATTAGAAGGATTTTAACATGCGGCAGCGGAGATGGATTGAGTTCCTAGGGGACTACACATTCAAGATTCATTATGTGTCTGGGAAAGGCATTGCAGTTGCGGACGCGTTGAGTCACAGGGCTCCAGCTCAAGCCAATTGGTTGTCGGTTCATGACGAGCGTTTGGTTCGTGAGTTGGAGGCGTTGGAGATCTCTTACGTAGACAACCAGACTAGTCCCGAAGTGCTATTCAACTGCACAGAAGTTCAGTGTGAACTAGCTGATCGTATTCGGCAGGCTCTGGATTTGGATGGACACATGAAGCAAATCATGGTTGAGGCTTTGGATGGGTCAAATTCCTAATTTGAGGTTGTGGATTGATTGTTATGGAAGGACAGTCATTTGTGCGTCCAGAATGTGGGCAAATTAAGGGTGGAATTATTGTACGATGCTCATCATACGAAGTACTCAATTCACCCGGGGAGCACGAAGATGTACCGTGATATGAAGAACTTGTTCTGGTGGCCAGGACTTAAGAAGGATGTGGCACTGTACGTGGCTAAGTGTCAAACATGCGTCTTAGTGAAGGCGGAGTTCTAGAAGCCTGGAGGTTTCTTGAAGTCCTTGCCTGTTCTGGAGTGGAAGTTCGACAATATTACTATGGACTTTGTGCATGGGTTGCCAAGGTCGCAGAAGGGAAACGACGCCATCTGGGTGGTCGTAGATCGTTTCACGAAAGTGTCGCACTTCATTCCGCATAGGAAGGTTGATTCTGTGGAGGTGAAATTGGCAAAGTTTTATGTGGATAATATTGTGAGGCTTCACGTTGTGCCCTGCAGCATCGTGAGTGACCGTGATGGCGGTTCATGTCCAATGATTGGAGGCTGGTGCAACAGATGTTGGGAACAAAGCCGAGTTTCAGCACGGCCTTTCATCCACAGAGGGATGGTCAGACCGAAAGACTCAACAGGACAATGGAAGACATGTTTCGCATGTGTGTCTTGGACTTTGGCAAGCAGTGGGAAGATCCCCTATATTTTGTGGAATTTGCGTATAACAACAACGAACAGGCGAGCATTCAGATGGCGCCCTTCGAGGCCCTTTATGGTAGAAGATGTCGCACCCGTTATCGTGGTTGGAAACGTGTGAGTCGAAGCTATACAAGCGGCAAGAAGTGGAAGATGAAACCTCGTTCGTACGAACCATTCGAGAAAGATTGCTAATCACTCAGGTCCGACACGCTAAGTACTACAATGCCAAGCATAGGAACGTGGAGTTCGCTGTAGGCGATTGGGTGTACTTGAAGATTAAGTCGTTCAAGGGTGTCTCACGGGTACGGCGCTTGAATAAGCTAAGCCTGAGGAACCTTGGACCGTTTGAGGTTCTAGAGAGGATTGGAGAAGCAGCTTATTGGTTAAAGCTATCGGCGGAACTAAGTGGTCTACACGATGTATTCCACATATCGGGGCTGTGGAAGGCAGTGCAAGAGCCTACACAAGTAATTGCAGTCGATCAAGTGCCGGTCGATAATGGGTTGACGACGAAGTTCAAGCCCGTTCGCATTGAGGACTTGAAAGTCAAGATATGCGTAATAAAGACATCAGGATGGTCAAGGTCTGTTGGGAGAACTGCGGTCAGGAGGAGCTCTCGTGGGAGCGAGAGCAGACAATGCTTGAGGAGTACCCAGAGTTATTCCACTCAGGTACCGTTTACGTTTTGTTTATATCTTTCCTTTCTGTAATTTAGGGATGAAATTCTTTTAAGAGGGAGAGAGCTGTAACGCCTCGAAACTCAAAAGAGGGAGGCGTAGTATTTTGAGCCAAGTATGGAACTTGGTAGGGGTCACAAGGCCTGGGACATGTGCATATCCTAGGGCCGTGTGGTGCTCAGTTTCGACGATGGCCATGGGGTCGACGAAATTGCAGTCGACAATCGTCGAGCAGCAAACACAGCCTGAGATACGGGCATGTCCCAGGCCGTGTCCTTCTCGGGTAGTTGGCCGAGTTATGTCGGGTGGGGTGGAATACGGCCTGGAGCCCAGGCATGTTAAACCTGACACGGGCGTGTCATATTTGACACAGGCGTGTTGAGTACCCGTGTTCTCCTCGGGTTGTTGTTGGTCCTGTGTTGATGGAGGAACACACCCAGCTACACGGGCGTGCACTGGATGACACGGGCGTGTCAAGCCTAACACGGGAGTGTCAAGCCTAACACGGGCGTGTTGAGAGCATGTGTTCTTTTCGGGATGCGACGGTTTCAGCGTCGAATAGGGCACATGGCCTTGGACACGGGCGTGTCACCAGCCGTGTTCGGCCCAGGTTTTGGATTTTATTTAGTGCGAATCATGGTTTTCCTTTTCCTTCCTTTGGGATCTAAATCTCCTAGCTGATCCTGGCAGGGTATAAACCAGGAATAGGGTTTAGAAACCCTCATTCTATTTGGGTTTTCTCTTTCTAAGAGTTCTGGAGAGGGGAGAGCAAGGAAGAAGAAGGAGGAGAGATCCGGCCGCCGGTGGAGCTTCAGACCCCCAAATTGCTACCCGAGTTCGGATCTATGGAGGCGAGGACATGCTGTGCGTTTCATCTGCATAGATCTTCATGGAGCCGAAGAGGAATTGATGGAGACAGCCATGGCGACGGCCACCACGACGACCAACTTGGTGACGAAGATGATGTCCATGGCGCCTTTGGTGATCATGGGGTAGTGGCGGAAGTTGATGATGATGATTCACCGACCAACAACTTGCGACGCCATAGCAGACACGGCTACAATCTTCGCCCACGCAACAATAATTCAATTTAATTTAACTTGCTAGTTTTTGGTCTGCATTTATCTATTTATGTGGTTTGTGATAAACTATTTTATTTCTATCATGTTGAACTTATGGTGTGCGTTTAGCCGCTAATTTTGGGTTGCTAATAGCCCCTTGGATGTAAGCCTTATATATAAGGCCAAAGACTCTTTTGTCATTTAGATTTTTTTGAAATCAAATTCAGAATTCCTCCAAACCCTAATCTTCTATCTCCCCCTCCCTCTCTCCTTGCCGCCGCCCAAGGGGTGTTTCCCCTCCTTCTTCTTGGCTGCCCCCCCCCCTCTCTCGCTCTTCTTCTTCTAGTTTCTTCCCTCATCCCTCTTCCTTACTACCTCCTCTCATCTACATGTCCATCCTATTCTCTCAAAGGTATACGACCAACTTTGGAGGAGAAGAAGCAAGTGCAAGGAAGAATGGTTTGGGTGAACTTCTATGGCGGGAAGCGGGGAAGACGGACGAGGTCTTCATCCGTGGTGCATTTCCCGTGGATTTCAAGGGAAGGGCAATTATTTGTGTGGATCCAAAATCTCGGATCTACTTTTCCGAGAGGGGTAACGAAATTCCTACTCAAGAGATTTTCTTCCATTTAGATAGTTCTTGTGGTGGACGATTTTTGCGTGGATTTTCGAAACCTTAATTTTTGCGGTATTACTCATAATAGATTTGTGATTTTTGTTAGGTTTTTTGATAACTCCGGAAGGCGAGAGCATTGGCGATCCTCGCTTTGATACCGGACGGAGTATCGACGACTCTTGCTTCGCTCAACGCCCTCTTGTCCTCACACTAACGAAACGCAGCAACTAAAAGACACTCAACGCCCTCTCGCTTCGCTCGCTGCCCAAGGGGTGTTTCCCCTCCTTCTTCTTGCCCCCCCCCCTCCTCTCTCGCTCTTCTTCTTCTAGTTTCTTCCCTCATCCCTCTTCCTTACTACCTCCTCTCATCTACGTGTCCATCCTAGTCTCTCAAAGGTATACGACCAACTTTGGAGGAGAAGAAGCAAGTGCAAGGAAGAACGGTTTGGGTGAACTTCTACAGCGGGAAGCGGGGAAGATGGACGAGGTCTTCATCCGTGGTGCATTTCCCGTGGATTTCGAGGGAAGGGTGATTATTTGTGTGGATCCAAATTCTCGGATCTACTTTTCTGAGAGGGGTAACGAAATTCCTACTCAAGAGATTTTCTTCCTCTTAGACAGTTCTTGTGGTGGACGATTTTTGCGTGGATTTTCGAAACCTTAATTTTCGCGGTATTACTCATAATAGATTTTTTATTTCCGTTTGGTTTTTCGATAACTCCCGAGGGTATTGGCAATCCTCTCTTTTTCTTTAGTTGGGATAGATCCTACCACTTTTGAATCGTGATTTTCTTGGTGGATCTATTTTGGTACAACTCCAAGCTCGTCGGAACCAATATTGTTCCTTTTAGCCGGAGAGGGCTTTGGATTTTGGCCTATAGCCAATCTCCGATCCACTTGCGGTTCGGCTACCCGTTTCGTTAGTGCGAGAGATAAATAACAAAAATTGTAGTTGTTGCATTTTGTTAGTGTGAGGACAAGAGGGCTTGAGCGAAGCGAGAGTCGCCGATACTCTGTCCGTTTAGTGTCTTTTAGGACGGACCTACATCAGGAATGCTAGGGTAACGATTCTCATCTTTGACATGTGAAGTCCGCTTTTCCATTGCATAGGAATCCCACCCTCGCGAGTTTGCTGTCAGTGTGAGGTGTTCCTTTGGGTAGACATGAATTGTCCCCATTATTTTGCATGTAGAGTCCGTAATCAAGAAACAAACATAGGCATGATGTGTGAAGCCTACCCGGATAAGTTGGTCTGGATCGGTGATGTTGCATTACATGAATGGTCAGAGAAGACTCCGTGCAGATGATTGTTTTTCGGGTTTTCTACGCGGTAGATTGCAATACGGAGCCTTGGGGACTAACTCCAAGGTGCACCCGGAAAATTGGGTAGATGTGTGATTCTGCCAACTTGGTGGCCTGGGAGCCAACTTGCACATAACTGGGTTATGTAAAATGTGAAATTGATTTGGGACTCAGGAAAGCTTGACCCGCACATATGGCTTAAATTGACGTTGCGGTGTGAGCAACGGGTTAGGAGTAACCGTACACGCTCTATGTCGTTCGGTACATGCGACCTAAAGTTCGTGGGACTTGTCGTTGGCATAGATAGAGGGTCTTAGGAGGTCTATGGCCTAAATTGACGTGACATCTGCTGGAAAGACCAAAATGCTCACGAAAATTTGTCATCCAAGGGGCGGTGGTGAGACCGTGGACTTTGACCGGGTTCACCGAGAATGTGCCCTGAGAGCACGGGGTGTGTGGCCATGTGAGACTACGCCTGTGATGATGTGTAATTTCTCTATTACATGGCAATGCTAATAAATTGCAGTGGAGGAGCATCGCCGCACCGAGTTTAAGGACAATATCGTTATAATTTGGTCAGCATAGCTGACTATTGCTTTTGTTTGCCACCGCTTCGGTGGATAGTTGCTTGCATTTGTTGCGGAGTCTAGGGGCAAATAGCGGGCAAAAGCCCAGGTTGCTTAGTCGGCCATCGAAGGACTAATTATGAGTGTTTTCTTTTATTCTCATGTATGATCGGCCTGCGTGGCGAGGTTTGGAAGACAGTTATATTTGAGTAAACTATTGTAAGGCCATAATGCCAAGTACTTGTGTATTTGTATGTTCATCCCTGTTGGGTCTTTGTAGTCGACATTCATGTTTTTGGCTGGGTTCTTAATTTGCAACTTTTAAATTGCTTCCGCTATAATATACTCTATGTAGGATGTTGGTTATTAGCAGGATGGTTTCCATTGAGTAATCGTCTGGTCTATCTGTGGTATATGGAGTCGGGCCCCGACTGGACCTACTACTATATGCTATGCGATGGATAGGGGGTGTCACATATCATCATGAGGCCTCTACCTCCAGATCTGCCTCCCCTGCAAGGCCACATGTTCAAAAGTTCAAGCAGGAGACTTGGAAAAGATACAACAGATTTGACTGTTAGTGTTGCGGCAAAGTTGGTCACTTTGCTGTGGATTGCTGGTTTAATCCCAGAAACTATAAAACTCCTCTAGATAATCATACGAGGCATACCACTCATAGTGTTAACACTCCTTGGGGAGTATGTTCACAAATAACTGAGGACCCAAATACGTTTGGTTTCCTAAGGTAAATTGATCTTATCTTGCAGGTATCTCCAAATGCCAACAAAACACCTATCTAGTATTTGGACAGTGGATGCTCTTGGCGTATGACCGGGACAAGAAGCCTACTTCAGAATTATACTCCAGTCAAAGGCCGCCCAAAGGTTATCTTTGGTGGCTTTGATCGGGGAATCACAAAAGGCTACGGTACAATTTCTAACAGTGTATTCTCATTCACTGATGTGGCTTATGTGAAAGGATTAGAACATAATCTAATTAGCTTAAGACAATTATGTGATAAAGGCTTTATTGTTACATTCTCTAAAATCAGTGCCTGATAATGTCAGCCTCTACTATGGATACGATATTAACAGGCACAAGGAGTAGAAATATATTTTGTCTTAATTTTCTATGTTTAGACACTTCTACCACAGTATGTTTTGTTGTAAAAGATAGTGCTTCTATTTATGATCAACGACACAAGAGAGTTGCACACATAAATTTCAAAACCATCAATATGCTATTTTCTCAAGACCTAGTACATGACGCACCTACTATTAAGTGCATAAAAGAGAGTCCATGTCATACATGCCAGATGGGCAAGCAGACAAGGGCTACCTTTAAGGGCATTGCTGATAAAGATTCCTCAAGGTGTTTGTATTTATTACACATGGGCTTATTCGGTCCAATGCAAGTTCGTAGCTTAGGAGGTAAGTCATATATACTGGTAAATGTTGATGATCACTAACATTTTACTTGGGTGTTCTTTCTGAAATGAAAGTCAGATACCTTTGATGTGTTCACTAACTTTGTCAGGCAAATCCAGAACAAATTAACCTACTCAGTGGTCAAAATCAAAAGTCACCATGGAACAGAATTCAAATCTGGTGCCATGAAAGAATTTTGTGGATCTCTGTGTATCTTTCATGAATTTTCCTCCATCCTAGCATACTCCACAACAAAATGGAGTTACTGAGAGAAGAGAAAGAACAGAACACTCATTGAAGCATGTACTAAAATGTTGACTGACTCCTATCTACTAGAGTACTTCTCGGCTGAGGCCGTCAATATAGCTTGTCAAGTGAAAAACAGTGCGTTGATCAACAAGAATGATCGTAAGACTCCCTATGAGCTACTGAAAGGAAGGAGACCGACTGCGTCATACTTCAGGATCTTTGGCTGCAAATGCTATATACATAATAATGGGAAATATCATCGTACCAAGTTTGGAGAAAAATGTTTTGAAGGTATTTTCTTAGGTTATAGCAGCCATATTAAGGCTTATATAATTTTTAATAAGAAAACCCTAATTGTAGAAGAGTCGGTTAATGTTGTATTTGATGAGACGAGCTTGCTACATAGCAGCTCTTCTAGTGTTTTTGTTGAAGATACAAGTTCAAAGCTTGAAGAATTAAGCTTGGATAAGACAGTTGAAGAACGTGCTTCAAAGGTCATCAAGATCACTCCTCCAGTCCCAATTGGAGAAGAAAATCACCAACATGAAGAAGTTATCCAAGTGGAAGAAGTAACTCCAGAAGTAATGGAAGCTCTGAATACAAGGACTCTAGTGCTCAGACACTTGAGGGATCACCCAGTTAATTAAATCATAGGAGATCCTCATGCTGGTGTAACAACTCGAAGGGGTACTACTAATGAGAATTTGTATTTGAGTTTCCTCTCGCAGGTTGAACCAAAGAAATTTGAAAAAGCAAACAAAGGCGCATCATGGATAGTTGCAATGGAAGAAGAACTAAATCAGTTCAAACGCTGGCAAGTCTGGAAGCTTGTACCAAGACCGAAAAGCGAGAAGAATGTAATTGGAACAAAGTGGGTCTACAGGAACAAGATTGATGAAGATGTAACAATCATCAAAAATAATGCCAGACGAGTAGCTAAAAGATAAAGATAGGAAGAAGATATTGATTTTGATCAGACCTATGCTCTAGTGGCAAGACTCGAAGCTATCAGATTGTTCCTCGCATATGTTGCACTTATGGGCTTCATTATCTATCAAATGGGCGTGAAGTCTGGTTTTCTCAATGATAATATAAAGGAAGAAGTATATGTGGAACAACCCCAAGGTTTTGTTGATCCTACCAATCCTAATCATGTTTACTTATTATTTAAAGCATTGTACGGTTTAAAACAAGCTCCCGAGCTTGGTATGAAATGTTATCTAACTTTCTTCTTGAGAACAATTTCACAAGGGGAAAGAAAGATAAAACATAATTTCTTAAGGAAGTAAAAGACATGATTTTGCTAGTGCAAATCTATGTCGATGACATAATTTTTGGCTCCACTGACAACAACCTTTGCAAGAAGTTTTCCAAACTTATGTTAGGGAACTTTAAAATGGGCAATATAGGTGAGCTGAAATATTTCTTAGGACTTCAGGTGAAACAATCTGAAGATGTAATTTTCATCTCTCACACGAAGTTCACCAAGGAGTTGGTTAAGAAATTTGGAATGGAGAATGCAACCTATATGAGGACTCCAATGGGCTCAGCAATATCTCTAGACAAGGATGAGAAAGTGAAACCTTTCGATGAAACCAAGTACAGAAGCATAATTCGAGCCTTGCTCGATCTTACTTCGAGCAGGCCTGACATAATGTTCTCAACATATGTATATGTTAGATATCAGGTGAATACTAAGGAATCTCACTACTTTGTTGCTAAGCAGATTTTGAGATACCTTAAACGAACACCCAATCTTGGCTTATGGTACCCAAGAAATAATGATAGAGAACTCATTCATTTTTTAGATGTAAATTTTACAGGTAGCAAAGAAGACAAGAAGAGCACTTCCAGGACTGCCAATTTCTCGGAAGAAGACTCATTTCATGGAGTAGCAAGAAATAGAATTGTGTTGTAATGTCAACATCTGAGTCGGAATATATTTATACTGGCAGTTGCTGTGCATAACTTCTCTGGATAAAGAATCAGTTTGAAGACTATAACTTGAAGTTCAGGGAAATTCTCATGTGCTGCTAATCCTCGAGCTCTATAGCAATCGCCAACATTCCAGTCTCTCATAGCTGGACAAAGCATATCGAACTGCGATACAACTTCGTTCGAGGGCATGTGGAGAATGGGGACATCAACCTTCAGTATGTTCCCATAGATAGGCAAATTGCAGACATTTTCACGAAGCCACTAGACGAGGGCAAGTTCTTATTCTTCAAAATATAATTTCGGATGCTTAATATGGACTCCTGAAAAGTTCAATCAAAGACCAGTGAAGATTCAGCATCAGCCACTTAGAGAATGCCAAATGAATTCTCTCTCAGGAAATAGTCGGAAAAGTTCATGTTTAGAAATGAATTTTTTGAAAAATGACTTGCATTTTTCGAAAAGAACCACTGTTTCTTGAAAAGGCTCTTATATTTCCCTAAAAGAACTTTGATTTTTCGTAAAGCTCTATGGATTTTTCGAAAAGCCTTCAGGATTTCTCGAAAAAGACCTTCTCTTTTTCGAAAAACCACTGGCCTTTTCGAAAAACTATAGGCATTCTCGAAAAAATTCTTCCCTCTTTTCAAAAAATCGCATACCTCTTTCGCGAAATGAAGTCTAACTTTCGAAAAACGTCGAACTGTCCTTCCCGAAATTCTTGAAGAAGTCGAACCTCCTTTCAGGTACAATTGTCCATATATTTTCAAAAATTTTAATTTAATATATATATATATAGGACAATCCATAGAAAATCCAACACCCTATTTTTCGAAAAATAACTTTCGAAGAAAGTCGATTTATTTCCGCCGCTTCAGTTCCGCTAATTCGACTGCGCCGAAAACTCCATTGTTCTTCACCCGCAAGTCAGAAATTCTTCCACCTCTGTAATTAATGCCTCCTACAGTGAAGATAGGTTTGGTAGTGATTTTGTTCGCGCTGGAATCGCCGAACTCTCTGACGATTTCCGCAGCGTCATTATACTTCTTGAAACTACGGGCCTTTCATTCGTTCTAGAGCAACCACGCAAGGTACACATTCTAGATGTTGAAGAGTTTTTCCGTAATGCAAAGATCAAGAGAAGTGGGAAGATCTTGAAAGCTTTAGTCAGAAATATAAAGTTAAAGATCAAGTCATCCTTTATAAGAGAGTTTCTAAGACTGCCCGTAATTGATAAGGAAGATTACTTCGAAGAACCTGACTACTCTAGGGCCTTGTCCTTCTGTGGTCTCCCTGGCTCCACAAATTCCATCCGTCGATCGAACATGAATGTTGAAAGCAAGCTCCTAGCTGACATTCTTGGCAAGGTCCTTCTCTACACAACACATTCCATTGGATATATCTCCACAGAATTTTTCGATATGATGACAATATCTGTCACAAAAACTTCCAATGGGGGAAATGATTTTTGACAAGATTAAGGGAAGTATCAAGACACCAAATTATGCCAGAATCATCACCTTATATCTAAATCAAGTCCACCCAAAATTTTTGACATGTCCAAAGGAGTGTCTGTTCATCACTTGATGAAAGTTGCACTGGCCTCGATAAACAGATGGGACATAAGAATTCAGAAGCCAAGTGATGCTCCAGTAGCTCCAAGGATTATATTTGATGATGAGGACAACACCCCATGTCCTCCTCACACTAATACAGTTGGCACATCCGGTGCAACTGTTGAGGGGGATCCTGCTCCTTTAGTTCAAGAAGATGTACAACATACTGAATTTCTAGATCAGGAAATTGAAATATATGTTCCTGCAGCCCAAATTCAAGAGAAAATTGCTGGTGTTGATTTACCAGTGGAAGAAGAAGACAAAGATTTGTCTGATGATGAGCAGAGCACCCCTACACATGGAAATGGCTCAGTATGAGTGCTCACTCCTCCCCTGACCAAGACTCTCTGCTAAATACTACAGAGGACATAAATAAGATGATAGAAGAACTAAATTCTGATGACCCCCTGTTCATCCGTCATGAGAAGCCAACTGCAAAGACCCTAAAGAAATTCCTCCAGTTGTGATACTAGAAGACTCACAACCCCAGGCACATATATAGGGGGAGAATGATGTTATATTAATTGATGAAGAAGAAATTATTCCATAGCATGCAGAGCCTCCCATGAGGAATTTAGATTTCTCTATCTCTTCCATTCTTGGACATGAGTGGGATGAGATTCTAAATTTCAAAAGAGCAAATAGTATAGTTGAAATTGAAGAAATCTCACCATGGCCAGTCCCTGCTCTTCCTCATCCACCTCGTCCTACTGCTATTACTCCTGATGATACCCTATTGGTTAAAATTGAATTAATGCTGACACAATAAAGAGAGTACTTTGATAAGTCTCTGAAGGAAGTTACTGACAAAGTCACTGCTCTTGAAAACGATATGGGCAGAGGCTTTGCTGAAATGCAACATAATACTGATGAGTTTAAGAGACTGCGGGAAATTGGATGAATGGCCATAGACCATAATATAACCGGTATTGGTCAAGTCATGGATCAATCAGTTACATTGGCCGATAATTAGATTCAACTGGAGAAGAAAACTCAAGAACACAACTTCAAGACTTGTGAAGAGGTTGGAACATTCAAAGAAGAAACCATAACAACCCTTACTGTAGAAGTCAGAAAGGGGAAGGACAATGACTTGACCAGAAAATTATTGAGATGAAAATCTAATGGGATGCAAAATGAAGGAGATAAGTACAGATGTATAGAAACAAATTCATGGAGTAAAGTTTCATACTTATGACACTGCTGTATGGATGCATAATCAAATACTTTCAGACTTTCCAGTCAATCCACATGAAGCTCCACCTCCTCAACTTAATCCAACTGTCTATATGCCTGAATTCTCTCCCAGACCAGAACATTATGAAGCTCCTCCTGCAGACTACTCTCATGTCGGGACTTCTGATCTACAAGAGAATTCTCAATAGATTCCTCCTGAAGTGCAAGCAGCAAAATAAGGAAGTATGGTGAGGGTGCCTCTGCCAGCCGATCCATTCCAACTCATGAAGCTGAGAAAAGGAAAACACATGAATTTGTTAAAGTTTGGAGCCCAACCTCCAAGTCACTAATTCTTGAGAATCTAAAGCTTGTTGTGGATTACAATGAAGATAGAAATTACCATTACAGCAGTCCCTAGGAGTGGGACTTGTATGAAAATTCCTTGACTAAAAGGAGAATCTATGATAGGGAATATGTCAGAAATAATCTCAAAGTTCCTCCCAAATCTACAAAATACTATCCTAAACCTTATTGCTATCAAAAGAGACAACAAAAAAGGTGGAAAGGCAGCAACAGTAGAAATTCAAATGATTCCTTGATCATCAGTCCTATTGTATTTTATGGACTAAGACATTTATGTGGACAAACCTTATATATATATAATTTTGAATTTTGTTGAACTTGTTATTTCTTATATATTTTTATATACATACCCTACTTTACTTATTAATTCTTTAGTTATCTTGATATTTCAACTTAGTGTAGAGGGTTCTAACTTTTACAAATACGGGGAGATTGTTGGGTATTGTATCCACAATAACTCATATTTGTACGAAGTCACCCTTAAACTAAGATGAATTAATTTTGTATTTGATGCCATCTTTTAGTTGAATACTTGCAGGTCTTTATTGCTAAGTGTATACCAATGTCAGTTTACAGTGAGTCACCAAACATAGGACCATCCAATATAATCCCACATTGTATGATCCATGGTCTTGACTCTTGTGAATCCTCTTAATTGTGATGCTCTCTTTTTCAAGTACTATTGAATTAGAAGAAAGGAAGGGTTGTTGATCCTTAATTAAAGAAGAAAAGAAATTTTTCTTAAAAATATTTTCAAGTACATTTTTCGAAAGAAGCTTTTTCGAAAAGTCTAAGTAAGTTTTTGAGAAGCAATGTACTTTTTGAGAAACACCAAGACTTCTCGAAAAACTCTCAAGAAATTTTTCCAAGTCTTTCTTTCGAAAAATGAAGTAAAGTTTTGGAAAAGTCCAAGTATATTTTTCGAAAATCAATGTTCTTTTCGAGTAACATAAAAACTTTTTGAAAGTTCTTCGAAGCCTCTTATAATTCTTTTCCTCAAAATGCCACGAAGACTTTTCGAAAAGTCAAATCCACTTTTCGAGAAATGAAGCTTGTTTTTCGAAAGATGAGATTTTTTTTTCGAGAAACTAGTTTCAGAGTTCAAAGGATTCTGCGGAAAGTATTTTTCGGAAAGACAATGTCATTTTTTGAAAGAAGCAAGTTCTTTTCGAAAAATTTTAATCCTTTCGAAGAATATAGTTGCTGAAAATTTCTAAGTTCATTCGTCGAACAGAACTTCCAATTCGTCGAACTCAATTTCAATTTGTCGAACTCAACTTCCATTCATCGAACTCATCGAACTCAACTTGTATTCATCGAAAGAAACTTCAGTTCGTCTAACAAGATTTCTTTAATTAGTCGAACGAGATTTCAAACTTCGATTCTTTTTTAATATGACTGATCTTTATTCCTTAAATGATTTCAGACCAATAGAAGAAGTTCTATATAAAGTCTTGTCGATGGATTTTGCTAACCCTAATCTTAACAGATGTCAGAATCACCGCAAGTTCTAGATCGGGAAAAAGCTGCACACGCAATCTTCATTTCTCTCTGAAGCTTCATCCTCAAGCCAGTGATTTGACAGAAGAAAGATCTGACTGATCACAAGATTCAAGATTCTCTATTCATTCACTTGATCGTGTCGAATCCAAAGAATTTTAGATCGTGTTTTCTCACGACTTCCTCCTCAACTTCTTCACAGAGCATTCAGTTTTCAAGAAGGAAGAACTCTGTAGATTTGAGATCTGAAGTGATGTTTTATTTTATTATTATTGTAAAACTTTATTTCAATTCTTGTAGGAGTTCTGTCTCCGAGCTTGTAGGAAGATTTTTCTTCCGTGTATAGATCCCATTTTGGGGGATCGAGTTTGTAGGAGTGTGTTTACTCCGAGTTGTAGGAGCGTTGCTCTGAGGTGTGGGATTGTTTAATCCGAGATATAGTGAAGTAGTCAAGGCTAGCCGTGGTTCTAGATTGGTGAGGTGGAGAGTGGGCGTGCCCAAGATTGGAAAACCATTATAATTCCTTGTGTCATCTAGTTTGTGCTTGATTACTTGCTGTTTTTACTCTCTCAATTTTTTATTCCGCAAAAGATGCAGATCTCACCTATTCACTCCCCCTCTAGGTGATTTAGGTAGACAAATAGATACTTTCAGAATTCTTTCATATGGGTCCGCCCAATAACGGGGTTCTTAGCATAAAGTAGGTATTAAGAGGATACCTTCGCCGAATGTGAGCACGATCGAATAGTCTTAATGTTCAGCTGAGTGATAGTCCTAGAGATATGTGAGCTCATTCTTTTGGAACCTCCATGGCCAAGTTTCCCCTTTAATTTAATTGAAACCTAGGATCTCTAGTTATATAAATCTATTTTAGTCCTAACGTAATTCGATGCAGAGTGTTATTTCTTCATCGATTTTGTTCAATCTAATTTTAACACTTTTTTATCAACCTCTTTAATTAGTAAATCCGACAACTTAAAATTTTCAGTAAGATAATTGTCCTTCTGGGAGGAGTAGAGATAATCAACCCATCCCCGGGAAATATACGATCTCGATATTCCCCCAAATTTCATGTATTACTTGTGATAGGTGCACTTGCCTTCCTTTGCAGCACGAAATATGTTCCCATAGTGCTCACTAGATATATTAGAGTCGGGCTTCGCGTGAATCAAGTCTCCAATGGCTGCTGGAGCGCAGCCGACGCTACCCGAGCCAAGCTCCAGGCTCAGTATTTGGCCAAGCAGGAGAAGTGCCACCCGGTGTTAGGCGTCGAAATGGGGTGATGCTACACTGTCATAGGAGACCACCCCCGGCTGTGGAGGGTGGTGGTGTTGCCAGAAAATGCAATTCCGGCAGCACCCATAAAAAGATTTTTTTTATTCTCTATTTCTGTTGTGGCAGACAGCGACGCTAGGCCACCAAACGACCGTCGGATAGGAGGTCGACCCAAGGAACACCAGTTAGGGGTGGTACTATGGCCATTGTGCTACTAGAGAGGTGGTACGGCATGACATCACCAGCAGTAGAGCAATATCGCCACCCTGCTCTTGATATGAAGAAATCCGTCAATGGCCAGTGGCGCCGGGCTGCCGAACCACCACCCAGTTGATTGCTGGCCCCTAGCGAGCCGACCAGGGGCGGCACTAAAGGGTTTTGTCTATCGTTCGATAATGATAGAGAATGTCACCATTATCATCGCTTGCGAGTAGCGGCCACCATCCGATCTTCTTGATGATGATCGCATGGTCCAGATTACACCAAATTATGTGTCGCATTGTTTTCTGTAACCCTCAATGGATCTACGCTTGATCCACTATGGGGACAGGGGATTGAAGCGCTCTATTTGGCTCTTTCTCAGCCATAGATTTTCTCTTGATCTGGCTATATGCGTACCAAATAGTAAACATAGATTTTGAAAATTTTTTATGAAAAACCTAGGCTCATAGGAGAAAATTTTTGAACATTAAAGTTATTCTCCTTGATAAGGGCAATCTGCTCAAAAGTTTTTGGAATTTTATAAAATGATTTGATTTATCAAAAATCCTAAAAAATAATTATTTGGACAATTTATAGGCCAAAAAATGCTCGGAAAATTTTGGAAAAAATTACTAGCTCTTTTTAGGCCCTCTTAAATGTCTTGTTAAAATTTGGGGACCATGTGTGTGAAAATTGAAGATTTTTTGATTTCATGAAGCCTAGGATCAATCTCGTAATTGATGCACTCAAATTCTTCGAATATGAATATCAGAGTGCACAAACACTTTTAAATTGTATATTAAGTTCAATTGATTAATCGACGAGAGTTATCGAGTTAAAATTTCAAGCTCTAAGCATTTCGAAGTTTTTGCAAAATCACCGAGCACCTCATTTTTAAAATAACTCTCGTAAGACCGAAGATTTTAGATCTGAAGATGATTATTTGTGATCTTTGTTTGTGTAAATATTTTATAATATTGTAGTAGGTTATTCTCCGAGTTGTAAGATTATTTCAGTTACATCAGTACATTTTAATAGATATTTTCAAAAATTTCTTCATATACATTCAATGGATTTCCATCTACTAGGTCACCAGTTTGTAATCTCAAAATGTTTACACTCTACAAAACTAGAATTAGAATATACATGAACTCTAATGATGAGGGTATATTTGAATCAATTTTGATAGGACAACCAATGACATATATAAAGGTTGTAGAGGGAAATACAACTGCAAAACCTGTACTAAGAAGTGAATGGACAAATATAGAAAAGAAAATAAAAAAATTAGGATTCAAACGCTATGAACATATTAGTTTCAACTATGTCTGATGATGTGCTTCTTCAAAAAGTTACAGATTGTTAGTCATTAAAGAAAATATGGGAATCACTTTCAAGAATAGTTGATGCAAGTGCAGATGATAGAAAGGATAGAAGATCATTGTTAATTTCTCATTATAGAAATTTTTAAAAGGAAAATGATGAATCTATTGCAAAAATGTATGACATATTCAGCTTGATAATAAATGATATAAATGGATTCAATACAGATATAACTCTTACTGAGATAAATGATAAATTACTCATGTGCTTCCCAAGAAAATGGGATTCTATAATTTAGGCCATTAGAGAAGCAAGGTGTACAAAAATATTACAACAAATACTTTTCTAGGAAGGTCAAAATCATATGAACAACTACTGAAAAGTAGAGCAGAAACAAAAGCAACGGAGAATTGCTTAACATCTACAGATTAATCTGTTGCTTTTAAGGTTACTGAAGATGAACCATCTGTTTCAAAACAGGATATTTTAATCTTCTAATAAGGAGATTTACAAGATGGATAAAGTCAGAATGTTCTAGGAGAAGAGATAGAAATTTGAGCAAAGCCAAAGTTTGATAAAACTCTTAATAGGGCGAAAATTTGCTTCACATGTAGAAAACCTAGAAATATATCAATAGAATGTCTAGATCAACAAAAGGAAAGATCAAGTACTCAGGATAAATTGAAGAAATACTTAAGGAAAAAAGATAAGTAGAAGGGGAAAGATTTTATTGCTGATACCTGGAGTGCTACAAGCTCTAAATCTAGCTCTTCATCAGGTAACGAAGAAGAAACTAATGCTGAAGAAGCATGTCTCATAGCTCTAGAGATAGAATCAGATCATGAGATAAATGAGTACTACAATATTTTTGGTCTTTAGTAACACTTAAATACTATTGCTTAAAACTGCAAAGAGTTGCTAAAATAGTGGAATTTTTGTCATAGGGGGTGTTGTCTATACGCGTGTTACCAAAAGTCTAAGGCAATATTTTCAGATCTTTAGGCAACACTACACAAAAACTGTTGCCTAAACCCTTAGAATAGGCAACAGTTCTTTAGTGGACATATTGCAACATTTTAGAAATGTTGACCTGTAACATTACAACTTAAAATTGTAACCAAAAGATACAAAGGCAAACTTTAAAACTGTTTTTTTTAAAAATGTGATCCACTAGTCGCGATAGAGGTTATTGAGCATAACATCTAATGTTGTGCCTGGAAATCACTAGATTTGAAATGGATGCACATAAATAACCCCAAAATTGATCCGATAATTTCACAGAAATGCATTTAATTATAGTATTTAAAGATGAACGCCTCAATTTATTGTACTCCAGAAATAAATATTTGCAAATATATTATACGGAGTAAAAGACATTAGCCACAACACACCACAAAGATATACCAAGATAAATTAATAAAGCTCTGTTCAAATATACAACTGTTTGATGCACAGACACAACATGTACTCATTTCTAATTTACTGGAACGCCCCTTAGACACCATCAAGCTTGTTCTTATCTGCACGGAGTAGGAGAGTAAGATTTTAGAATTGCTTCTTGATTGTAGATTCATATGTAGTCATCTCTACTTGAAAAATCATGTACTAGTCTGTCGATGTAGTAATCATACAACTCACAAGATCCTTTTGTTGGAACACCGTATTACTAATTGGGTCAGGATCACTATGTCTCTAGGAAACTAGTTTTTGCCTCCTGTATAGATCTAAAGGTCAATTAGAATTGAGTCTAAGGGTTAGAAGTCTAAGTTTGGAAGCTGCCCTCAAGACCAAGACTTTTGCAGTTTGAGACTAAGTCATATCGTCGAGCTCAGCACGACGATTCGTCGAACTCCGATCGACGATCGTCTAGCTCAACTTCGATAGATCGTCGAACTCCATTCGACGATCGCTGAGCTCAACTTCCACAAATCGTCGAACTCCATTCGACGATCTGCGAGCTCAGTTCGACGATCTTGACTCAGCATTGGATCTCTATCTCTGAGCTCAGTTCAACGATCTTTGAGCTCAGATCGACGATATTGTGTTGTTGTATAAATCCATATCGCTGAGCTCAGTTCGATGATAGCAGAGCTCAATTCGACGTTTTCTGATGACTTAAAGGATTTTTCAAGATTCAAACTCAGATCAGTTAAGAAGTTATTCTGCAATTAATTCAGAAGATTTTCTAGCCGTTTTCATTTATTTCTGGACCAAGTTTCAAGATTTTCAAGGAATGTTTCTTTGGACTTTCCTCCAGAAGATATTTGCAATTAAGGATGCAATTAATGCAGGCCAACAGCTATTCTTGACAGAGGATGTTTTTCTATTCAGTACCAGAGAATAAAAGACAAGATTTTTGAATCTCTCAGATATCACAACACTCAGAACACAGATAAGAAGAAACAAGAACAAAATATTCTCTGCCTCAAAGAATTCTCTGTAGAACACACATCCAAGGAGATCAAACTTTCTGAAATTCTCTGATCTCTCTTGTCTCAAGTGTTCAAGGCCAACATCTTTCAAAGACTCCAGACACCAAACATTTCAGCTGTTGCTGAAATCATCTTTTGCTGGAGATCAACTTCTGAAGTCCTATCACCCTACAGCAAAGCTTCTTTTCCTGATCATCTCAAGGACTTAGGGGGAGCTTTGACACCATCAAATCCATATAGTCTTCTCAGCTGCTTTGAGAAAAGAAGACTTCCATCATTGTCTCACCCATATCTCTGTAAAGGGTTTCTCAAACTCACTTCAAAAGTTTGAGCTTGGTTTTTGAGCACCTTGTCAAAAGCTCATTGGTGGCAAGACACCTGATCAAAAATCTGATTTGGTTTTTTAGCACCTTATCAAAAGCTCATTGGTGCCCAGGACACCTGATCAACTCATCCTGCAGTGGATTCCTACTAGGGTGGTAGAAGAGTAGATGTACCCAAGTTAGGGAACCACTATATTAACTTGTGTCATCTAGATTGCTTGTCTTTATTTTTGTTTCTGGTGTGATTGTTCTGTGATTATTTTGATTAGTTTAGTTATGTGATTAGATTAATAATGCTTCCCTCTTCACTCAGATTACAACCATTGTTGTAAAAAGTTTTCAAGCACCATATACTCTATTCACCCCCCCCCCCCTCTAGAGTATATCAGATCTAGCTGCACTTTCAATTGGTATCAAAGCCAGGTTGGTTAAACATACACACCTTGGTGGTTGTACAGGCTAACACCTGAACCCAAAGATTCCTAGTTAGATCTGTTTTCTTTTGAGTTATTATTTTGGTTTTGTTTTCACAAATCATGGCCCAAAACAAGATTATGCCAGCACCAGACCTCCAGTGTGCAATCTATCCAAGTTTGCACTTTGGAAAGCAAGGATCAGATTTTACATGAATTCTATTGACGAGGATATTTCAACTCTGTTTTGACAGTTTATCCAAGACCTACAGAGAACTCAAGTACAAATGCTGTTCCACCTCCATCAGGAACAGATGCTGATATCAAGAAATGGAAGGTAGCTGATGCCAACGCTATGCAACATCTTAGCCCAGACAATGTCTGATGACATCTTTCAAAAGGTGGCTGAATGCAATTTAGCAATGGAAATCTGGGATAAACTCTCTGAAATAGTCTCAGGCTCAGCTGATGAGAGAAAAAACATGAGATCCCACATCATATCTCAATATGAGAATTTCAAGAAGGGAGAAACTGAATCAGTGGGAGATATGTACAACAGGCTCAGTCTAATAGTCAGTGAACTCAAGACCTTGGACAAAGAGATCTCACCAACTGAACTCAATGACAAAATTCTAATGTACTTCCCTAGCACTTGGGATTCAAGAATCTGGCCAATCAAGGATGCCAGAAGCTTGAATGAGATCACCACAGAAGCTCTATTGGGTAAGCTCAAATCTTATGAGCTACTCATTAAGAATAGAGAAGAAGAATAGAAGGCTGCCTCACCAGCCACAAGAAAAGAGAAAACAATAACCTTCAAGGCAACTGAAGATCTGCCTGAAGACAAAGTCACAGGCAATGATGAACTGATCAGTCTGTTGGCCAAAAGATTTTACAAGATGGCCAAAAGGACTTCAGAAGGAGATCACACAAGGAGCATGATAAGCCAAGGTATGATTAGGCAATAATAATAAAGAAATTGTTTGCTTTGGTTGTAGGAAACCAGGGCACATTGTTCCTCACTGTCCAGAAAACAAAAACAAGTACAGAAGGGACAAGAAAGAAAGAAGAAAGGAGAAAGACTCCAAGAGGAATGGGCAATGGCAAACCCTCCTCAAGCAAAAACAACACAAGAAAGGGGTTGTTGCTGAATCCTGGAGTGAGATTGAAGAGGAGTCAAAGCCTCATCCAGCTCCAGTGAAGATGAAGATGATGCAAAGAGAAAGAGTTTTGCATGATGGCAATCAATGCCTCACAACATAACTCATATGAAGAAGAGTCAGAGTCAGATTCAGAGACTCAACCTGAAGAAGATCAGGTAATTAGTTCATTTGATTTTATTCAGAGGACTTTAAATCTGAATTTAAAGCATTATGTTTAGACCTGCTAAAATTCTGAGAAAGAAATTATCTCTCTCAGAAATAATTTATCTGAACATAATACCTTAAAGTCAGAAAACCTCAAACTCTCTCAGGAGTTGGAGTGTTGTAGGGAGCAGATAGCTTCACTAAAAAGTGAGCTATCTGAGGCCAAGAAGCTTGAAGAATCCATTATGGGAGAAGTATCAAGCTGATGGACATCACAAGCACAGTGAACTCCAGATTTAATAGTACACTGGGCTTGGGTGCTTCATCAGCCAACCCAATTCTAACAACTCCAATCAAATTCATTTCTATAAGTAAGGAGTTTGTAGAGGTAGCTAGGAAAAATTCTGATCTGCCCAAGAAACTAAGTCCCCGCAGAAATCATCGAACGGAGATCGACGAGCGCCGAACGCCAGCATCAAGTGAATCTAGCAAATCGTCGAACTCAGGTCGA